>NDFG01000002.1:17522-51392 GCA_002167245.1 Sporophila hypoxantha | reverse complement strand
CCTTCTTTCTCCTTTCCTTTCCTTTTTGATGAATTTGTGTCTGGTTTTGTTCCTCAGATTTTGGAAAACCATGGCAGCAAAGGCATTTCCCAGCCCTGCCCAAGATGTGTTGCTGGAGAATCTGTAAGTGTGGGAATCTGCTTTTTTGGGACAAAAAGGACTGGGGCTTCTTCCCCATTAAAACATGACGTTAATAACCTCCACAATTGCATTGCTCGGGAATAAAGTGTGGAAATTAAAAATAAAGAAGATGGATTTAGCATTTCAGCAGAGCACAAATTAATATTTCCAGCAGCAGTTGGAAAATCTGGAGATTCTCAAAACATTTTTCAAATTCTCTCTAAAAAGCAGAATTTGGGCAGTAACTGAAAGAAACAATAACATAACACTTCCTCTACCCAATTTTGCTTGTCCTTGATTTACTGGATCATAACAAAATATTCAGGAATCTCATTCTATCTCSTTTTTATTCTGTAATTGGATATTTCCTTTCTGAGGAATAGATAAAGTATTGAGATTATTACTCCTTCCAGAGCCAAAATGAGGAGACTTGTGAGGAAATGCTGGGTGTTCATAGCAAAATCTCTGATTTATGGAATTAAAGGCAAAGTTTCCATCATAGTATCCATCAGGAGCTGTGACTGAGCAGACATTGATTGTGTTAATTTATTTCCACTCATCCCTGGAGGAAAAAAAAAGGAATATTTGCTGTCTCTTATACACATCTAGATGTGTATAAGAGACAGAGCAGACATTGATTGTGTTAATTTATTTCCACTCATCCCTGGAGGAAAAAAAAAGGAATATTTGTGGTGGTACTCAGCAAATTCAAATRAAATCTGAAAACGAAGAGCGAGGAAAAGCCTTTTTGCCAAGCTCCTTTGTAGTGACCTGAGATTTTGTCATTGCAGGGCCACTTCAGTCACATCCTGGGCTTCTAGAAAAGGAGAGGAGCAGCTCTGATTTCCTGCTGGGATCCCCAGGGTGCAGCTGCTCCTGGGTCCTGCCTGCCCTGCCTGCCTCAGCACCCACCCTGGGCACCCTTCCCTGCAACTTCACACCTGCCCAAAATGCTTCTGCTCCTCAGGGAGCTCAGAATTTGTCCAAAAAGGACAAGAAAAGGCTGATTTCATGTTTAGGTAGTTCAGAATTTGTTTTAAAAGGACAAAAAATGGCTGAATTCATATTTAGCTCAAAATTTGTCTAAAAATGACAAGGAAWGGCAGATTTSAGGTTTAGGTAGCTCAGAATTTTTTAAAAAGAACAAGGAAAGGCTGATTTCATGTTTAGCTCAGAATTTATCTAAAAAGGACAAGGAATGGCTGGTTTCATGTTTAGGTAGCTCAGAATTTGTCCATAAAGGACAAGAAAAGGCAGATTTCATGTTTAGGTAACTCAGAATTCATTTTAAAAGGACAAGAAAAGGCAAATTTCATGTTTAGCTCAGAATTTGTTTTAAAAGGACAAGGAAAGACAGATTTCATGTTTAGGTAGTGCAGAATTGTCTAAAAAGGATAAGAAAAGGCAGATTTCAGGTTTAGCTCAGAATTTGTTCATAAAGGACAAGAAAAGGCAGATTTTATGTTTTGTCCATAAAGGATAAGAAAAGGCTCATTTCATGTTTAGGTAACTCAGAATTTGTTTTAATAGGACAAGGAAGGGCTGACTCCATGTTTAGCTCAGAATTCATTTTAAAAKGACAAAAAAAGGCAAATTTCATGTTTAGCTCAGAATTTGTTTTAAAAGGACAAGAAAAGGCACATTTCATATTTAGCTTAAAATTTGTTCATACAGGACAAGGAAAGGCAGATTTTATGTTTAGGTAGCTCAGAAATTGTCTAAAAAGGACAAGGAAAGGCAGATTTCATGTTTAGGTGACTCAGAATTTGTCCATGAAGGACAAGAAAAGGCTCATTTAATGTTTAGGTAACTCAGAATTTGTTTTAAAAGGACAAGGAAAGGCAGATTTCATGTTTAGGTGGCTCAGAATTTGTCCATGAAGGACAAGGAAAGGCAGATTTCATGTTTAGGTGACTCAGAATTTGTCCATAAAGGAAAAGAAAAGGCAGATTTCATGTTTAGCTCAGAATTTGTCCATAAAGGACAAGCAAAGGCTGATTTCATGTTTTAGATTGAGTAAGTTGAGCTGGCCTTGGGCCCAGGCTTCACCTGGGACTGAGCCAGAGCTTGTGTTGATTCCAAAGGTTTTCCCAACAGCCCTGCCCCCCTTGGAAAATGCTCCTTTGGAAAATCCTCCTTGTGCAGGGCCACAGGCCACAATGGGAGGACACAAATTTTAGTTTTTAAGTGGCTTTGTTTCACTTCCTGTGAAGTCCAGGAAAAATCCYATTGAAGCTTACATTTAAATCCAAAAAAAATCTGTTTAAAAAGGCTTGACCTCGTCACCCAGCAGGCTTTTATTGGCACTAATCTAAGGACAGGTTAATTAACCTCTGAAAGGTTAATTTTGGGGGTTGTCAGGCTGCAAAATCCTCAGGCAAAGGTTTTTTTCAGTCCTTGAATCCTTTCCACRTTGTGTGTGGAGTTGGAGTCAGCACTGAGTTGAGATGTTCTCATTAAATAAATGAATATCACATAAATACTGAGTTTAATCAACTTACACATGAGGAAGGAAGTCTAAAAGCAGACCTGYACTTAATTGGCATTCAGATTTTGGTTAAAAAAAAGTTTCCTCCAACCTAATAAAAATTTTAGTTAAATTAAGAATAAATACTTTCAAGTTAGTATTTACATACTTGATACCAAGATCTGGGGTGTCAGAATTTGTGGGGAATTCATTTTTACATTCCCTTGCCTTTTAAAAATCCTGGTAATCAAAGCAGTATTKAAAAAAACAAGGTGGATAAACAGCAGTTTCTGTGCTGCAGAAGCTGAAATATCTGATTAAATGTACAGGGCTARAAGGGTTTAGTTCCTGCAGAATCACTCAAAACCTCAAGTGTGACAAATCATGATTAGGACTGGTCAAAAATTGGTCAAATTTTGTCAAGATTTCAGGTGTTCAAAGAGAGGAATACCAAAACTGGACTCAGAGTCTGTGATGGAAGAGTTTTCTACCAGAATGCATCAGGCTAAAGTATGGGCTCAAGTTTAAAACACAGGGAGAACATGGTTTATCAAAGCAAAAAGTGGTTTTTCCTTAAATAACTCCCATTTTATCGTGTTCAAGAGTTCACAGATACCTGTGTCAACATTTCCTCTGTTTGCTGTAAACATGGATCTGGGGTAAAACCAAGAACCAGCTGGTTCCTTTCTGGTTTTCCTTCTGCTCCTGSTGGGGTTTGTGGCAAGAATTTAAAATCCTTCCACATTTTCCTGYTTTTCCAGCATTTGTTGGAAGTGTCATGGTGAATCCTAGGGCTGGCTGCAGCAGAATTTGAATGGGATTTTTGGGAACTTTCATTTTTTAACCAAAATMTGGATGCATATTTAGTGCAGGTGTGCTTTTAGATTTACTTCCTCACGTGTTACTTGAGTAACCCAGTATTTGTGTGCTGCTGATTTATTTGATGAGGATTTCCCATYGTCCCTGGGCAGGGAGCAGGGGTGTCTGTGCATTTCATTCAGGGCATTGCTGAGGAAAGCAGGAACCCCTGACCCTGCTTTTGGCTCTGGGGGAGCAGGGATGTCCTTCCCTGCCCCACATGCCCTGTGCAGGCTGGGCTGGCAGGGACAKGGGGAATTCCAGGTGTTCCCTTGAGGGCAGTGATCCCAAACAGGGCTCTCTGTGCTGGGCTTTCTGCAGGRGCACAGAGGGGAAAGCAGAGCAAGTCACTTCTGATGTTTAAATCAATAAATCAATTCTCCTCCCAACGCCATCAGTGCTGGCAGTGAGCCCCAAACACTGTGGGGCACAGACAGGTGTGAGACACAGAATTGCTGCTCTTTGTGGGGCACAGACAGGTGTGTGGGAAGGAGTCTGCCCTCATTTCCAGCTGTCCCAGTCCCACTTCCCTGCAGGATTCCAGCCTGCTTTGGGCTGGAAAGGACCTCAAAGCCCATCCAGCTCCACCTGGSACACCTTCCCCTATCCCAGTGCTCCCAGCCCCRTCCAGCCTGGCACTGCCAGGGATGCAGGGGCAGCCCCAGCTGCTCTGGGCACCCTGTGCCAGGGCTGCCCAGCCTGGGGCTGCAGAAATTCACATTTCAGCTCATTCTGGGGGAGCTGTGCCCACCTGGAACCCCTGGAGCTGCTCCCTGGGGTTCACATCCCTGGAGCTGCTCCCTGGGTGCTCCTCAGTGCTGCCCTGACTTCTCCCAAACTCCTCTCTGAATAAAACCACCTCTGACTCCCCTCAGACCCCCCATTATCCCTGGTTTTCTCCCCACATTGGAAGGCAGAAGCRCCTGGATCAGTTCCAAAGTGAACTGTTCCTCTCAGATGTGGTTCCTTGCTCCCTGTTTTCCAACAGGCCAAGGAGTGTTTTTTTTTAAATCAGTCAGCAAATTGGAGTTTAATTGTCTGCTCCACTGAAGGCTTTTAAGAGTGATATTTTTTTAAATAGATGTGTTTGTAATTTATTTTGGGATTTTCCAGGATCATTAAGCTGGCACAGGCTGGGGCAGTGAATATTCCTTTAAAGCAGATTTGTGTCAAATCTGCAGTGGAACCACAGAGTTATTTTTGTATGCCTTGTAGAACCCTGAAATTTTGTTTTCTTTATGAAAAAAAAAAATATAAATTTTCTATTTTCTGCTGCTGTGGTTTGTACACAGAATAACCAGTGATGCTTTATTTACCTGTATATAGAGAGAAAGGCCCCTGGCCTGTTTTTAATTCAGGTTTAAAGGATCTAATTCTTTTTTTAACTTTGTATTTTGTAAATTGTTCCTTGCAAAAGCAGAAGCATTAAACACCACTTTGGCTGCAGCATGGAATTGTCTGGTTGTGTTACTCCATGAGTGATTTCTGARGAATAAAGGTAAATAAAACCTCTGATGAGGAGAATAAATATGASAATAAATATATTATTTAAGTCATGTAAAATCTTTATAGTAGGTTTAGTTACTCACTTTATTAATTTTATTAATGATGGTAATTTYAGGTCCACTTGGCATCTTGACTGCCAAAAGAAGATGGAAAATCAAAATATTGAGATAAGTGGGGTTTAAAGGCAACCTGGATCTGACAAGCCAAGACTTAAGTCTTGAAATAAATACAGTTTATATATTTAAATAGAGATATATATATAGTTATATATATATATAGTTAACTGTGTATATATATATATATATACAGTTAATATATTTATTTTTGTTTATTTTAGATGTTATGATTTATTGACTAGATTTCAAATCCGTGGTGTTTATGTTTAAATTAGTTGCTTAAAACCTCAGCCCTCTCCTGGGAGYGTGGTGTGATACCCTGATTCAGAGTCCCACATAAATAACTCTGCCTTTGCCTTGATTGCTCACACCGGGCATTTCCTCCCACACCCAACTTGCACTCAGGTCCCTGTGTGTCCATTCTGGGGCTCTGAGCAGGAKCAGGGCTGGAGCTTTGGGCAAAGGGATTTTCCTGGGAATCCCTGCACAGGCAGGAATTGTCACCGCATTTCCCAGGGGTGACAAGGGGCTTGGCCAGGGCTCCCCCCAGCCTGGGGACATCAGGATTCCTCAGCCCTTCCTCTCCCCTCCTGAGCYGTTCCCTGCTCTTCTCAAGGAACCAAAAAAGCAGTGGCCAGAATGTTTAAAACCACAGAAAAATAAAAAATGCCAAGAAGATTCAACAGAGTCACAGAATTGCTCAGGTTGGAAAAGGCTCTGAGCCCATCAAATCCAACCCTTCCCAGCACTGCCAAGGCCACCGCTGCCCATGTCCCCAAGTGCCACCTCCACAGGGCTGTTAAACCCTCCAGAGATGGGCACTCCAGCCCTTTCCAGGAAGGAATTTTCCCAATATCCATCCTGAACCTCCCCTGGCACAGCTTGAGGCTGTTTTTGTCACAGAATTCCAGCCTGGTTTGGGTTGGAAGGACCTCAAAGCTCATCTTTTTCCGCCTCTGCCATGGCAGGGACACCTCCCACTGTCCCAGGTGCTCCCAGCCCCAGTGTCCAGCCTGGCCTTGGGCACTGCCAGGGATCCAGGGGCAGCCACAGCTGCTCTGGGCACCTGTGCCAGGGCTGCCCACCCTGCCAGGGAACAATTCCCAATTCCCAATCTCCCATCCAGCCCTGCCAGGGAACAATTCCCAATTCCCAATCTCCCATCCAGCCCTGCCAGGGAACAATTCCCAATTCCCAATCTCCCATCCATCCCTGCCAGGGAACAATTCCCAATTCCCAATCTCCCATCCAGCCCTGCCCTCTGGCACTGGGAGCCATTCCCTGGGTCCTGTCCCTCCATCCTTGTCCCCAGTCCCTGTCCCAGGCCTGGAGCAGCCGTGCCTGCCTCTGATGTCCCAAACTCTGCTCCTGACCCTCCCAGGGCAGCTCCTCCCCTGCTTCTCCACCCTACAGGGACCACCACAACTTCCACAGGCACATCCTCCATCCCTGGGGCTCTGCCTTCCCCTGAGGATGGGCAGGATGGGCTGCCAGGGCCTCCCTGGGTGCTGCAGGCCCTGTGCTGGGGGATATTTGGATATTTTGGTGTGATTATGGTGTTGTTACCGCGACGATCCCGAAATCGCCGYGTGATATTTGCTTGCAACACAGGGTGTCATTCATGAGTTATACATAAATGGCAGCTTTACATATTTAAAAGGAACATGGACTGCTTCATATCTGAAGTATGGTTCCCAGGGGAGAACACCACCATTTGATCTATTTTTGATTAAAATGTAAAAATTAAAAATTAAATCAAATGGTAGTCAAATTCCTCGGGGAAAACATACTTCAGTTATGAAGTATTCCCTACAGTAACCTTGAGAATCTTACAGCTGTATTGTCTCATCTGTAGGTGGTCTTTTTATGTCTCACATAATTAAAATGAATTGCTGGKAGAGAACCCCTACTACTGCATACAGATTTATGAACCTGGAGGCACCTCCACTGCCAGACAAACAGGGGCAGCCCCGCTCCCTCTGCAGCTGTGCCGTGCCCAGGCAGCCTCTGGAACCCGGGATTTGCTGGGAATCTGGGATTGAGGGGCAGTGATCCTTCCCTGCCTGCAGGGGAGGAGTAAAGACAGGGGCTGGGCAAGGAGTGGGCAGCACCCCTGAGGTGGGACAGGGCCTCCCAGAGCCGTGAGTCCGGCCTGTCACTGCCCCATSCCCACCGTCCCCAGCCCAGAGCTCTGAGTGCCACCTCCAGGTGCCACCCCCAGGGATGGGCACTGCRACCCTCCCTGGGCAGTGCCTGAGCCCCCTTTCCATGGGGAAATTCCTGCTGTGCCCACCCTGAGCCTCCTTTCTCCATGGTGAGCCCCTCCCCAGCCTCCTCAGGGATTCTCCATTCCCTTCCAGCTCCCTCAGGGATTCTGCAAGCCCCATTCCCAGCTCCTCAGGGATTTCTGCCATTTCCCCCTTCCCAGCTCCTTCAGGGAATTCTGCATCCCTTCCCAGCTCCTCAGGGATTCCCCATTCCCTTCCCAGCTCCTCAGGATTCTCCATTCCCTTCCCAGCTCCTCAGGGATATCTCTCCAGCCCCTTCCCAAGCTCCCTTCAGGGATTCTTCCATCCCCTTCCCAGCTCGCTCAAGGATTCTCCATTCCCTTCCCGCGTCCCTCAGGGATTCTCCAGCCCCTTCCCAGCTCTCAGGATTCTCCCATCTTCCCTGTCCCAGGTCTCCCCTTCAGGGATTCTCACATTCCCTTCCCAGCTCCTCAGGGATTCTCCACCCCTTCCCAGCTCCCTCAGGGATTCTCCAGCCCCTTCCCAGCTCCCTCAGGGATTCTCCAGCCTCTTCCCAGCTCCCTCAGGGATTCTCCAGCCCCTTCCCAGCTCCCTCAGGGATTCTCCATTCCCTTCCCAGCTCCCTCAGGGATTCTCCAGCCCCTTCCCAGCTCTGTTCCCTGCCCTGGTCACCCTCCAGCCCCTCCAGGGCTCTCCTGCCAGAGCTGGACTGAGCCCTCGAGGTCCCTGTGGTGGCACAGGGGACAATCCCTGCCCTGGCCCTGCTGCCACAGGACTCAGCGTTTCAAATACCAGAGGAACCCTTGCTGTACTAAGCAATGGCTAAATGTCACCAGAACAYGATTGTGAAATTGGATTTCCCAGGAAAATGTGCTCTACACAATCTAATGCAACTTATTTCTAGCAAGCTGCTTTATCAGGCCRCCTTGGAATATGGGAATGTATATTTGATAAGATTAGAGAATCGTGGGGATCAGGAAGAATAAGACTCTAGACTTTGCATTCCCATTTTCACCCAGCTGAAGGACAAACATGTCATTTATTTTGTGTTTGGTTGTGATTCTCATGGTCCTGCTAATGTACCCACAGCAGTGGCTTGTGACTGTGCATCCTGCTCAAGCTGTGACTAAAACTTCCCTAACAACATTTCCGTGAAGAAGAAGGGTATGGAAGCRAAATGCTGGGATTTATAGAGAAAACAAAACAATTCTGACAATAAAAGTATCRAGCGGAAGAGTTCCACAGTGCCTTGCAGAAACATTTTGTAATAAGYAGCAGGAGTGTTCAAATTTCAGTGTAATACTTGAAAGGAAATGTCTCTGATCTTTGAGTTTCTTTGGAGGGGAGTTTTTAATGTATAATCAGACTAAAATCCTCCTGTAATTGCACAGTGAGAGGCCTGTGAAGTTTTGGGAAGGCTCAGATGGAGCACAGACCTACAGCAGCACCGAGGTGTTTCCTCATCTCTGGAGGACTCCAGGCCTGTGGCATCAGCCTGAGGTGTCCCCAGGTGCAGATGCCCCCTGGAACCTCTCCCCAGCAGCTGTGCTGTCACCTCSTGCTGGCCACTGATGGCTCTGAGCAGGCACCGTGGTCACTGATGGATGAAATCCTGCCAGGACTGGAACACCCAGTTCCTTCCCCTTTCCCTTGCTCCAAGCCCAGCCAGCTCCTTGGGAAGCTTTCCCCCCTCAAACCATTAATGTTTACCTCTTCATTACATGGAACCCCAAATTGGTTTGGGTTGCAGGGACCCCAAAGCCCAYCCAGTGCCACCCCYGCCATGGCAGGGACACCTTCCCCTGTCCCAGGTGCTCCAAYCTGGCCTTGGACACTTCCAGGGATCCAGGAGCAGCCACAGCTTGAATTCCAATTTATTAATTAGGCCTTAATTAATAAAGAAGTGTCAACACCCCTCTCCTTTTGTCAGTGGTGCCCTAAGCCAGGCTTGTCCATGCCCTGGGAATAACCAGAGTTCAGTGGAATGTGAATATTCCAGCAGGGCAGAGCACAGCTAAAATCACACAGTGAAAATCCTCCCTGAGCCTCCCRAACCCTCCCTCTGCTGGTGAGCACCTCCCTGAGCACCAGCCTTCATCCTCAGCACCCTCATCCTCACGGGCACAAGGAGAGGGGCAGGAATCCATCCTCAATCCCTGCACCAGCAGGGTGCTGCTGTGTTTGAGTCCTGAACATAAAAAGCCTTTTAACAAAAGTTAAGTTCTCTGAACTCAACACCTCCCAGCAARTGCCAGATGCTTCAGCCCCTGACTCAGTAGCTCAGCAAGGAAAAGGCTTGGGAAGCTTTAAAATGTGCATTTCTGGGCAAAGCTGAGAAGGGAAAGAATTCTGAGTAGTTTTTAACAGAGCTTGTAAGGAAAGGGAAATAGCTGGTGTGAGTTATTTGGTGGAGGGAGGCTATTTCAYTGAAGATTGGGTGATTTAGGGTAGCTAGTAAATAACATTCTGAGTTTTCTGCCTGGATTTATGGCCAGGGTTCCACCACTTGTGCTAAGCATCCTGTTGAAGTCATTCCAGTTCTGGTAAAAGCTGAGTCACAAACTCCTGCCCTGTCCAAACTTTGCTTTCTCAGCCCCTGTGTGCAGCAAATCCCTTCCCCAGACTGGGACAGTGACTTCAGGGAAGGGGAGAGAAGATTTTCTGTCATTTCTTGACCCCAGTGTTGCTCTCTGTGCTGAGAGCTGTGGGTTGGGTTCAGTGCCAGCTCTTAGAGCAGGGAATTCGGGGTTCTATTGGTTTGCTTGGGATGAGGGAGTGCTCCTGGAGCAGCCTTTGGGTTAAGGCCSTGATTTCCTTGGGGGGATCCTCCTGAGCCCTTGGTGCCCACTGAGAGCACACCACACTTGGGATAAAATCCTGGAATAGTTTGGGTGGGAAGGACCCCAAATCCCACCCAGTGCCACCCCTGCCATGGCAGGGACACCTCCCACTGTCCCAGGTGCTCCCAGCCCCAGTGTCCAGCCTGGCCTTGGGCACTGCCAGGGATCCAGGGGSAGCCCAGTTTGTGAAAAYTCAGCACTGGGAAATTGCTGCACCCAGGAATGGGGTTCAATAAAGCTCTGCTGGGTGAGAGGCTGGTTTGGAAGGAGCAGAGCAATGAGCTCATACAGGGSCAATCGTTCAGGGCACTGCCACAAACACAGTACCAGAGTGGAAAGGAATCACTGTTTCCATGGGTTTGTGCTGAAAATAGAAAATRTCTGGTTTTACCATCACTACATCCTCARYAATTCAGGTGTAGCAAAGTCTGAGCCTGAAGGGAAAGCCAGACAGCAGAAGTTCTGTGGAATTTGTGGCCTTCAGCTCAAGGACAGGCATGGATGGGATTTTGGGCAGGAATTGTTCCCTGGCAGGGTGGGCAGCCCTGGCACAGGTGCCCAGAGCAGCTGGGGCTGCCCCTGGATCCCTGGCAGTGCCCAAGGCCAGGCTGGACACTGGGGCTGGGAGCACCTGGGACAGTGGGAGGTGTCCCTGCCATGGCAGGGTGGAAAAAGATGAGCTTTGGGGTCCCTTCCAGCCCAAACCAGGCTGGAATTGTAGGAATTTCAGACTCACCGGGCCCAAGAAAAGGATTCATGTGGAGCTCCCCTCACCCTGTGGTTGGGACTGACTCAAACACAAAACTTGGTTTCCTTCTAGAGTAACAGTGGCAGGGAAAGGGAGCTCCGTGGCTTTTCAAGTTCTGAAGAGCAGATGATTCAACAGCAGGATGAATAAATAATGAAGGAAAGTGAGATTATAAATTGCACTTCCTCATTTGAAAGGCCTCGTCTCCYGATCCATCATTATAAATGCGCTACAAACTTCRGGTCATTTACAAAATAATAGAACGCTTTAAGATTACCCTCAGCTTTATGTAAATGTAATTTTAATATTCTATCTTCATTAATTATCTAATCTTGGGAGCAAATAAACTCCTGACACAATTCTGTAGCTATTTTGCCAGCAGGATTTCCTTTGAAGTCGGCGGCGGTTGTAAGAGGAAGTGGATGACAGGACTGAGCCTCACCAGCCCTTTTGGAAGAAAAGGAACTTAAACAGTAGCTGAAAATCCAGACTTCCTATGGGCACAGAGCTATTCCTGCACTGCCACACGTTCATTAGTGCCAGAAAAGTGGCACTTTATTCCCGCTGCTCCTGTTCCAGAAGCRTGGAAGGGGTTTGCTCCCACCTCCTCCCAGTCCTGCTCTCCTCCCTTGGCTCCCAGYGCAGAGCCTGGCCCTGAATGAAGASCCAGCAGGCTCAGGGAGCTGCAGCTGGACCTGGTGTGTCTCTGGAGCTCTGTTTCCCCTCTAAAGCAGCTTTGCACCTCATCATTTTGGCAGGTGGGGCTGGGTAAGCTCTGCGGAGCGGCGCGAGCATCACCAACGATGTCACAGAATCCCAGGGTGGTTTGACTGGAAAAGSACCTCAAATCCCACCCAGAGCCACCCCTGCCATGGCAGGGACACCTCCCACTGTCCCAGGCTGTCCAAGCCCTGTTCCCCCAGGCACTGGGTGCCAGCCTGGGCCCAGGGAAGCCTGTGCAGCCCCCCACTCGTGCCCCCCTCAGTGTCCCATCCCCGTGGTAGTGCAGCCTGCACGTTTTCCACCTCAGTTTGAGTTTCACCCAGCTCCATGCATATAAATGCTCATATTAAAAGGAATTCATTAATAACTTACATTTAGTTTCTTGAGAGCAGCAAGAGCAAAATCAGTGCATGGGATAGGAGAGTGCTGGGTTCAGAATCCCCACCCGGCCCAGGCAGCAGCAGGGCTGGTACTGCTCCCCTCAGAGCTCCTCAGCTGAGACACAAAATCCAGGTGGGAGCCTGGCATTCCTCAGCCCCAGAGCTGCTCATTCCACCCCCAGCTGCTCTGTGCAAGGGACGGATGGATATTCCAGGCTATCGCTGTCATCAATAATGCCATCCATGCCTGCCGATTATTTCACTAATTACTTCTAAAAAGACTGCTGAGCATGATTACAAATGTGGCTTTGTTTTGATAGTCTGTTTTCCTGGCCAGTACAGATGCCTGAATTCCTTGACTTTGTTTAACAATATAAATAATGTTCCTTGTGCTTTCCCAATGCCTGGACCCCGGGAGTACAACCTGAATAACACAACCCTGATACACTCATCTGCAAACTGCTCAAAGTTGGCAAATTAAACCCCATTTGCATACAAAAAACTCATCAAAAGAACATGGAGGGCCAGATTCTGTTCTTTTGGTTTCCAACGGGTTCCAGGCTTATTCCCAGGCTGGTTCCAGGCTGGTTCCAGGCTGGATCTCAGTCAGGTTCCAGGCTGGTTCCTGGGTGATTTCCAGGCTGGTTCCCAGGGTGGTTCCCTGCTGGTTCCAGGCTGGATCTCAGTCAGGTTCCAGGCTGGTTCCTGGGTGATTTCCAGGCTGGTTCCCTGCTGGTTCCAGGCTGGATCTCAGGCAGGTTCCTGGGCTGGTTCCTGGCTTGCTCCTGGCTGATCCCAGGCTGGTTCCAGGCTGGTTACCATTCTGATTCCTATTCTGATTCCAGGCTGGTTCCTGGCTGGCTCCTGGGCTGGTCTCAGGCTGGTTCCCAGCTGGTTCCAGGCTTATTCCCTGGCTGGTTCCTGGGCTGGTTCCAGGCTTATTCCCTGACTGGCTCTCAGGCTGTTTCCTGGCTGGTTCCCAGGCTGGTTCCAGGCTGGTTCCCATTCTAGTTCCCATTCTGGTTCCTATTCGGGTTCCCAGGCTGGTCCCAGGCTGGTCCCAGGCTGGTTCCTGGCTGGTTCCTGGGCTGGTTCCAGGCTTATTCCCTGGCTGGCTCTCAGGCTGTTTCCTGGCTGGTTCCCGGGCTGATTCCAGGCTGGTTCCAGCCTGGTTCCAGCCTGGTTCCAGGCAGATTCCAGGCTGGTTCCCAGCCGGTGCTCCACAGGCAGTAACTCATCACTGCCACCACAGGAAGGAGCTCCAGCACTGCTCGTGGAGCATCACTCAGCCCTGCAGCTGCCTGCCTGTGCTGCTCCGTGTGCTCCATCCTCTCTGACACCTTCAGTTCCAGTTCTGCTATTTGCAGGTCCTGCCCAGCCCCAGTGTGACCCTGCACCCCACACACGGTGCCAGCAGCTCTGCTCACAGCCCAGCACACACAACAATCCTTTTTCAGCCCCAGGGTGCCCCTGCACCCCACACACGGTGCCAGCAGCTCTSCYCACAGCCCAGCACACACAACAATCCTTTTCCAGCCCCAGAACCAAGGGCACTGCTGCAGCTTCAGCCCCAAAAGTGCCAAGAGCAGGGGATGGAGGGGAGCAGCCTGGGAGGGTGGGACTGCATCCCTGGAGCTGGGATTGGACACTGAACCCAGCGTGGAAATGGAGCAGAACTGATCAAAGTGTGAGATTGGGCTGGAGCCACAGCCGGGCTCTGTCACTGCCCAAGGTGTGTCCTGTGAGGCTTTTTAATAAATCTATGGAGGGGCTTGACAGCTGGCCTGCAAGCAAAGCTGAGTTAATAGAAGAAATAACAAGAGTTAACAGAAGAAATAACAAGAGTTAATAGAAGAAATAACAAGAGTTAATAGAAGAAATAACAACTGATGATTTTCGAGTGTATCCATAGCAAGGAAGAAGACAAGGCTGTCTGCATGGGAACAGATTAGAAAAGACACATGAAAATGTTTGTAAGGTAGGCCTAAGTAGATGTGTATCTGTGCCTTTTTAAATTTCTGTAAAACTTTTGCCAATTATATTGATGCTAATTGCTTTGCACCAATGAATATAATAAGTTATTGTGATGTAGTTAATGACTTMAGATCACACTTTGTTAAGAGTGTATAATCTGGAGAACACACAGAATAAAAACTTTTCTTCTTAGACCCTGATCACATGTGTGTRTGTCACATCTGACCTAACAGTGACATAAATCCCTGCTGTATTCTCTAACTCTGCTCCAGGGAGCTCAGAGCATCACTGCCCCAGGTGTGTCCTGTGAGGGAATGGTTTCCTTGGGATAAATCCCTGCTGTATTCTTTAACCCTGCCCCAGGGAGCTCTGAGCATCACTGCCCAAGGTGTGTCCTGTGAGGGCTCTGAATCAATCCCTGCTGTATTCTTTAACCCTGCCCAGCCTTGCCCCAGGAAAATCTCAGGCATCACCTTCTCCTGAGCATCCCCTCCCCACAGCACCAAGATCCTGCAGGGAGCTGGGCTCCCTCCTGTCCCCACAGAGAGGGGATGGACAGGATGGATGGGATGGACAGGATTGGACGGGATGGACAGGATGGACGGGATGGATGGGATGGATGGGGTGGATGGGATGGACAGGACGGACAGGATGGTCAGGATGGACAGGCTGGACAGGCTGGACAGGATGGATAGGATGGTCAGGACGGACAGGATTAGACAGGATTAGACAGGATTAGACAGGATTAGACAGGATTAGACAGGATTAGACAGGATTAGACAGGATGGACGGGATGGACAGGATGGTCAGGATGGACAGGATTGGACAGGATTGGACAGGACTGACAGGATGGACAGGCTGGACAGGATGGACAGGACGGACAGGATTGGACAGGATGGTTGGGATGGACAGGACGGACAGGACGGACAGGATGCTGCTCAGGGCTGCAGAACCTTGCCTGCTCCAAGCCTCCCTCCAGGGCTGCCTGCGAGTGCCCCAGCGTGTCTCACTGCAGGATTAGCAATTCTGAGCCTGCCTGAAGAAGACATAAAGTTCTGTTTTATCTGCAGGGAGAGCTCCCAGCGTAACCTTTGCAGCAGCAGCAGATCAGCTCAGGTATTGATCGGCCCTTCAGAAGGCTGGGGGTGCTCCTGACATGGCTCCATCCTCACCTGGGCTGTGCCAGGTGCATGAACTCTGRTTCACAGAACAACCAGGCTGGGAGAGACCTCCAGGATCATSGAGTCCAGCCCATCCCAGACCCCTCAACTMAACYCTGKCAYCCAGTGCCACATCCAGGCTTTGTTAAACACACCCAGGGATGGGGACTGCACCACCTCCCCGGGCAGAACATTCCAGAACTTTATCACCCTTTGAGAGGATGTCCAGGCTGGCACAGGGATCCCCCAGGGCTGGCACAGGGATCCTCTGTGCCCTGAGCTGCTCCTGGTGCCAGCCCAGCCCAGCCTAGGGGTGGCACAGCCAGCTCAGGAATTTGCTTTATTCTTGTTCTAAAGGCTCTGTCCCTGGTTCTGCTGGGCCCAGGTTTGTCAGGGTCTTTTACACAATCCCACAATCACCAGCCTGGGAGAGACCTCCAGGATCATTGAGCCCCAACACCTCAGCCAAACCCTGGCACCCAGTGCCACATCCAGGCTTTGTTAAACACACCCAGGGATGGGGACTGCACCCCCTCCCCRGGCAGAACATTCCAGAGTTCCCTGAATCCACAGGAGAGGGAGCAGAGGACCCGCTGGAGCAGCAGCAGCTGGGCTGGAATCAGCTCCACGAGCTCAGGAGACCCAATGGCCCCAGCAGTAACTCAGCTCCTGCTCTCTGTGGATATTCTCCTGTGGGACCATCCATGTTGCTCAGCCCAGGGGGCAGGGGCCCCAGAACCCACCCCAGCCCATCCTGGCACCAGCTTGGCCAGAACCACTTCTGAGAAGTGGAAGGGAATAAATTAAATTGAATTAAATTACCCCAAAATTAACAATTTCTGGGTGCTCCTAGGTGTCCTCCCATGCTTCCTCTCCCTGTTGCTCATGGTTCCACTGAATCCCAGGCTAATTTGGGTGGGAAGGGACCTTAAATCCCATCCAGTGCCACCCCTGCCATGCCCAGGGCCACCTTCCCCTGTCCCAGGTGCTCCCAGCCCTGTCCCAGCTGGATTTGGCCACCTGYCTTTGCCCAAAGGTGTGAGAGGGTGAGATCTGCTGATTTACACAGCAGAAGGTCAGGGGAGGTCCTGGGGGCTCCTGGGGCTGCCAGGTGGCTCAGGGACCCCCATCCCCTTCCCAAACCCCCCGCCCTGGGCTCACCTGAGGCTGCCCCAGCCTCAGGCTCTGCTGTCAAATCTGTTTAAGCATCTTTTCTCATGTCTGTGTTGAAGAAAAATTATTATCTCCAGGAAAAACTGTCCCTGTCTGCCTCCCAGTCACCTCCTGCCTGATACCAGGAGTTACRGAACATAGGCAACAGAAAAATACAGCAGATAAGTGGRCTTTGTACAAAAATTAAATTAAATTAAAGTATGTTCACAAAATACACAAGTGGAAACCATGTGGTCTTTGGCCCTAATGTGTTGCAAAGAGAATTTTTGGTCCCAGGACACCCCCAAAGGGGACAGACCTTTATTTGGGCAACTCAAAAAAGCCCAAATGCAAAGCAAATTTAAAAACCAATTACTTAAACCAACGTTTCTCACCTTTTTTTTTTTCCAATTTAAATCATGATTAAAAGCAGTTCCTTGGCTGATTTCAATCAAAGCACCCAGTCTCTCTCTGCTGATCTCAAGCTGTTAAATAAGAAACAGAAAATCATCAATAACCCATCTGTGTCACAGCTGAGGAGCAGCCCCACGGGGCCTGGAGCTCCCTGGCTCTCCTGGGGCAATCCCTGGGTTCTGAGGGATGGCAGGAGCCCAGAGGAACCCCAAAAAGGAGTTTGTCCCCCCAGGTGTGTGCCAGGAGCCAGAAGGCAGGGCAGGGCGGTGAGCAGGTAGTTCCACTCCCTAAAAAGWGCCCAAATCACCCTTGAGAGGCACAGACAGCAA
The DNA here is from genome assembly GCA_002167245.1 of Sporophila hypoxantha. Taxonomy (NCBI): domain Eukaryota; kingdom Metazoa; phylum Chordata; class Aves; order Passeriformes; family Thraupidae; genus Sporophila; species Sporophila hypoxantha. The sequence goes on along the minus strand of NDFG01000002.1, from coordinate 34,356 downwards.
TTCCATTGCACAAAAACTGAGGGTGGGTGTAGGGGAGAGCAGGGTTAGGAGTAGTATTGCGTTCAGWGACRGGATTTTGGTCCATGCAGTTATTAGGGTAGAYGGCTTTAGGACTTTGATTGTGTTTAGGGTGAGGAAAATAGTTGCAGTTATTATAGATTACAGGTAGAAGCTGAGGAGGGTGAGTTTAGGGTTGTAAATGATAATGATTGCTATTCAGCCTGGGTGGGAGATGGAAGAAAAAGCTGGGATTTTTCRGATTTGTGTTTGGTTGAGTCCTATTCACCCTCCCAGGGCTGCTGAGAGGATAGCCAGRATAGTTGGGAGTGTAGGGTTTCACAAAATATCTTGGTTTGGAAAGACAGGAGTCTGCTAAGGAAGGCAGGAGCCTCCCCTGAAATGGAGAATGGAAACCCTCCCCACCCCTCCCAATTGCTATAAATTTGAAATTAAGGGGCTCTCAGGCAAAAATATGGGAGCAGGAAATAACAGTTCTTTAATAGGGAAAAATAAAAGGATAAAATACACAATGCAGTCCACTAGAACAACACTGACAGAGTCAGAGCCCAGCCTGACACCCTGTGGGTCAGGGTGTTGGTGGCAGTCCCATTGGAATTGTGGCTCAGCCCTCCTGCAGTGTCAGGTGTGGTTCTGTTGGAGCAAGGGGATCTGTAGAGAAGGATGGATTCTTCCTCTGAAGATCCAGTGGAAGGAGAGGCAGCTGCTGCTCCTCTGGGGAATCCCATGGAGAAAGCCGTGCTGGTGTCTCAAAAACCTCTGGATTATATCTGGGTAGCAATGTTTGAAACCTCAGATTGTATCCAGGTAGGAATGTTTGAAATCTCTGATTATATCTGGGTAGCAATGTTTGAAACCTCAGATTGTATCCAGGTAGCAATGCTTGGCTCCTCCCTCTGGGCTCACATCTCACAATGGGATGTTATAGTTCTTTATCAATCATGCACTGACATTCAATAGTCTGTTATCAGCAATGTCCCCTCCCCTGGGAGGTGTGAATGTGGTCACTCAAAGAGAGAGATAAGGCAAACTGCCCACTTGACAAAGGTAATCTGCCATACAGATGGCAATGGAAAACATCTTGCATGGCAATCTTCAACACAAAATTTCACAAAAATTTCTGCGGGTGCCAGCCCTGCTTTGGGAAACCCACCCAGGATGGGGAGCACRCACCTGCAGAGCACAGCAACCAGCAGGTCAGGCAGTGATTTAGGGAAAACCCCTCTGAGATCACGGAGCCCAAGCATTCCCAGCAGGGCCGGGATGATGAAAGGAGCAGGGAAGGGCTTGTCAGGCAGGGGAGGAAGAGSAGGGGAGCCCCGGGAGGCTGGGGGTGCCGGGGCTGCCTCAGAACCGTTCCCCACGGTTGGGAAATTCCCTCCCGGCTGCAGCTCCCCGCTTGTCTAATTGTCCTTGATGGATTCGCCGTCCCCCAGGAGCGCCAGCCAGACCTCGCAGCTCCAGATGTCTGAATATTATGCAGGAAGCTGGTAAACAAATTCCTCCTATTTTTCCTGCTAGCAATTAGGAACGTAGGAAGAACACATTGCTGAGCAGGCGAGGGATGCACGGCAGATATTTCATATGCATTTATAGCCACTTAACGCCTCTGGAAGGGTGATAAACACCGACTATTGTAAATCTGTTTGATCGCCCCTTGTTGCTACAAAATCCGGGAAAAGTCAAAATAAGGGGGAAAAAAAAACCCCAAACAAATGTTGAAATAAGAGTTGAAATTGGGATAAATTAGTGATTACAACTCCTTCCATATTAACTATCAAGCACTCGGGTGACAGAGCAGCTCTGCCACTCCCCCCAGCAGCTTTTTTAGGTGATTTCAACTTTTTACCCCAATTTCACCTGGGGAGCAGATCCCGGCCTGGCTCCTGTGCCTCCCCTCTCCGTTAATTTCTCTGCCTGCTCCAGCAATCCTGCCCTGGCAGGGATGGCTTAGGTGGCTTCAGGAGCCTTTGCCAGCATTAATTGTTATGATTTTAGAGGCCCACAGGGTGCAGACTTGGAAAAGGAGAATTTGTTCAAAAGATTGGGAGGGAAATTAAAAAATCAGCCGCCATGGCCGTGCAAAACCAGCCGCAGGGAAAGAGCGGGAAAGCTGGACAGGGAATGCAGGCTGGAAAGCTGGACAAGGGAATTCCAGGCTCCAGCTCACAGGAGAAAATGGAGCAGAGTGGGAAACCTGGACAGGGAATTGCAATCTCCAGCTCATAGAAGGATGGACAGAGCTGGGAAAGCTGGACAGGGAGTTACAGAGTTGGGAAACCTGGACAGGGAATTGCAGGGCTCCAGCTCACAGGAGAATGGACAGAGCTGGGAAACCTGGAGAGGAATTACACAGCTGGGAAAGCTGAGAGGGAATTGCAGAGCTGGGAAACCTGGATAGGGAATTGCAATCTCCAGCTCACAGGGGGAAAGAAGGGATGGTGCTCCTGGAAAGCACAAGCCACACAGCCACGTGCTGGAATTCTACAAGCTGCAGAAATTTGGGAGCAATTAGATACATTTTGTGGTGAAAGGGAGCTTTATCCAGCCCAGCTGCTMTGAAGTTATCAGTGCCATGGTGTTTTCTGGGAGAATTAAGGTTGTCTCTGCTTCAAACCAAGAACTGAGCTGAGATCTCTTTTCATGGCTAAAAAGCCCCAATAACAGCTGTGCCAGAGTGGGTTTCCCATCCTTTTGGGCTGGATTTTGGCCTGAGGACAGATAAATGGCTCTGAAGTAGAGGGAAAATCTACCAGGAGATGGAAGCAGCTCCTCCTTTGCAGCTTCAGGGTGTTCAGTGTTCACCAGGCCCTGTCTGAGGGTGCCAAGGCTCTGTCTGAGCACCCCAGAGCCAGCAGAGCCCCTGTCCCTGTCCCTGCTGTCCCAGCCCACCCCTCTGCAGTGCCCCTGAGCTGCTGCCCAGCCCCAGGGGCACCTGAGCAGGTGGGACCCCCACGCCCACCTSGCCCAGCACCCCAAAACTGCCAGGGCCCCCCATGCCAGGGGCTGCAGAGGGGCTGCAGGGCCCTGCTGCCCGTGGTGCCATCACCATCATCACCTCAGGGCATCTGACCTGCTCACTGAATCATGGTGTGCCCTGCTTTTGTGCATCTTTGTTCTCCAAACTAAAGAAATTCTCCTTTCTGACCCTTCTGGGCACTGCCCTGCCCAAGCAGGGGTCCCAAATCCAGGTGCAAGAGGCAAGGCTGCTGCAGCACCAGCTCCTGGCCCCTTTGTGAGGGTTTAGCCACCCTTTATCCATCCTTTACCCATCCTTTACCCATCCTTTATCCATCCTTTACCCATCCTTTGCCCATCCTTTACCCATCCTTTACCCATCCTTTACCCATCCTTTGTCCATCCTTTAGGGGTGTCCCAAGCCCTGGGCAGTGTTAAGGTCAGCCAGGGCTCCCAGCCAGAGCCCAAAGGCAAGTGCTGCACTTTGCAGAGCATCATTTTCACCCCATTTTACATTTTTTCCCCCAAACAAAGGTGCTGGTGAGGCCCGAGCTGGCCCAGAGCGTTCTGGCCTGGCTGTGTTTGTTTTGGAGCCTGGCACGAAGGCTTTGGTGCCACCTCTGCTTAGGGAAAGGCTGCAGGAAACCTGAGCCTGGCCTTTTCAAGCCTTCTCAAATGAAGTTTAAAATAGCCCTGGGAGCAGAGCAGYTGAGCTGCTCCTCTCACACAGAGCTGGGAGAGCAGCACGAGGATGGAGCCACTGAGCCAAATGATGGCTCCATCCCCCAGCACCCCCAAGGTGCTCAGAGCCCCCAGTGCCCCAAACCCCAGCTCTGCAAAGGGTGTTTAAAATCCCTTCCCATTTCTGTTTATTTCTGCAGCAGAAATAAATGCAGCCCTGCAAAGTAAGTGTCCATTTGCTGCTTGCCTCCYTCCTCTGGCTCAGGTGTGTGTGGAGCACAGACCTGTTGGAGGACTCAGCTCTCTCCTGCTCCTCGCCGCGATGAAGGAATTAAATACAAAATCTTCTGTAGGAAGCAATTGTGAAGTGTGGAAGTTTCTAGTCAGGCAAATAAATTGGATTTAAGTATATTACAGTCATAATCTTTTTCTGCCTCTCTCCAGACAGCCTTTGTACATGGAGAAATGAGAATGTATTCTCAGACAAATCTTGACCTGAGGGAGAAGGCTGCGGGAATCTGGATTTTCAATAACATAAGACAATAAAGCTCAGACTCCTAACCTGCCGCAATATGGTAAAAGTATAAAGAGCTTAGCAACTAATAAAAGAAAAGGGTCTTCCAACTCATATTTGAAGATCTAGACCCCCAAAAGGACACTTCATAAAGATCATAATGGGTTAGTCAGTATCTAACAGATACCATGTACCTTGTTGACCAATTGTCTGACAGTTGTCTTCTGCAGGCCTGGATATTAATAAGCCTCGTGTTGATTTCCTTGGGGTATTTTTTCTTCGTAATTGTACATCTCCTTGTTGTGACACTGCAGCCTGCTATGTATTTATTTAATGCCATTCCTACAGCAAAAAAAAAAAAAATTAAAAAAAAATATCAGTGTATGTATGGCATTGTTTCCCTGAGATGAGATGCACACACTGCAAATTTCCTCCCCCTCTGAGGCAGCAGAATCAAAGCCAGGCAGAGGGAGAGCTCCTGGACTTGGGGCAGAGAGGAAATCCAGATGTGTTTTCCCCTCAGGTGTGAATGTGTCTTACTCCCTGCGTTACACAGGGAATACAAAGGGATTCAATTATCRCCGCATTTTGATTTCCAATAATAACAAAAACTCCTTCTAGAAGGGATTCCATTAAAGAATGTTTTGACAGATAATGCTGGTGCAAAGTAGCTGTCAGTCAGGCAGCGAGATCAAGGGGAAGCAGATGCACCAGGCAGATCACAGGGAGGCTTAGGGAGTGAGAATGGAGCCTGCTACAAACTCCTCTCRCTAACAAAACAAAACAAAACAAGATGAAACAAAATAAAACAAAGGCTGCCCAGGGCCCCATCCTGCTCTCAGTGCCCGGGCAGCTCCGGAGTGCGAGGAAAATGGCCCGGGGCTGCCTGAGAGAGGGGCTGCAGCTGTGCCACCCCAGGGGCAGGGTGCTGGGGGCACCTGTGCGCCAGTCGCAGGTGCGAGGGCACCTTGTGCCATCCGTGCAAGGGCTGCTGGGGCACCTGATCCAGTGGCAGGGTGCTTGAGGGCACCTGTGCCATTCCAGGGGCAGGTGCTGGGGCGCACCTGTGCCCAGTGCAGGGTGTTGGGCGGACACTGTGCCCAGTGCAGGGTGCCTGAGTGCCCAGTGCAGGGTGTGGGGACACCTGTGCCAGTGCAGGGTGTTGGGGAACACCTGTGCCCTTTGGCAAGGTGCTGAGGTGCCCATTGCAGGGTGCTGAGGGCACCTGAGCTCCCCCAGGCAGGAGAGCAGGTGCCACACTGGGGCACAGGAGGGAGCAGAGCTGGACTCCGGGCTCCCTGCAGGGTTTTGGCCAAGCTCCCTGCTCCAGCCCCAGCTGATGGCCAGGTCACCCCCCTGCCTGCAGCTCTGAAGAGGTTTCCAGAAGCTCTGCCAGGTTTTCCCCAAAAGCCGCTTTTGCCTTTGGCCCTAACTGACCAGGCTCAGCCCCTGTTTGCTGCTTGTCCCTCTTCAGGCCTGGAGAATCCTCTGCAGCCAAAGGGAGCTCATCCTCTCATTCCCAGCATGGCACCACCTGGCTGGCTGTGGAGGGACCCCAGATCCCCCCCAGTGCCCCCCTGCCATGGCAGGGACACCTTCCCCTGCTCCCATCCCAGTGCCAACCTGGCCTGGAAACTCACTCACCTTCAACCACCACATCACTAAAAAATAACAAAGTCCTGTCCTGTGATTAAGAAGTTTCCATTTTTTTTTTTTTTTTGCTCTAAGTGCTGCACAAAACCCCTCGACAAATGCTTTCCACATCCCCCGTTCACCGCACTAACTCTTCCGCTGGCTAGTTTGCTGATTGGTCCCAGCCTCCAGTCACAGAGCCTTTGGGGCTACTCCTGGTGTCGCTGCCGCGCAGGAATTCTTTGGGAATTCTGGTTGCCTGTTGGATTCCTGGTGCTGCTGCCCTGCAGGAATTCCTTTGGATTCCTGGTCCTGCTGCCCCTCTCCTTGGTGCTGCTGCCCTACAGGAATTCCTTTGGATTCCTGGTGCTTCTGTCCTGCCGGAATTCCTTTGGATTCCTGGTGTTCCTTTGGATTCCTGGTGCTGCTGCCCTGCAGGAATTCCTTTGGATTCCTGGTGCTGCTGCCCCTCTCCTGAGGCTTCCCATGTCCTGCCCCCAGTGTGGGATTCGAGGGGTAAGTGGAACAGCACAGTGGAGGCACAGCCTGAGCTGGAAAAGGCACAGGAGAGCACTACGGAGAATATTAAAATTATGAATATTTTGATTTATGGCAGCATCCAAAGTCACAGCAGAGTGTGATGTGAGCCTGATGCACATGGGGCTGCTCCAGTCCTGATCCTGGTGCATGCCAGGATAACATAAATTGTGGGAAATAGGAGMAATAAGAGATGTGTTTCAAGGCATTTGCTGAGGGGCCAGATTAAATYACAATTAATTACAGTCTTTAAAATCTCCAAACTTTCCRTGCAAGTCCTGAATGAGCTCGTTGAAAACTTTTAGCTATAAACTATATTTGAAAGGCATTCAGCTTTTAAAAAATAAATTTTATTTTGTCCATTGGCGAACTTCTCCTGGAAACTAAACCCAAAGCTTAATATGGGAYTAAGAGAGAAAATACCCAGGCAGAAGATTCAGTGCTCCTCTCTCTGGAATTTCACGGGTCAGACATGGCAAATTCCAGCTCCTTCTCCCAAAACAACCCCTCCATCCCACCAGGGTTAAGAGATGGCTTAGCCTGCTCTAGGGGAAATCTTCAATTAAAGTGTTTTAACTGAAATTCCTCCATCTAGGTAAAATTTGATGTGGGGAGGGAAAATGAAACAAAACAGTAAAAGTTTCTCAAGGAAGAAATGAAGTGAGGAAGGGATCTGATCCACCGGCTTCCATATTCCCTCAGCACCTTCCCACCAGTGATGTGGGTAAAAATACCAATATTGATGCGAGATAAATACTGGTATTTATCTGTATTGGAGATAAATATTGGTATTTATCGTATTGGAGATAAATATAGTATTTTATTGGTATTGGAGATATATTATTGGTATTTATCCATATTGGAGATAAATGCTGGTATTTATTGGTATTGGAGATAATATTGCTATTTATTGGTATTGGAGATAAATATTGGTATTTATATCGGTATTGGAAATAAATTTGGTATTTATCGGTATTGGAGATAAATATTTGGTATTTATTGGTATTGGAGATAAATATTGGTATTTATTGGTATTGGAGATAAATATGTTATTTTCGTTTGGAGATAAATACTGGTATTTATTGGTATTGAGATAAATATGGTATTTATCGGTAATAGGAGATAAATACTGTATTTATCGGTATTGGAGATAAATATTGGTATTTATCGTATTGGAGATAAATATAAGTATTTATCGGTATTGGAGATTTATCGCTATGGGAGATAAGTATTGGTATTTATTGTATTGAGATAAATATGGTATTTATGGTATTGAGATAAATATTGGTATTTATCCGTATTGGAGATAAGTGCTGGTATTTATCGGTATTGGAGATTATCGCTGTGGGAGATAGGTATTGGTATTTATAAATCCGAGGGGTTATTTTGAGGGCTGTACTCACGGGAGAGTGCTGCAAATTATGGGACAAGGCAAAGGAATAATCCGCTGGAGAATGCCAACAAAAACTGCTTCAGGATGTGTGCGAGAGCCTCGAGGAAAATGGGAAATGCTCTTTTAAATGGATTATTATACACATTGAATAAAGCTCAAGGCGTTGCCCGTGCTCCGGGAAGGGTCAGTAGGGTTTAGGATATCTGATATCAGGAATTTGTTCCTTTCGGCAGCCAGGATTAGGGGCAGGAGGATGCTGTGCCCTGGAAGCCAGCAAGGAACGAACGCTCGTGGCCCTTGGCCTCCGGGGAGCTGCTTTTCCACTCGGCTTTTTTTGAACCCTCAGGCAGAGTTGCGAGATAAGAGGAGTGGAACTGAACTTAACGAGCAGCTAATTTTATCCTTTGTTTTGCCTGATAAACATCAGCTCGCAAAGTCGGAGCTGAAAACTGCAGCCGCGCTTGGGAAGGAATAACACGGCGTATTTATAGCAAATAATCCTATTTTAGTCATTTTGCACAGAACTGTAGCTGAAATGTTTGGCTTCATTCCCCCGCTTCAACCTGAAGCTGTTTAACTAAATAAATTTCCATAAACACCTTGTGCTGAACAAACACTAAACGAGGTTTTTTCACCCAAAACTCATTTGGACACAAGAGCCCCAGAGCAGCCACCCTCCCGTGGGAAGCAGGGCTGGGCACACACAGGGTTCCCAGATACACTCTGCCTGAAACATGAATTTTAATGCCAAAAGTGCTGGAAATGAAGAAAATTCTGCACAAGAACTCACTCGTGGAGCCTGGGATGTGATCAAACCTCCTGCGACTGCACGAGGCAGAATTTGGGGAAAACTGGGAAAAATGGGCACTGCCCATCCAAGGCCAAGCTGGAGCAGCCTGGGACAGTGGGAGGGGTGGCAGGGTGGCACTGGTGGGCTTTGGGGTCCCTTCCAACCCAAACCAGGTTGGGATTCTCTAAAAACGCTGAACCTTCATCCCCTCAAACCCTCCAGCAGCTCCATGCAAAGCAGCACTGCTGGAATTTGGTGTATCCACACTTTGGGAATGCTCCAGGCTGGAGCACGGGCACAGACAAGCACATTCCAATGCCCCAGCATTGTTTCTATCATTTATTACTGTATCATCCCTGTATTTACCATTTATTATTATATTATCACTGTATTTCTCATTTAAAATAATATTATCGCCGTATTTATAATTTGTTAAGATTATATAATTTGTATTTCTCATTTATTCCCATATTATCACTGTAATTGTAATTTATTCCAATATTATCACTGTATTTATCCTTTATTCCAATATTATCACTGTAATTATTATTTATTACTATATTATCACTGTATTTATTCTTTATTCCCATATTATCACTGTGTTTATCATTTATTGAGTTATTATCACTGTGTTTATCATTTATTGAGTTATTATCACTACATTTATCCTTTATTCCCATATTATCACTGTGTTTATCATTTATTGAGTTATTATCACTGTATTTATCCTTATTCCAATATTATCACTGTATTTCTCATTTATTCTAACACTATCACTGTTTTTATCCTTTATTTCAGGCCCTGCAGGCTGCCTGTCATCTCTGACACTCTTTCCTTGACCCACACCTTTCACATCTCTATTTTCAACCTGGAATTTAACCTGGGGACCCAAACCCAGGGGTTTGCTGTCCCTCTGAGSATGTCAAACCCCACCAAGGTGCTGCAGTGGGAAAAGCCCTTTTTYCTTTTTCCCTTTTCCCCTTTTCCCTCCGTATCCCAGCCCCAAAGCTGCAGCTGGAGCCACGGGCRGGGTTTGTGGTCCAGCAGCTGAAAGCCCTTGCTGGAGGAGACAGAGGGGAGCAGCCTGATGTGCTCTTGCCATGTGGTAATTTTCCAGATAAATGGACAGTTGCTTCAGCAGCTTCCCTGTTGAAGGTCAATGATCCATATAATACTGGCAATTACAGAAGTATTTCCATCGCAGACTCGGTGACAAATTTTCAATGCAAGACAACAGAGAGACTGGAGCAGCAGCACCAGCGTGAGGGGCTGAGGATGCCACAGCCCAGCTCCTGCCTGGGGTTTGCTGGAGGAATCAGCCCACCCTGCCCAGCTCACCGGGTAATTCTGGCCCTATTTCCTCTTTTTTGGGCATTTTGTAATCCTCATTTAGTCCTAAAACTGAGTTACCACCTCCTGGCTTTCACACWCCCACTTTTCCTGCCTCCCTGGTTAAAGTTCAGCACTTTATAAAGATCCATAGCAAAGTTCAGCTATTTTATAAAGATCCTCTAGGGCTGAAGGAAAGGGAAAAGGTACCCAATAAGGGAAAACTGCCCAGCAATTGGAAAGCYTGGGCTCCCAGCAGAGGCACAAGCACTTCTAATTGCATTCCAAAACAGGGCAGGAGGCATTTTTGGGGACTGTGTCCTGCTGATGCTCTGAGAGCTGCCCCCAGAGCTGGCTGCAACCACAGCTCATGCTTCAGTCACTGGCTGAACATTCCCAGCAAAATGCAGATTGAAATAAAGAATTGTTCTGTGTAATGAGCTGTGCATGAGGGCTCTGCTGGCAGGACCTGAGGGARCAGCAGGAAGTGGTGCCAGGGGAGGGTTAGGGTGGATTTCAGGGAAGGTTCATCCCCAGAGGGTGCTGGCACTGCCCAGGCTGCCCAGGGAATGGGCACAGCCCCAAGGCTGCCAGAGCTCCAGGAGAGCTTGGAYAATGCTCTCAGTGGGGTTTTTGGGGTGTCAGTGCAGGGTCAGGAGCTGGACTCCATCCTYGTGGGTCCCTCCCAGACCAGGATACTCCATGATTCCATGAAATAACAACTTGGATTTATATAAAATAACAGCAGGAAACAGGAAATRACAACAGGATTCCATGAAATAACAACCTGCACCATGGCACGGGCTGTTTGAGCATCCCTTGCACTCCCAAAAAGCACAAACTCTCCCTGCCCAGCGTCCCAAAAACTGACACCAAGCCTTGGGAAAGGTCTCTGTGCTCCAGCTCAGGGCTGGTGAAGGCAAAGAGGCTCCTGCAGCTCCAGCCCCTGCTGTAACCCCCTGTAAACACCAAAATGTGACACACACAGGTAGGGGCTGCACACCTCTCACCACAAACACCCTGGTGAGACCCTGGAAGACTTCAGTGATTTCTGGGGGGAATCCAGGAAACTTTGGCAGTGCTTCCCCTGGGGATTGTACTTGTGCTTCAGTTCCAGTTTCCTGCAGCTTTTAGCCATGGTGTGCAGACAGAACTGCCATTGCATTCCTCCAAAACGAGCAGGAAACACCCAAAAAGAGCAGCCTTGATGGTGGAGCAACCCCCCAGGGAGGGACTTGGAGCTGCTCAAGAACCTGCCTCAGAACTTCAGCAGATCCTGCTAAAGAGGAAAGAGAGAAGAAAGGCAGAGTTGAAATGCAGGATTTTCACCTTCATGCAGGAAATGAAAGGATGTTTGCAGGGACCCCAGCAGCACAGCCATCCTTCCCTCCCTCCCCAGCAGCAGGAGCACTCTGAAGGAGCCAGGACTGAGCCTGCCTTGTGCAAATAAGTGATTTTGGATGAGAATAATTAATAAAGGGTTTGGGTTTCTTGTGAGGTTAGTGGCTCATTTAGGAAATTTGCATTGATAACCCACAGCCATGGAAGAGCTGGGTGGCTCTTGGGTCACAGCCTGGTTTGGGCTGGAAGGGACCTCTGGACCCTGGCTTGGACCCTGCCCAAGCCCTGCCACAAACAGGGACACTGCCTGCCACACCAGCTTGTCCAGATCTCACAGAATTAGCCCCAAATTGTGTTTTTCAGGGAGATCAGGAGGAATGGGGCAGTCCAAGGGCTGAGCACCTCAACTTCCTCCACCTTCAGGGCCCTCCTTCCCACCAGCCCCACAATTAAACACTCAATTAAAAATTAAAAGGAAAGRCTTCTCCTGACAAGACCCCAAATAATTAAGTAATGATTACATAGTGTTGGACATCAGGAAGAATTTCCCCTTTGAAAACGTGGTCAGGTGTTGGCAGGGGCTGCCCAGGGAGGTTTGGAGTGCCCATCCCTGGAGGTGGCACTTGGTGACAAGGTGGGGATTGGCACAGGTTGGACTCCATGGTTTGGGAGGGCTTTTCCAAGCCCTGGGAYTCTCCACAGCTGCCTTCTTGCAACATGCCTGTGCTCCTGAGGCTCTGCAGTGATGCACAGTTGCAGATGGGATGTCCAACCCAGCACGGGCAGGAAGCTGGGTGTTTGGCATCAGAGGAGCACTTGGAGCTGCACTAACTCCCAAGYTGAACAGTTTTTAAATCACTGCTGGATGGCTGATCTCTCATTGCTGTGCAGAGCAGCTACAGCCAGCAAGCCCTGCACGTGCGCTCCAAACCCCTGAGGAAGGGACAAAACCACGGGAATGGTAAATTCAGTGTTTCCTGTGAGCTGGGGCAGCTCATGGGAGCTCAGCACCCTGGCTCTCCCTGTCCTGAGCAGCAGCTCCTCGGGCAAACAGCCTGTGCACAAAASCTCCTCCCTAAAGCATCCCCCAGCCCTCCTTACCCTTGGACAGACCGTGGAACTCCACGCTGCCTCAGAAATTGCAGAAAAGTTGCCTCTGTGGTGATTAAGTGTCCCCACGGCCTCTTGTGACATTTTTTCGAAGTTCCAGCTGGTCACACAGGGTTTGGTTCACAAAAGTGTTGCACATTATTAGATTTTCTGATAAAATGGGCTCTTTTGTGATTCAGAAAGCCTCTGCTCCTCCAGACAACTGGCATGCTCTTTRTTCTTCACCCCAGAGAGGAGGCAGCCAAACCAGAGTGCACTCGGATGGAAAGAGGCCATCCCCAATCAGAAATGCAGATGGAGTTCACTTGTGCAGTGCAAACAAAGCAGCCCCCAAGTCTGGGAATGGGCTGGAAGGACAGGGCAGGGCTCGGGTGGGGTTTGCTGCCCCCATCATCACCCTGAGGGTGAAAGCTCAGCCCTGCCCACACACAGGATGTGGTGCCMGGGAAGATCCTGGCTCTGAATCCTGCTCTGGTTTGGAACTTGTCACGTTTAACTGGTAATAGAAGCTGCAAAGGGAGGCAGAAACACCACTGAGCTTGGGAGAGATCTCCAGGATTGAGTCCCAGCTGTGCCCATCCCCACCCTGTGCCCAGCTCTGAGTGCCACCTCCAGGTGCCACCTGCAGGGATGGGCACTGCAACCCTCCCTGGGCAGTGCCTGAGCCCCCTTTCCATGGGGAAATTCCTGCTGCCTCAAAGCCTTCCTGGAGCTTTCCCTTATTCCTGGCTGTGGCTTCCAATCTTCCTGAAACTGCCCCAGATTTCTGGTTCTGAGCACACCGTGCTGGGTGTGGTGCTGCTGCCCCATCTCAGCACCTTTGGAAGCTGCAAAGGCTTTTTTTGCTCCAGAATCCTGAACCCCTGGGGCTGGAAAAGCCCTCCCAGCCCTGGAGTCCCAGCTGTGCCCATCCCCACCCTGTCCCCAGCTCTGAGTGCCACCTCCAGGTGCCACCTGCAGGGATGGGCACTGCAACCCTCCCTGGGCAATGCCTGAGCCCCCTTTCCATGGGGAAATTCCTGCTGTGCCCACCCTGAGCTGCCCAGGCCCAGCCTGAGGCCAGGCAGAGGAGGGAGGATGCAGCACTGCCCACTGCTCTGCTGCCCTGCACAGAATCCCCCAGGGCTTGGCTGGAAGGGACTCTGGAATCCTCTGCTCCATGTCCTGCCAAAGCAGGTTTGTCACAGACATCTTTTATGAAAAATCTTTTCCTTAGGATTCTTCCTCCTGAGAAGCTGAGAGGCCTCAGGAACAAAATGTAACCAATGGTTATCTGCTGCTGTGGGAATCAACAAGGTGCATCTGGGATTGGTCTCATGGGGTTGTTTCTAATTAATGGCCAATCACAGCAGCTGGCTCGACCTGCCGAGTACACAACCTTTGTTATCCTCTTTCTTCTCTATTCTTATTTAGCTAGGCTTCTAATGAAATCCTTCTTCTATTTCTTTTAGTTATGTTTTAATATAATATATTATCATAAAATAATAAACCAGCCTTCTGAAAACATGGAGTCAGATATCCTTTTGCCCTCTTCCCTCAGTGCCCTGGCACCTGGTGAACCACCGTCACACAGGTCACCACGACAGGGGTGCACAGGACCCAACCCAGGGTGAGGCTTCTGATTCATCCCAGCTGAAGGACTGCAAAGAACCTCTGTGCCAGACTTCCACTGAACCTTCTCCAGCTCTCTCTTGTCTCTCTTGACGCTGAGAGATGGAAAACAGGAAGCCCAGCCCAAATTAAGGTACATTGAAGGACCACAGCCAGGACAAAACTGGAGCATTTGAGGCATTACAATTGAAGAAACAAACCACACTGCAGTTGTGCAGGTCCAAGGTGTCAGCTTGCCCATTGGGATTGCACGACCTGCAGCTCAGCTCCTCCCAGTCTCAAGAGTCAAGGATGAAAGCAAAGAAAAATTAATAAAATCCTGTAGAAACAGAAAGAACTTTCAGTGATTGAAGGATTTATTGTGTTCAGGGGACACATTTTTCGGGATGGAGCTGTACAAACAAGCAAGAAACTAGATCAGGGGAAATAATCCACATGGTTTAGCCCTCAAAATTCCCAATGCAACACCTCGTGTCTCCTACAACTCAGGTTATTTGGCAAGCAAGCAACATTTTGGGCCAAAAAACTACATTTTCCACCCATTCCCACCTGGCTGAGGATCCACCGTCCAAGGCAACAAGCATTTATAGGGTGTCCAGCAGCACCACCACTGTTACCCTGAGCGAATAGCGAATAAATACTGTCCAAGGTTCTCCTCAGCTCCTCTGCCTGTTTTCCACCCGCCTTTCCAACTTTGCATTATGCCAACGCAGCAAAAACATCTTATCCTACAGCCTCCTCCCCTGAAAGGCCAAAATACCACAGATAAGGGATATGTGCACATGAGTTAATGTACAACGGGTTCCGATATCACAGAGCCAAAATCAGCAAGATTTCCAAGCGGGGCGGGATAGACGCAGGGCAAAGGAATGAAGGGAGAGACTTTTGGGGTGACGCATTTTAATGAGCCCATGTTCATGAGCCGCTAATCAGCCAGCAGCGATTTGCATTTCACAGCCGCGCTCTGGTGGAACTCTCTGCTGGAGAGGGGTAAACAGCAGAAACCAGCTTGTGTGGGATTCACACCGGGAACGGCACTGGGAACACATCGGGAACATGCCAGGAACACACTGGGAACATGCCGGGAGCAGCACTGGGAACACACCGGGAACACACCGGGAACACACCGGGAACATGCCGGGAACACATTGGGAACACACTGGGAACACACCGGGAACATGCCGGGAACACATTGGGAACACACTGGGAACACACCGGGAGCAGCACCGGGAACACACCGGGAACGCACCGGGAACGCATCAGGAACACACCGGGAACACACCTGGAACGCACCGGGAACGCACCGGGAACACATCAGGAACACACCGGGAACGCACCGGGAACGCACTGGGAGCACACCCAGGAGCACAACGGGAGCAGCACCGGGAACACACCGGGAACACACTGGGAATGGAAATGGGAACGCACCAGGAACACGCTGGGAACACACCGGGAACGCACCGGGAACACATTGGGAACACATCGGGAACACACCAGGAACACATTGGGAACACACCAGGAACGCACTGGGAGCAGCACCAGGAACACACTGGGAACACATTGGGAACACACTGGGAACACACCGGGAGCAGCACTGGGAACACACTGGGAACACATCAGGAGCACACCGGGCGCAGCACCGGGAACACACCGGGAACACATTGGGAACACATCAGGAACACACTGGGGACGCACTGGGAATGCACCGGGAACTCATTGGGAGCGGCACCAGGAACACACCGGGAACGCGCCGGGAACACGCCGGGAGCGGCGTCAGGAGCGGCACCGGGAACACATCAGGAGCGGCACTTGGAACACGTCCGGAATGCACCGGGAACACATCGGGAACATGCCGGGAGCGGCACTGGGAGTGGCACCAGGAACACATCGGGAGCAGCACTGGGAATGCACCGGGAACTCATCGGGAACACATTAGGAACGGCACCGGGAACACACTGGGAATACACTGGGAGCAGCCCTGGGAACGCACCGGGAACACACCGGGAATGCACTGGGAACACACCGGGAACATGCCGGGAACATGCCGGGAGCAGCACCAGGAACACATCGGGAACACACCAGGAACACACTGGGAGCAGCACTGGAATGCACCGGGAACACACCAGGAACACACTGGGAGCAGCACTGGAAACACACTGGGAACGCACCGGGAACACACCAGGAGCAGCACCGGGAACACACCAGGAGCAGCACCGGGAACACACCGGGAACACACCAGGAATGGAAATGGGAACGCACCAGGAACACGCCGGGAGCACACTGGGAACAGCACTGGGAGATGTGTTCAGGGACAGAAGTGTTCGGAACCCGCCAGGGGAGAGGACGATGCTGTCCCTGAGCCTCCTGACCTGCAGGATGAGTAGCAACAACCACCACGTGTTCCGTATCCCTTACTCCTCCTCTGTGCCTCTGTTTGCGCCTGGGAGTAGTGAAGCACACCAGGGAGGGTGGGCAGCCCTGGCACAGGGTGCCCAGAGCAGCTGGGGCTGCCCCTGGATCCCTGGCAGTGCCCAAGGCCAGCTTGGAGCACCTGGGACAGTGGAAGGTGTCCCTGCCATGGCTGGGGTGGCACTGGGTGGGATTTGAGGTCCTTTCCACCCCAAACCATCTGGGACTGTGGGATCTGGTGCAGCAGGGCTGTGCAGAGCTCTCAGCATCCCCTGCTCGCTCAGCTCACTGAGGCAGAGCTGTACCTTAAGAACAATGCATTCCTCTATTAATGCTCCTTATGGGAGCCATAATCAGCTTCATTAGGAGTCATTATTATGGGAAAACCCTGGAAAAACACCACGTACGGGGAGGCAGCATGATCAATTAAAAACCCTGAATATGTGACTAATATTGACAGATGTTTACAGGAACTGCTGTGGGAGGTCTGGCAGCTCCCACAGGCACTGCC
>NDFG01000002.1:0-13055 GCA_002167245.1 Sporophila hypoxantha | reverse complement strand
GCTACCAAGCAAAGGGGCCACAGCCAGCATGAGAGGTTTTTTGGCCCCCAGAAGAGCCCTGGGAGCCCCTGGCCAGGGGGTTCCCTCCCAGAGCAGGACAGGCACAGCCCCTGGCTGATCCCCAGGGGGGGCTCCCCCACCCTGGGCAGTGCATGCTCAGAGCGTGCACCTGGGTCGGGTGCCAGTCATCTCTTAGCACCTGGGGACTCGGAAGCAGCTTTGGATTCTTCTGTGCTCTCTCCATTATTCAGACAGACCCAGAGCCAAACAAAAGCCCAGGCACCCCCCTCTTCTCATGTGCTTGAGGCTCGAGCTGTTGCAGCCATTCCTCACCCACAAGGCCCAAGGAAATGTTACAGCCTCTTGCTTGGTGAGATGATGTTTTTAAGCCTTTACAAACAGGGCGGCTTGATCTTCCTAAGCAGTTTGCTACCTCTGGTCCACGGCACACTCCACAGCAACAGCAGCCAGCTGACGGGGCTGGGGCTGGCACCAGCCAGAGCAGGAGCGGACCTGGGCAGGAGCCCAGGGGCTGTTTGTAGCCACCCCCCCCTTAAAAAGCTTCTCCCAGGGCAAGCTCTGGGAGCTGAGACTGGAAGGCCAGCAGCACGAATGCCATCAGCGCTATGGCAGTCGGATACTCGCATCGATTCTGAGTCGGAGCAGGCCTTCTGCATTGCCCTGCACCAGAGGCTGTTCCAGGAAAGAGCGGGAACGACGGATCGAAGACTCAGGAACCACAGAGGCCCAGGCAGCTAACCCAGGGAGGCTCCCTGGGGAGCCAGGTGGCCAAAACATGCCAGGGACCAGCAAAAACATGCCTCCTTTAACAGGCACAGCTCCCATCAGTAACCCCCCACCAGGAATTTCCCTGCTTTGGACTTGCAAACAGTCCATTGTTTAGGGGCCTTCAGATAGGCGATAATCTCCTGCACGGTCACATAATTTTTGAACTATATATCCTGGTATTAGCGTGTTGCTGAGAACGAGGCTCTGTGCCTGGAGGTAGTGGGGCCAGGGTATGGGCACAGCAATCTCACAGTTAGCCACAGAGATCACCCCAGCCCAGTTTAACACCTGGCTAGGAAAGGCCTTGCACTGGAGCAGCTGATTTTTTGCCTTTGAAAGAAGCGAAGAAACAAAGTGCCACAGCAATGGGGAACTTTGGGAGGAAGCAGGTGCTAAGGGAAAAACATTTTTATATTTATTTTCTTTGTAAAAATCACGTGGCAGCAGGAGCAGGCGTAGGGATTGTCCCTCTGTACTGGTACTGGTGGAAGCCAACACCTTCAATTTCTGCATCCAGTTCGGCCCCTCTGGGACAAAGAAGGACATGGAGGGGCTGGAAGCATTGGCCAGGGCAGGAACAGAGCTGGGAAGGGGCTGGAGAAATCCCTGGGGATTCTGGCAGAGGGGAATAGAAATCCCTGAGGAAGCTGGGAAGGAATGGAGAATTCCCTGAGGAGCTGGAAGGGGCATGGAGAATCCCTGAGGGAGCTGCGAAGGGCTCACCTGGCAAGCAAAGGAGGCTCAGGGCCCTTGGGGCTCTGCACGCTCCTGCCAGGAGGGCCACAGCCGGGGGGAACGGGACAGAGGCCAGAGGGAACGGCCTCAGCCTGGGCCAGGGCAGCTCAGGGTGGCACAGCCCAGGAATTTTCCCCATGGAAAGGGGGCTTCAGCACTGCCAGGAGGGTTGCAGTTGCCCATCCCTGGGGGTGGCACCTGAAGTGGCCGCTCACAGCTCTGGGCTGGGTACTGGCGTGGGCCACAGGCACAGCTGGGGACTCCCTGCCTTGAAGCTGAAATTGTGAGGCACAACCACCCTGAGGCCAGCCCCAAGGGTTGCCCTCAGCCCAGCCACTTCCCCTTGGAGCAGGCAGAAGGCTCCAGTGTCCGCTGAGCCTTCCAGAGCCTCAGGCCCATATTCAAATCAAGAGCTCAGCCATTTGCATCAGCAAGCTGTAATCTCTCTTAAATAAAGAATTATTTACTTCCTCTTCAGCAAGGGCTGGAGTGAGCTGGGGCTGGCTCTTCTCAATAGCATGAAAGACATTCCCAGCAGGACTGGGCAGCTTCAGAGGCAGGGGGTTGCAGCCAGAAAAATCTCAAGGAGGGCCTGGAGCACCAGGGCAGGGCCGTGCAGGAGCTCCCAGGGTGCTTTGTTTGCAAGCTTCATTGTGTTCCATTTCAATCCATCACAATCCCAGCCTGGTGGGTCTCTGCTCTTGTGAACACACACGGAAGTTCAGCAAGTGCCAGGGGAAAACAGCACCAGGGAGGAGAGCCAGAAATGCCCCTCCAGGCACTGCAGCAGCAGCAGGAGCGCTCAGGAGAGGGGACATGGGGAGCCGGGGGTTCCCAAGGAAATGGGAACATCCAGAGCTGTGATGCTGGGGGCTCTCAGGGAATGGGAACATGGAGAGCTGTTGAGTGCTGGGGCTCAACCAGAAAATGTGCAAACAAATCCAGAGCTGTGGTGCTTGGGGCTCCCAGGGAATGGGAACATCCAGAGCTGGTGAGTTCTTGAGCTCCCAGGAATGGGAACATGCAGAGCTGTGGGTTTCTGGGGGCTCCCAGGAATGGAACATCCAGAGCTGTGGGTGGCTGGGGCTCCCTGGAATGGGAACATCCAGAGCTGTGAGTTCCCAGAATGGGAACATTGGAGAGCTGAGGATTCCCAGGAATGGAACATGGAGAGCTGAGGGTTTCCCAGAATGGGAACATGGAGAGCTGTGGGGCTGGGGCTCCCAGGAATTGGGAACATGCAGAGCTGTGGGTTGCTGGGGCTCCCAGGAATGGGAACATCCCAGACTGAGAGTTTCCAGGAATGGAACATGCAGGAGCTGTGGGTTGCTGGGCTCCCATGGCAGGTACAGGCAGAACCTCTTCAGGCGTTGTGTCCCTCCCCCGTGGTGTTCCTGTCCCTGTTGCCTTGGCTCAGGGTGCCCTTGCTGAGCCCCCACAGGCTGGACAATGGTGCAGGGAGCTGCTGGCCCGTGTGCTGGCGGCGGGACACCAGAGCTGCTCCTGCCTCACCAGCGGGCTGCGGTAACAGCCCCAGAATGGTTTTTTGGGTGCGGAAAAGACCGTGAAGATCATCCTCAAAGTGCCCCTCTGCCATGGCAGCGACACCTCCCATGTCCCAGTGCTCCGCCCCCAGTTCCAGCCTGGCCTTTGGGCACTGCCAGGGATCCAGGGGCAGCCCCAGCTTGCTCTGGGCACCTGTGCCAGGGCTGCCCACCCCTGCCAGGGCAGGAATTTCCTCGCTGTACACCTGATCTAAATCTCCCCTCTGGGAAGTTCAGAAGTTTAAGCGCTCTCTCTACGGGCTTGCAGAGCTTGCAGAGCTTTCAGGGAAGCGGCCGGTAGAATGGCAGGGCTGGCAAAAGCCTGATAGCATCGCTGATAACATCACAGCCCGGATAACATCGCTGATAACACCCCTGATACATTCACATCGCTGATAACACCCCCTGATAGCATCGCGTCGCTGATAAACATCCCCATCCTGACCACATCGCTGCATAACATCCACATCCAGAATAACATCACTGGATAAGATCAGCACCCCTGATTAACATCCCTGATCAACATCACATCTCTGATAAGATCTCTGATTAAGGATCCCTGCCTCACATCCCATTCCCTATGCTCACACCCCCGGCTGTGGTCCAGCCAGCATGGAAGACGGACAGACAGGACAAGGACAGACAGAGCCGGTAACCCCGGTGTTTTCACCTTCAGCTGCCCTGCCAGGATGTGCTGGGACAGTGCAGGAGCCTCACCCTGGGGGATGGCACTCAGCACCCCGACCCGCCTAGGCCAGGCAGATCCCAGCCTGAGCTGATTTTCTAAAGCAAATCGAGTGAGAGTGCAGATCATTTCTGTGCAGTGATCTCCATSCCGTTTCAGGCATCAGACAAATCAGAGATGTTGCCATCAACACCTGTGGAGAAATCCTCTGCCAGTGCCTGCTCCCCATCCCACAGAATGAAATATCCTCTTCCCCACCTCCATTCTGTGTTCAGTCAAATAAACCCAGAATTTCCCCCACCCTGCACCTTCTTCATGGTGTGGCTCCCCCATTAATGCCCACAATGCCATTTTTAACCATTGCAGGAATTTTAAATCTCACCTCAGAGGAGGAACGACCAGGGCTGCTCCAGGTTATTCCTGAGCTGAGCAGCCCCGGGTGATGCTCCTGAAGGCAGGGGAGGGACCCAGCCCACCTCAGCTGTGCCTGAGGGCACACAGGAGCTCCAGGACTTCAGGACAGGCCTTCTGTCCCCCAGCAGCTCTATCAATTGTACTTTTATATTTACCCAACTTGCAGAACTTCAGGAGAACCTGATCTTGAATTTAGAGGCATTTCTAATGCTGCTTTAAGCCAACACAGTTGATTTCTGTATCAGCCCATTTCCTCTCAGCCCGGTGATTTATTTCACTCTGAAGTTGCCAGTTCCTGAGGGGAATTGAGCTCCTTTTTTTCCCTTTCCCCCAGGACCTGCAGCAGGGTTTGCTCAGAGCTCAGCCAGGCCTGGGGTGTCCCAGCTGCTGTCAGTGCTGGGGTCCCTGCCCCCCTGGCCCTGCCACAGCACACCCACCAAGGGCACYTGGGCTGTTTACAAAGCATTGCCTGACTTTGGCCTCATCCYTGTCACAGACATTTCTTTTATGAAAAATCCTCTCTCAGGATTTTTCCTGCTGAAGCTGAGAAGTTCAGCAACAAGATATAAACAATGGATTGTCTGCTGCTGTGGAATGCAACAGGTGGATCTGTGATTGGTCTGCTGTGGATGTTTTGGTTCAGTGACCAGTCACAGCAGAGCTGGCTCTCAGAGTTTGTCAAAGCCAGCTTGTGTGTTATCATTCTTTACTTTCTATTCTTAGGTAGCTGAGCAGCTTCTAGAAACTCTCCTTTCTTTTTCTTTTTAGCATAGTTATAATGTAGTATATATATATATCATAAAATAATAAATCAAGCCTTGTGATAATAGAGTCAAAGATCTCGTCTCTTCCTTCACCCAAGAACCCTTGTGACAGCCATCACAYATCCCCGTGGAGCTACAGCCCCAAGTGCCCATCCCTGAGGGGCTCCAGCTGTGAATCCAGGTCCCCCTGTGGATCTGTGGGCACAGCCTGGCACAGAGCCTGCCATGCTCCAGCCGTGGCATCCCACAAACCAGCCCTGGGAAGAAAATCCTCCCTTTTTTTTTTTCCTTTAAAGCATTTAAGAGGAAAAAATTAGCAGCAATTTGCTTCCTGCTTTCCCTACTTCCCTCACCTTTTCTGTGCATTAATCCMCATTGAACCTCTGGATTTTGGCAAATTTAAGTACACAGGGAGGGTTTTACCCCATGTTGGGAGGGCTGGCTGTGCCAGACAGATCCAGGCACCCCAAAACCCTCCCTGGGCTTTCCAGCAGCCCCCTCCCAGCTTCAAATCAGCCTCAAAAATAATAATTTAGAGAATTTAACTAAAAGGTGACACATTATTGTTCACACATGGGCCGCTTTCCTCAGAGCCAGCAATGGCAGCTCACACAAGGTCTCAATATTCAAATTAAATCCAAATTAAAGAGACTTTTCATGCTCTCGGTCACTCACATCAAGCTGCCCACACCACCTGGGCCATGMACCTGCAGGTACTGCTCCCAAAAAGGAGCATTCCCCATCCCTGAGCAMCCAGAGGTTCAGGCTGCCCCAGGCTGAGCTCCCAGCAGCTCCAGGGAAGGGAGGGGAGGGACAAACCCATCCTGCCCACATTGCCACCCCTCAAATAAACCCCAAAGTCAGAATCCCTGCACACAGCACAGAGCTGAGAGGCTGTGGGGAGTTCAAACCAGCCGAGGTGATGCTGCAGTGTTTTATTTACTGCGGGGAGCCCAGCAGATCCCCCGGGACAGGGAAACCCTTCCTGAGCCACCAGGCCTGGCTCCTCACACCCAGGAGCTCTGCACAGCCCCTCCTGAGCTCCAGGGCACAGCCCTGCCGGGGCAATCCATGAGAGCCTCGGCCAGGGGAGCCCCCAGGTGGGGCCTGGCTTGGGATTGTGTTCCGCAGCTGGGCCAACCGCTGCTGCTGAGCAGTGAGCAGCACCTGGCCAGCCCAGGTGGGCCCTGGCTGGATTGGTCGTCCCCAGCTGGCAAAACCCTGCTGCCTGCATGAGACCAATGAGCAGCACATGACAGCTCCAGGTGGGCGCCTGGCTGGTGTTGGTGTCCGCAGTGGGCACAACCCTGACTCCTGCATGAGCGAGCCCTTGGAAAGCCCCAAGGTGGGGCCTGGCTGGGATTTGTCCCAGCTGGAGCAAACACCTGTCTTCTGAGAGCCATGAGCAGCACCTGGGAGCCCCTCAGTGCTGGTTGGGGTTGCCCGCAGCTGGGATCTTGTCTGCTGAGCAATCCTCTTGTGAGGCCATTGGCCAGCACCTGGAGCCCCAGGTGGGGCCTGGCTGGGATTGTGTCCCCCTGGGCAAACGCCTGCTTCCCTGCTGAGAGCATGAGCAGCCCCTGCTGGAGCCCCCAGGTGTGGCCTGGCTGGGTTGTGTTCCCCAGCTGGGGCCAAACCCTGCTCTGCTGAGGAGCCATTAGCAACTGCAGCCCTGGTGGGCGCCGGGCTGGGTGTCCTGGCTAGGGATTGGTGTCCACTGAACCTGCTCTATGAGAAGCCATGAGCAGGACACGTGCAGCCCCAGGTGGGGCCTGGCGGAGGTGTCCCTCAGCTGAGCCAACCCTGCTGCTGACGCCAATAGCAGCACCTGAGCCCCAGGTGGGGGCTCGCTAGGTTGTGTCCCGCTCGGCAACCCTGCTCCTGCTGAGCATGAGCAGGAACCTGCAGCCCCAGGTGGGGCCTGGCGGGAATTGGTGTCCCAGCGGGCCAACTCTGCTGCTTGGAGCCATGAAAGCACCTGCAGCCCCAGTGGGGCTGGGCTGGATTGTGTCCCAGCTGAGCAAACCCTGCTTCTGGTTGAAGCCATGAGCAGCACCTGGAGCCTCTGGTGGGGCCTGGGCTGGGATTGTCCCTCGTGGGCAAACCCTGCTTCTGCTGAAGCCATGAGCAGCACCAGGCAGCCCCCAGGTGGGGCCTGGCTGGGATTGTGTCCCCACTGAGCAAACCCTGCTCCTTGCATGGCATGAGCACAAGGGCATGCACCCCAGGTCGTGGGCCTGGCTGGATTGTGTCCCCAAGCTGAGCAAACCCTTGCTGCTGCCGAGGGTCCATGAAGCCACTGCAGCCCCAGTTGGGCCTGGCTGGGATGTGTCACACTGGGGCACAAACCCTCTTCCTGGCTCGGGAGCCATGCACAGCACCTGCAGTCCCAGGTGCGGGCCTTGGTGGGGATTGTGTCCTCAGCTGGGGCAACCCTGCTGCTAGCTGAGCCATGAGCGCGCTCTGCAGGCCCCAGGTGGGGGCCTTGGCTGGAGGTTGTGGTCCCCAGCTGGGATTGTGTCCCCTTGCTGAGGGCCATGAGCAGCACCTGAAGCTCCAGGTGGGGCCTGGCTGGGATTGGTGTTCCTCAGCTGGAGTCAAAGGCCCTTGCTGTTGCTGAGCCATGAGCAGCACCTGGGAGGCCCCAGGGTGGGGGCCTGCTGGGGTTGTGTCCCAGCTGAGCAAAACATGCTGCTGCTGAAGGGCCTATGAGCACACCTGGAGCCCCTCGTGGGGGCCTTGGCTGGATTCGGTGTCCCCAGTGGGCAAACCCTGCTTTCCTGCTGAGCCATGAAGCAGCACCTGCACAGCCCCCAGGTGGGGCCTGGCTGAGGATTGTGTCCCAGCTGAAGGCAAACCCTCTGCTGCTGATGAGAGCCATGAGCGAGCACCATGGAGCGCCCAGTGTGGACCTGGCTGAGGATTGTCCTCAGCTGCGGCCAACCTGCTGCTGAGAGCCATGAGCAGCACCGTGGAGCCCTCAGGTTGGGGGCCTGGTTGGGTTGGTGTCTCAGCTGGGCCAACCCTGCTTCATTCTGAGAGCATCGGCAGCACCTGGGAGCCCCCAGGTTGGGCCTGGCTGGGATTGTGTCCCCAGTCTGAGCAAACCTGCTGCTGCTGAGCCATGGCAGCACCTGGAGCCCCCAGGTGGGGCCTGGCTGGGATTGTGTCCCCAGCTGAAGCAAACCCTCTGCTGTCTGCTGAGCCATGAGCACGCAGCTGCAGCCCAGGTGGGGCTGCTGGGATCTTGTGTCCCCACCTTGGGCCAACCCTTGCTGCTGCTGAGCCATGAGCAGCAGTGGAGCCTTCAGGTGGGCCCCTCAGGTTGGGATTGTGTCCCCATTGGGTCAAACCCCCTGCTCCTTGCTGAGGGCCATGCGCAGCACCTGCCAGCCCCAGTGGGGGGGCCTGGTTTGGGATGGTGTCCCCAGCTGGTCAAGCCCTGTCTGCTGCTTGAGCATATGAGCAGCACCTGGAGCCCCAGGTGGGGCCTGGCTGGGATTTGGGTGTCCTCAGCGGGCCAACCCTGCTGACTGAGCCATGAGGGCACCTGCAGCCCAGGTGGGCCTGGCTGGGGGTTGTGTCCCCAGCTGGCAAACCCTGCCTCCTTGCTGAGCCCACAAGCAGACCTTGAGCACAGCCCTGCCCCGCTGAGGGAGCCCATAACCTGCTGGGTCTGACGCCCTGCAGCCCCAGGGAGTTCTGGGGGAGTCTCGTGGGTTGCCTGCAACAGCTGGGAACACAGAGAGCACACAGGGATCCCAGGCTGGATATCCACAGCAGGTCCACTGAGCCTCATGCCCCCTGTCCCAGCTCTTTTGCCCACATCCACAGGGGCTGTGAATCCTCCAGGGATGGGGCATCCTAGCCCTGCACAACGGAATTTCCCCAGTATTTACCTTAAACTTGCCCTGGTACCACTTGAGGCCGATTTCCTTTTTGTCCTGTCTCAGGAGAGAGGCCCCAAAACCTCCCAGACCCTCCTTGCAGGGAGTTTTTCAGGGGGAGGAAGGTCCTTCTGATTCCCTTGGGTGGGTCCCAAGGTGGGCTTGGAGGGTCCTGGCTGCCAGCTTTGTGCTCAGGCACTCAGCGGGAACAACTCTGAAACATGTCAGTAAATACAATCATGGACTTCCAGCTTTTGATTTGATACTTGCTCCTTCTTTTAAGCTGGGGTTTTCATCTGTCCAAGCTGGGGCACTCAATGCAGACTCCTCATTGTCATGTTTGGATCCAAAATCACGAGGAATTCCCTGACGCAGCAAATCCACTGGCAGGGCGTCAGAGCATGAGCTTACCAGCACAAACTTGAAGGTTTGCCATAGAAAATATGGAGAAAATTGCATCAGTAAGAATAATTAATCACTGGGAAACACCCAGGGTTGTTTTGCCATTCTCCACAACTACCTTTTTAAACCAGTATTCTAAGTTTGTCCACATCCAAAGAGTGTGGTGGAACCCTGGCTGTTTTATTCAGGGATTGGGTCTGGCGGGCTCAGTGCTTTATAGGGACTGAAGCAATGCCAAACCTGTGGAAAAGGCAGCTCCAGGACTGGAGCACGGTGAAGGCAGCCTGCTGCTGGGGTGGAACAAGTGATTCTGTTGGCATTAAACAGGGAAATCAGCTCTCCTGTGTGCTGCTGGTGAGAGAGCAGAGGCGGGGTGATGGGCCAGGTGGGAGGTGTGAATGCTGGATTGGGTCCCTTTGAGCCACTGCTGGAGCCTTCCTGGAATATTGCACACCAATTCCTGGAGATCCATACAGGAGAATGGCTGGGGGAATGGCCAGAATGCCCGTGGCAATGGGGAATGGGGGTACAGGGTCACTGCCTGCTCCCATCTGAGCGTGATGGGCACCAGGAGGGAGGGGGTGCAGGTGATCACACCTGGGACGGCAGGGGTTAGGAACCAGCTCGGATTTGCAGAGTTTCTGCAGATTACCAGGGAGTCAATGCAGCATTTCTGCCTTGCTGAAAATTTGGGGTGGTTTGGAAATACCCAGGAGGAAAATCCAGAAATCCTTTCAGGGCTAGCAACAACATCCAGGGTCACTGGAGTCCAGCTTGCCCTACCCTACCCTGTCCCAGCTCTGAGGTGACACCTGCAGGGATGGCACTGCAACTCTCCCTGGGGCAGTGCCATGAGCCCCCTTTCCATGGGGAAATTCCTGCGTGTGCCACCCTGAGCTGCCCAGGGCCCAGCCTGAGGCCGTTCCCTCTTGCTCCTGTCCCTGTTCCCCGCTGTGCCCTCCGGCAGGAGCTGTGCAGAGCCACAAGGGCTCCCCTGAGGCCTCCTTTGGTCCAGGGATGCCCAGGATGAATAAAGAGCACCTTGCAAACACCTTGTTTTTTGTCCTTTTGGAGTATTTGTGCCAAAGAAGTTTTGGGATGCTCGAAACCCCAGGAATGACTTGAGGAATGTGAGAGGAAGCCTTGTGGAAGCACACCCTCCTGCCTGGATCACCTGGGGACCTGGGCTGGCAGAGCGCCTGGGGGAGCCAGCCCTGGCACTTGCCACAGCTCTCAAAAGCCATCAAATCAGATTGTTTTTTCCCCTCTACTCTATAGCCATTCTTTTTCTAATTTGACATTTATTAATAAAAACTGAAACTTCAGCACAGCTGAGGGGTTTGGTACCTTCTCAGGAGGGAAGCGATGCAGGTGCAGATGATGAGGTTTGAGCAGATGGTGCAGGTTGATGAACATGCAGGTGCTGCAGGTGCTGCAGATGAAGCTGCTGCTGCAGAGCTGCCTCACAGCCCATCCCTGACACTGGAGCTGCGCTCCAGGCCCATCAGGACTCCAGGATGGAAAGAATCTCCCCTCAGAGCTCTGCTCATTGAGCAGCTTGTGAGGCAGCATGTAAAAGCTGACAGCTTTATATCCACTTTTATAAGAAGGACAGAAGAGTTCCTCGGCCACTCAATCAATTTTGCCTTTTTGTGCATGAGGAGTACTGGAATAAATTGCATCGAGGTGTTTTTAAACTGACTGAATAGTCAGAGTAATTTTACAGGTGTCACTGCTGTTATAAACTGTCCAAGATGTTCCATAAAAGGCTGGGAAACAAGAGCAAATTAGGAGATAAAATCTATCACGTTCAGAGGTAAAATAAACAAGTGAGTGTGTTTGCAGTTGTTAACTTTTCAGGAGGATCACTGGCCACAGAGGCACTGCAGGTCACAAACCATTTTGCACTGCTAATAAACCAGGGATGACTACATGAATTAATTCTTGTTTTTGGGGTTTGTGATTCCAGCCTGGCCAGCTTCACTTCTGTCCTGATGCCACTGAGCATAAGGATTTCTTCTCTTTATTTATTTTTTCATGTTGAAATTCAAAGCTATTACACTACAATAAAAGCAATAATAAATAAAATAAGCTCTTAGCAACATCACACATAATTTCTGGAAGTCAACAGATAAAAATTCTGAGCCTTTATAAAAACTGAGCACTGACTGTGAACTTAGAATTGAAGCAGCAAACACAAGATTTGCTTGCTGGAAATGCACAGAGAAAAAACAGTTAGTGGATATAATGTCACCCAAAAAAAGCAGACCAACTAAAATCCATTATTTAGTGAGTTCAAACCATACCTGGGCAGGTCTCTGGGGCGCTGACACTGGGATCACTCCATTTACTCCAAAGGGAAACCGACAGGGCCTGCATCAGATTTTCACTGCATTTTCCTCTTTATGTCTATATTGTGGTCCAGCCAAAGTTATTCTGCAGGAAGCTGCTCAGGCAGGAATTCCAGCCCTGTCCATTAACTGATGGATAATGTAGAAACCTGGATGGGAAGGAACCAAGCTTTGGGATGGGAAAGAAAGGAAAGGAAAGGGAAAAGGGAAAGGAAAGGAAAGGAAAGGAAAGGAAAGGAAAGGAAAGGAAAGGAAAGGAAAGGAAAGGAAAGGAAAGGAAAGGAAAGGAAAGGAAAGGATTTCTCTAGCAGTGCTCTCATTTTGCTGGCCATGGGTGGGGTCCAGCTGAAGGTKMCCCTCCCTGTCCGTGTGGTTGGMACTGGAGGATCCTGAAGGTCRTTCCCAAGCCAAACCAGYCTGTGATTCCATGAYTGATTCYAGGATGTGAACTTCCCAAAACCCTCCTCCAACTTCCATTCTCATGCCAAGAGCTCACAATCAATTCTCTCATGGGCACATCCCTGTGTCCTGTTGGATATTGAGACACYGCTGGCTGCAAGCCAGCATTTCATATAATATTTAATATTTCATTTCCTATTTCATTCCTCAGGAATATTCACAATATTTTACCTGGTAACTTCTATTTTTTTCATACCTCACGTGCGGCTCAATGGGAGCTGAGTTACTCAACTCAGTTACAGGTTCGGAAAAAACCGGTTTCTATTTATTATTCTCATCCTTTGCCAGGACAGGGACACGGGAAATGCCGTAATTGAAGCAGATAACTCCGACTTTCACTCCCTGCGAGCGCATTGTCATGCACATACATCTTGATTAGATCATTTGCCTCGTGAAAAGGAAGCGTTTTTGTGCCGCGCTGTCTCAGATAATTTCCAGCCGAGTCTGCCGGTGGAGTTCTCCGCTAGCAACATTTCAATTCGATATTCTTCTGGCCGCTGTTTGTTCTTCCCGAGTGCTGCACCCGTCTCCATCAGCAGCGAGCCCCGCGCTCGGGCCTGCAGGCGAGCATCCCCTGTCCCCGCTGCTGTCTGCGGGCATSCCTGGCACCCCTGGCACGCCTGACAGCCCGGCTGGCACTGGGGCTGCCGTGCTCCCTCTGTCCCTGCTGGGAGCTGCTTTCCCCTCCTCTGTGAACTCACACCCCGGTGACCTCCTGCCCACAGCCCCGCTGCCAGGGGGGCTCCGGGCCGGGCACTGCGGCCCCTGCACGGACACAGATCCCCGAGGAAGGGGCAGCGCTCGGTCCGTGTCCCCTCACACCCCTGGCACTGCCACCACAGCCTTCACCCCAGCGCGGGTGCTTAACGGGCTGCAGCAGAACCGAGCCGACCTTTCCCGAGCAGCGCAAGCGCGTGAAAAATACAGGATGGTTTGGAATGTTTGGAAAGTGGATTGGTGACAGAAGGAGAGGGGCACAATTAATTCCCAAGCCTTGCAGCGCTTCTGAGGGGTGTAACAAAAAC
>NDFG01000001.1:1871604-1889197 GCA_002167245.1 Sporophila hypoxantha | reverse complement strand
CACGGCACCCCAGCTGCTGTCACCGTGCAGCACCCAGCAGCTCCCCGGGTTGGTCCCTGGCTGCTGTCACTGTCCCACACCCCCCGGCCCACTCAGCTGGATATCCYGAGCCCAGAAGGGACCCACATGGTCCCCCACCCCTTCTGGTCCTCAGCCTGGTGCCCTCCTCCCTCCGTTCCCGTCCCCGCCCCAGCCTGTCCCTGTCCCAGTTCAGGTTCCTGTTCTTGTTCAGGTTCCTGGTCCGGTTCCTGTTCCTGTCCCGGTTCAGGTTCCTGGTCCGGTTCCTGTCCCAGCCCACCTCCGTTCCCCCGAGGGGAGCCGCTGGCACGACYCCGCCCGTCCCCGCTGCTCTTCCAGCCGTCCCAGCCTGTCACTGTCCCCGCCCGTCCCTGTCCCCATTCCCAGCCCGGTCCCGTGTCTGTCACAAGCCCCGACCTGTCCTGGCCTGCTCCGGCCCCGGCCCGTCACGAGGGACGGGCCCGGCCTGTCCCTGTCCCTGTGCCGTCCCGCCCTGTCCCCTCTGTCCCCGTTCCTGTCGCCCCCGCTCCTCCCGTCCTGGTGTCCCGGTGCCCACCTATCCCCGTGCCTAACCCGCTGTTCCGGTGTCCCCCCGGTGTCCCCCGTGTCCCGGCACTCCCCGACCCCCCGTGCCCACCTGCAGCGCCAGGTCCAGCGCCCCGAAGAGCACCCGGCAGGCCGGGCACGACACGTTCCGCCAGCCCCAGCGCGGCGCCGCCGCCGCCAGCTGCTCCCCGGGGCCGGGCGGCGACCCCGCCGACACCGGCAGCGCCAGCAGGGCCAGCGCCAGCGCCAGGGCCAGGGGCGGCAGCGGTGGCAGCGGCGGGCACGGCGGGCACGGCGGGCATGGCGGGCACGGCGGGCACGGTGACAGCTTCGGCCGCGGGGGCCGCGGGGCCCGAGCCCCGGCCGCCATGGCCGAGGGAGGGGCGGGGCCTGCTCGGGGGCGGGGCCGAACAACGCCATTTATGGGTGAGGGGGCGGGGAAAGGGMAAAAAGGGAGGGGCCAAGGTCTGGGCAGGGCCCGCCCCCGGCGCCGTGGCCGAAAGCGKCGGGGGCGTGACCGCCAGGGGGGGCGTGACCATCTGGGGCGGGGCGTATGCAAATGAAGGAGCCGGGCTACGTAAGGCGCGCGGGGCACGGTGGGAGATGGAGTCCTGGGGCCGGTGGCGCTCCCCGGGGTCCCCTCCCCTGTGTACGGTCATACCCCGTAGGGTCACCCCCCGCTCCGGGGCGGCACTGGGCCTGGGGTCCCATCCCTCCAGCTGCTGCCGGGCTCAGCAGCTCCCGCAGCGGAGGGTCCCAGCCCGCAGCCCCCGAGCCTCGCGCAGTGCCGACTCCCCGTCCCGCCCGGTTGCGCCCCGCGTTGCCGATCCCCCGTCCCGCCCGGTTGCGCCCCGCGTTGCCGATCCCCCGTCCCGCCCGGTTCTGCCCCGCGGAGCCCCCGTGCCGGCGGGCAGGAGCGCTGGGAGCAGCGGCGCAGGTGGGCTCGGGGTCAGTTTATTGTGGCCTTAGCCGGGGAGCAGCGCGGGGAGACCCCGGGCTGAGCTGCGCTGGGCTGGGCTGGGTTGAGCTGAGCTGGGCTGGGCTGGGCTGGGCTGGGCGCCTCGCCCTCCCTGCCACGCCCTCCCCGCCCGCCCCGCGCTCCTCCCGCCCCCTTCCCGCCGGGGTCGGCCGCTGGATGAGCGGGTGCCGGCCAAGCGTGTCCCGGGAGCGGGCGGCGCGGGGCGGCTGGTGGTCACCGGCACGGGGACGCCGGCAGGCCAGGTTTCATTTGGCTCGGGAGGTCCTGCTGGGGTGCCAGCTCGGGGGCAGGCACTGTTTAAGGTCCGCTAAGCGGGGACTATCGGAGTCCCAGCTGCTGAGGATGGGTTAGCTGAGCTTAAAGAGAAAGGTCCGTGGCTCTTGGTCCGCTCTAAAACGGACCAGCCACCGTTCGGGGGCTCGGGGTGCGCTCAGGGGTCCCAGCTTCTGATCCGTGTGTAGCTGAACTGAGAGCGAGCGCTGGCCATGGCGGCTCGTCCCGGCGTGCGCGGGGCACGCGCGGCGCAGCCCCAAGCCACCATGCCCCGAAGGGCCTTCGAAGCGCGGTTCAGGAAGCAGTAGATGAGGGGGTTGGCGCAGCCGAGTGTAGACAGCAGGTGATAAGCCGTATGGGCGTGCCGAGACGGCCCGCACTACTCCTTCAATCTAACTGCCTGCCCGGCGAAAGGCGGCCAGTTTTGGCGGCGAAACATGGGCAGCCAGCAGAGGAAGACTATGCCACATTGACACCAGCATAGCGGATCACCCGCCCTGCCGCCACTGCGCCCCCCAGCTGTTGAGCGGGCCCTTCCTGCGCGCGCCCGCCCCCATCGCCCGCAGCTCCAGCATGCCGCGCCGGCCGGACAGCTGCAGTAGCAGCCAGTCACCCTCGTCGCAGCTGGGCCCCGGTCCCCCCGTCCACGCTGGCTGTGGGAGCGAGAAGGCGTGGTCATGGCCATGGCACACCGGGGACACGCTCCGCCCAGCCACAGGGAGGTCCGTGAGCAGGCGTCCTGAGGGCACACCGCTGTGGGAGCAGACTGAGGCTCAGCCTCCTCTGCTTGCTGGGCGGCCGCTCGCCACTAGGACCCCATGTCACCCGCGCGTCACCGCCGCTCCATCCCTCACCTGCCACTCCCTCTGACGTCCAGCTCGAAGCGATCCCGTAAGCTCGGAGATGAGCCCGTACGCCACCGTCATCACCACGCCGGCATGAAAAGAGCACGCAGGAGCAGCAGCACGTAACCTGACAGGCGGCCCCTCACCCCCGTTTGCCCGCGTAGCGCCGCGCCCCGCCCGGACTCACAGAGCTGACCGGACCGCGCTCGCTGGGCCATGTGCGTGCATGCGCGGCGGCGCGGCGCGGCGGGCCGGGGGTGCTGCTGTACACGGCGTAGGCAGCATCAGCAGCGCGCCAGCGCCCAGTGCCCGCAGACGCGGCACGCGTGCACCGGCAGTTCTGCCAGGCGCGGACTGCAGCGGTTAGCAGATGCACTTAGCGCTCGTGCATGCCACCAGGTCTGAAGGACACGGCCACCGAGACCCCTGCGGCGGCGGGAGTGTCGCGGCACGCGTCACCCTGCAGAGCCCCCGCGCCCTCGAGCCCCCCGGCTGCGTTCCTGCGCCCGGGTGGGGATAACCCCCAGGTACCACGGCGAAGGACGAGCCCCGCCGGCACCCCGTAACCCAAGGCAGATGAGGCACCCCCGTGTGCCCCACCCGCCAGGGGAGGACAGGCCTGTGTCCCACCCCAGGAGAGTACAGCCCCGTGTGTCCCACCCAGGAGATGACAGGCCCATGTGTCCCACCCAGAGAGGCGACAGGGCCCCTGTGTGTCCCACCCAGGAGAGGGACAGGCCCCGTGTGTCCACCATTGAGAGGACAAACCCCTGTGTGTCCCACCCAGGAGAGGGGACAAACCCATGCGTGCCCCACCCATGAGAACGGACACCCCGGTGTGTCCACCCGCCCAGGAGAGGGGACAGCCCTGTGCTGCCCCGACAGGAGAGTACAGCCCACACTGTGTCCCACCCCATAGAGGGACAAACCCCTCTGTGTCCCACCCAGGAGAGGAACAGGCCCTGGTGCCCACCAGGAGAGGGACCGGCCCCACTTGTCCCACCATGGTGAGGGACAGGCCCCTGTGTTTGTCCCACCAGGAGAGGGAACAACCCCTGTGCTGTCCCACCCAGGAGAGGGGAACAGCCCCTGTGTGTCCCACCAGAGAGGGACAAACCCCTTTGTGCCCACCATGAGAGGGACAGGCCCCCGTGATGTCCCACCCCGCCAGGGAGGACAGCCCCGTGTGCCACCCAGGAGAGGACAGGCCCCCACTTTCCCAACCCTACCCATAGGTAGCCACAGCTTGCAGACGACGTGCCGAAGATGAAGGCCGTCCCATGAGGCCGGCACAGGGTGGAAGGGCATGCAGCACAGCCCAAGCAGCAGGTCGCTCAGGCAGGACAGCAGAAGCAGTGGTGACGATGCGCAGCCGCGGTTCAGCGCCAGCACGGCCACCACCAGCAGGCGTCCCCCGACGCTCATCACGAAAGTCAGCACTAGAGCACCACGCGCACCCACGTCAGCTCGCGGCACGCCTGCGCTGGCACCCCCGGCACACGAGGGCACCCCGGTGGCACCCAGGTGCACCTAAGCCTGTGACAGCACTCCCGAGCCACCGCACATACCCTCCGCAGCCCGCGCCGCCCAGACACGCTCAGCGGCACGCAAAGCGCCCCAGCACAGCCGGCACCGTGACCACCGGGCTCGGCCGTGGGGAGCTGGCTCGGGCACACCCGTCCAGATAGAGCATCGTTCCCCCCGTGGCGGCCGCCGGATTCGGGGAGAACCCCCCCCTTCGCTCAGTTTCCCATGTCTGAGGGACCCCGTGCAGGTGGGTCCATCCTGCACCCTCCGCCACTCGGGCCTGGGGACCGCGGCTGCCCCGCGCCGGAAGCGGGCCACGGTCCTGCTCGGAAGACGGGGACGCGGAGCAGTGGCCGCCACCGGGCAGATGGGCCGTGCAGCGAGTCCAGCGGAATTCCCGCTGCAGGGACAGGGGGTTCGGGCGGGCGTGCTGCCCCTGCGTCGGCTCGGAGTCCCCTCCGCCCCCGCACAGCCGCTGCCTCCCCCGGCAGCGCCGAGCGCATCGAACGCTGCGCGCCGGGCCACCGATGCCCGCGCAGCGGACGATGGTGCCGCTTAGATGGGCACGCGGACGCGGCGCACCGCTCGCCGGAAACCGGAGGCGCAGCGCGGCCACGGCGCACGGCGGGACGGAGCGGGAGCCGAGGGGAGGCGCAGGGCCGCGGCGCGAACGGAGCGGGGGTCCCTTCCGGGTCCATCCCGCTCCTTCCCCGCCCCGCTGCTCACCGCTGGCGCCGGGGCCCGCGGAGCCCTGCGGAGGAGATCGCCAGAGCGACCGTTGTCCCTCGTTGCCGGTGCCGTCCGGTCCGTTCCCGTGCCGTTCCGGAGCGGCAGGAGCAGCTCCTCAGGACTCGTTGAGGCCGGGGTCATGCGGGACCCCCGCCTCCCCCCGCCCTTCCTCCGGCAGGAGGCACGGAAGGAGCGGGCACCGGGAGCTGCCGGAGGACGAGCTCCGATTCCGCTCGGAGCGCCGGTGGATAAGCGGGCGGCCCCGCGCGCGGCGGCCGGGGCGGGCGTGGCGGCGGACGGGAGCCCGGCCGGGGAGCGGAACAGGGGAGCCCCGGGCGGGGACGGCGGGTGGGCCGTGGACACCGGACGGGGCTCGGGTACCGGCTGGCAGCCGAGCCCCGGCGGGTCGCGACTGGGGCTCGCAGGGAGCGCTCCTGGCACCGGGCGGCGGCCGCCACGCGCTCTGTCCGCCGCTCCCTCGGCTCCCGGACGCCCCGCGGCCGGGGTTCCCGCAGCTTGCTCACGGCCCGGAAACTCCTGACCCGACCCTTCCCATCCCCATAACCGCTCCTTCCTGTCCCGGTCCGCAGCGGCAGCTGTCGCTGGTCACCCACAAACCATTCGCTCGGCTCCCCCTCCAGTCGCCCCTCAGTCCCGCGGCACCCCCATCCCCTCGTGGACCCCTGAGCCCGGACACCATGGTGCCCCTGTGGTGTCTTGCCGGGGACCCGCGCCCGGGCAGAGCCTTTGCCCTGCTTTGCACCGTACATGCCACTGGCCTCGTGTCCCAGTCTGCCCCGTCCTGGGCACCCCGTGGCGCGGACCCTCTGCCCGGGATTTGCCATGCGCCTTGGACGGAGCTGCCGCCCTCCCGCGCCATAATCCACGAGACTCGGCCCAAGTCGCCCCTCCCTGAGGAGCCCTCCACGTGAGGTGCTTTGGAGCCCTGGCACTCACTGGACCCTGCCCTATGGGTGACCCTGTCCTCGAGGGCCCTGCACCGCAGTCGACCCCGTCCTCCTGCAGAGCCGGCTCCTGGGCAACCCCGTGCACCTGGGCACCCTGCACTCGAGGGCCTTGCCCGTGTGCCCTCGAAGGACAGCGTGCCTCGTAATCCTGCGCTCTGGGGGCCCGCCCCGTGACCCTTGGCGGCAGGCTGCTGCGTGAGCCTTCCTGCTTGCCTCCGTTGCCCGCCGCTCCGTCCCCTCGCTTCGCCAGCCCGAGTCTGTCCGCACGGCCTCCGTCCCGCCGGCTCCGTCCCGCATGGCTCTGTCTGCCCGCCCCGGCTCCGTCCCTCAGTGCAGCCGGCCCTCGAGGCGCGACTCGCAGGCCATGCGCAGGTGCTGGCCTCCAGCTGTCCACAGCCCGCTGCCCGCGTCTGGACCCTTCCAGGCCGCCTCACCCCACCCCGCTCCGCCTCGGGCCTCGCGCCGCCCAGCGCCGCCGCCTCACGCCCGTGTCCAGCGGGCCCATGCGAGCCAAGCTAGCTCCCGGCCTGCTCCATGGCAGCCGAGGCGCTTGGGGAACTCGGGCCAGCACCTCCGCCGGTCCTCCTTGCCCCAGGCCAGAAGAGGTCGGTAGCCGATGCTCAGGATGTCGGCCGTGCGCCGGTTCCCGGCCATTCCTCGGGCGGGGCCTGAGCCGAGGCACGCGGCGGGCTCCGGGGCGCGGCCGGAGCTCACCCTGATTCGGATAGGCTATCTCGCCAAGTTAAGGCCCCGCCAGCACGCAGCCGCGTACGCGTCCGCGCCAGCACGCCAGCGGCCCCGCGATTGAAGTACATCTCGCGGCCCACGTCCCCGCGCCGCACACGAACTCCCGGCCCGAAGACCTGCGCCGAGGCGCCACACCAGCGCCGCAGCACGCCGCCTGCCAGCGCGGAAACAGCCCACGCCGCAGGCCGCCAGGTGCACGCTGCCGCCAACCTCGCCCGCAACCCCCCGCAGTGCCGCAAGCACCGCCACTCGGCCGGCGGCTTGCGCTCCCCGCAGGCTGTCCAGCGCGCCACCCCGCCGCCAGCCGCCCGCCCGCGCCCCGCCCCCGCCCAGGTAGCGCGCACCCGGGCCCGCCTCGGGGTACAGGCTCTGGCGCCGAGCTGAGGTGACGATTGCACGGTGCTGAATGCTGCGGTGATGGTGGCGAAGCAGCACGCCAGGAGAAGCCGCGGTGAGGAGAGGAGCTCCTCCTCGCGCTCGCTCCGCGCGTCGCCCACCATTGGCCAGCACCAGCGGTGAGATGTAAAGCTGGTGCAGCTAGCGCGCAGCGGCCCGGGAAGCTCGGGGCACACCCAGGGTCGGCCCCAGACCCCAAGGCGTCGACAGCGCGAGTAGAGCAGCGTGCATGATGCCCAGCAGCAGGTACAGCATCGCTTTGCCATGCGGAAGGCGGGCCGTCCCTGCGCGTTCTCGCAGCGAGTCAAGGCCTCGAAGAGCCGCCGCCCCAGGAGCGGTTGCTCGTGCCGCTGGCACCCCGACCCTCGGACCCCCGAGCAGACACACAGCTCGTAGGGCAGCACAGCCACCACGTCCAGGGGAAGTTCCAGGAGCCCAGAATAGCACCGCCGCGATCCGGGCCGGGCGTCCCGGCCACAGCATCCCGTCACTCAGAAACCTGGGTGGCACCAGGCCACCGCGGCACCCCCGGGCACCAGCCCTCAGGCTAGCTCCCGTATGCAGTGGACCCACGCAGTGCCCAGGCCCGCGGCACGGGAGCACAGGACCCTTGTGGGCACCGGCGGTCACTGTGGCTCCCTGGGCTCCATGGGGCTGGGGTGAGGTGGGTGTGAGACTCAAAGAACACCACCCAACATCCTCTGTTGGGCGGTGTGGCTTGCCAGGTGGAGTACATGTGTGTGGCTGTACTGTACACACCTGCACGTGTGGGGGGGTGTGATGTGTGTGTACACACCTGTGTGTGTGTTGTGATTTCTGTGTGTGTGTCTGTGTGTGTGTCTGTATGTACACACCTACGTGTTGTTGTACACACCTGTGTGTCTGTGTGAGTACTACCTGTGTTGTGTGTTACACACCTTACCTTATTGTCCCCATGCCACCGGTGTTACCTTGTGGTCCGTGGGGCCGCTGCCTGGTTGTGCCGTGGATCTGTGTGGTACGTACCTGTGTGGAGTTGCACGGCATGTGCCAGCATACAGAGCGTCGCTGAGCCCTCCAGGGCCTCCACAGCCCCGCGTTGTGCCTCCTGCACCTCGGCGAAGCAGCACCTGTACGGTGCTGCTGCGGACGGGCCACGACACCCCCCACCCCACCCCACCCCAACCCCACCTCCTGGCACCTGAGGATTTGAGGGAAAACGGAAACCCACCCAGTTAAGAATGGCACACCATGAGCTGATCCATCGGGTAGTGCCAGTCCCGGCCAGGGTCCAGGTCCAGTTCGGTTCAGTGTGCTGGGCACAGGGACCGGGTCACTCTTCCCCATTTGGGATGCCCGGCCAGTTCAGGGTGGCAGTGTGGCTGGGCACACGGACGGGGGCACTCTGTCCCATTATGGTCCCTCTGTCCCCACTCAGCCCGGCTGCCCGATGGCTCTTGAGGCTCATCCAGCCCCCCCCCACCCGGAATGAGTAGATCCCCCCTGACCGCGCACCCCCAGTCGTTGCCACGCCCCCTTTGTCGACCCCCGAACGCCACCCAGACTGCCAGCGCCCCCACCAGAACGGGACCCTGCTGTGTGGAGGACCCCGGCCGCTGAGGGTCCCTGCGCGCCCCACCCCAGGCCTCCGCAGGGAGGCTGCACTGTGCCGGCACTAGCCATGGATCCCAGCCTCACCCCGCTACGGATGGTTGTGCTGCCCATTCTTTTACAAACTGGGTTCTCCTCTTCACCTCCCTCAACGGTGGTGCCACGGTGCCGGTGCCGGTGGTCGCCGCGGTTGGTGGTTTGCCAGCCGTGGATGTGTGCGGGGCTGTGCCATGGGTGTCTCTCCGGCACCGCGTCCCCTTAGCGCCAGTGCCACCTCCGCGTGAGTCCGGTACCCCCAGCGCGCCGCTGCATTCCCCGAGGGTGCAGCGAACATGCGAACGGACGACCGAGGGGCTGTGGCAGCCCTGGACCGGGGTGACCGGTGCGGTCCTCCTTAGCGTCAGCGCACTTTTACCTGCTGGGAACTCCGAGTGCGGGCCCGCGTTGCTGCCATCCTCCGCACACAGTCGTGTCTGCACGGACAACACCTACCACAGCACGTGCGGCCGCCAGCCGGACCAGCCACAGGCGGACTCTCCCTCGGCCACCCGACGGACACCGCCAGGACACAACAAACAAAGCGTACAGCTGTGTACACACACACACGACCTACCGTGGCGTGAACACCCAGCAGCCAGACTACTCTACACCGTATTTTACACAGCACACGAAGGTGCAGGTGTGTACATACAGACACACACGAGCCACCACCGGCAACACGCACACGACACCGACTCACCCCAGCACCACGAACAGCCTGACACACAGGGTGTGTACAAACGACAACGACCACCACACACCCGTTGCCACACTGCGCCGTTTACAGGTGCTAACGCAGTGACGATCACAGGTGACTCCACGCACACGTCCAGCCAGCCAAGCCAGGCCCTGTGCGAGGACGGCACCCCAAGGAGGATGTAGTCTGCCTGGGTGTGGTGCACATTAGAGCAGTCTCACACCGCCACCACTCCGGCTCAGCACCCCGCCAGCGCGCCAGATCTGGCCACAGACCAGCCACACCGCGCCTCCCAGGCACCTGCGACACGCGAGGTGCCTGGCGCTGCAACGTGTCGCGCGCCTCCCCACGAAGCTCACCTGTGCCCAAGGGTCCAGGGCCAGGCTGAGGGCCCCGTGCTTCCTGCGTGCCTTGGGTCTCCCGACCTTGCCGATTGGCACGTTTGCGGTGAGCAGCCCCTGCGATGGTCTCGCGTGCGTACGGGTGCCCGATCTCCGAGGCGCTCGTCGGGGAAGTTGCAGCTGCGAGGGGTTATCCGGCTGTCGCTGCGGAGGCTGTACCACGGACTGCCACAAAGGTTTCCTGTGCCCGAACTTACGGGGGATCTTGCGTGCGGTGACGCCAGGCGGACGCAAGCCGGCGCGCTCACTCCTGGTGAGCATGCCAGCTTCTCCGCGGTGGGACGTGGTGGCTGCGGGTCGCATGCGGCCCACCGAAGCTCTGGTGCCCTGTTCCGTGTCTCGCTCCCGGAGTGGCCATGCTGCGGCTCTCTCGGTGCCGACGAGGTCCCGGAATCGCAGGCAGCTCGGTTGCGCCCTGTGTCCGCAGCCCGCCCGGCCAGACCCCGTGCGAGTTGGCTTCCGTGTTTCTGGGGATGCCCCGCTCCCTGGGGGTGCTCTACAGGGGCACCCAGTGCACGGGATGTCCCACAGTACCGCCTGTCCCCGATCCCCGTTTCCCGGGTCCGGCTACCAACGCGCCCCGAACCCCGCCCCCATCGTCGAGCGTCTAGCCAATGAAGCGCTCGCTATGCCGACCGCCCGCTCTGACAACGCACGACGCCACCCAATGGCGTGTCGCTGCGTGTCTCCGGGCTCCCTGACCGACTGGCCGAGACGCGACGGGACGGGACCAACGCCTTCCGCATGGCAATGATGCGTTACCTGCTGCTGGGCATCCAATTGGCACGCCTGCCTACTACTTCGCTGCTGTCGGCCACGCCTGCAGGGCTGGCGTCCGACCCCTGGTGTGGGGATGCTCTGTCCCGAGCCGCGGGCGTGTCCCTGCGCGGCTCGGCGTGGCCGCCCGAGGTTCCCCCGCGCGGGGCCGCTGCTCGCGCTCGGCGCTCAACGGCCTGCAACAGCGATCTACATCTCCGGACGTGCTCGGCTGGCCATGCGCTGGGGCCGTATCCGG
Organism: Sporophila hypoxantha; assembly: GCA_002167245.1. Lineage (NCBI taxonomy): Eukaryota > Metazoa > Chordata > Aves > Passeriformes > Thraupidae > Sporophila > Sporophila hypoxantha. The sequence goes on along the minus strand of NDFG01000001.1, from coordinate 1,878,427 downwards.
GGCTGGCAGTGCGGCACGCGAGGAGGCTCCTCTTCTCTCCGACGCGAGCGGCTGTCGGCCGTCCTGGGCCCTCCGATCGAGGCGCCCTTCGGCGGCCGACGGTCACCGGCAGAGACCGGCAATAGGGGAATCCGAGCCAGCGGTCGGACATCGTCAGCAAGCGCGCTCGAGGCTCGTGCGGGGAACGGGGGTCGCGGGGCCAGCGCGCCGCCGGCATGTTACCCACCCTGCCCAGTGCGGGCCCTTCGCGCGGTGCGCGGGTTCCCGCCCCCGGCGCTCACCCGCCTCGCTTGGCCGCGCGTAGGCCGAGCGACGCCCGCACGCGCGGTGTGGAGGGCGGGGCCGCGGAGCGACGTCCGCGCGCAGGCCCCGTCCCGCGGTAAAAGGGCCTGGGGGCGCTGGGTCCCCGGGGTCTCCGACGGTCCCGAGCGGAGAGGTCCCGGGTCCGAGGGTCCGGGCGTGTCCCGGGCGCCCTCGGCGCCGACGCCCTCGCTGGGCCGGCCCCCAGTGATGCGCGCTGCTGAGGCGGCGGAGCCACCAGCCACCTGCACTTGACCAGGTAGCGGCCCGACCCCGACGGGCGCAGTGCAAGCGGCGGACAAGCGCCACTACGCCACCCGAGCCCAGCGTCCCGGTTCTGCAAGGTGCCGCCGCGTCCAGGCTCCGGGAACTCGAGGATGCGCCGACTGTGAGCAGCCCTCCGCGGCTGCGGACCAGCGGCCCCCGGCAGTGGCGGCTGTTGGCCTAGCCCGCTCACCCTCAGGCGCACCTGTCGCGACCGGAACCGCTGGGCTTCGCCGAGCCCGCGAACCGCCCTGGCACCCTTCGTGGACCCCCGCAGGTGCTGTCCCATGTCCCCGGTGCATCGTGCAACCGTGGGCGCCGGCGCTCTCACCCACAGACCTCCTTGGCACGCGCAGTGTTGTGCGCATGCTGCGTCCCGATCAGTCCGTTGCCCCGGTTGGCCCATGTCCCTGCCCCCTGGTCACGCTTGCGTGTCCGCTGCTGTTCCGTGCACTGGATGCTGCTCGCTTGCGCGGTGTCCGCGTCTTCCCGTCTCTCGTGCACCTATCATCTGCAGTGCCTGGCTGCTTGCTGCCCTGGGTCGCCAGCAGGTGCATGTCGGGTCTCGCGCGCAACACTTCCGCGTCTGCTGGTCGGACACCTGAGGTGACACTGGGACGTGTGAGCACTGACGCGAGGATTGATACACCTTCATACGCGAGTGAGACTGGCCGCCTGCCGATGCTGGCCGCTGTGGCGCCAACACCGTGCTTTCACGCGGTGCCTCCGCCAGCTGTGCTTGGTGCTCTCTGGACACTGGGTGCATCTACTTCCACGAGACGCGAGATTGCAGCGACAGCTCATCGACCGCATCTTAGAGGACCGTTGAACGACTAGAACCGCGCAGCAAGTCTGGCGTCTCGAACGTCCGGGCCGCCCCGCGCTGCTCCGTTCCCCGTCACGGCCCCGCCCCGCAGCAGCATGGCCGGGGAATCCGTCGCGCCACCGCCATGGCTACTCCGGTGTCCAGCACACAGTGCGCTGAAGTCACCTCGCTGACTCACCATCGCGACCTGGTTACGCCACCCAGCGCTGTGCCGTGCTGAATCTGTTCCTGCAGAGAGGCCGCCTGGCGGAGTGTCTGGTCGACTATGGTGGCAGGGCTGCACTTTGCCCCTGGCATCGCCAGTGGCAGTCTGAAACTTCCTGTCAGCAACCACACGACGCTGCGTCTCATGCAGGCTTTGAAGGGCCGGGAAGGCTAATGTGGCGTACCGGGCTGCGAGCTGGGGCCAGCTGAGCATCAGGTACACACTGAGACCTAGACCTGCCTCTCCTGCTCAGCGTGCCCAGCCATGCCCCCGCGCACAGCCTCTGAGAGGCCCAGCTTTCCCTTCCTCCCAGCTTGTGGTTTCGGCTGCGGGGCTGAGAGTGGCTCGGTCTCCCTGAAGTGGCGTCTTTCTAATTCCGCACAGCCCATGTAGAGGCAGCCGGTGCGTTGCTGCTTCACTCTCTGAAACCACTCCCTCCCACAGCTCTGGGAGCTGGGGGCCGCCGTGCTGCAGTCCTCTCTCTTGCCCCACGCAGTAGGCCCCTGTGCGCGTCCGTGCGGGCCTCGCTAGCTGGGCGGCCGTTTGGATGCTCAAGTGCCTCGCATGCTGCTGCACCGGAGCGGGGCGGCAGCGACAGAGCCATGGGGTACGGGCCAGGCTGGGCTGCTAGTGCAAGGGCACCTATAAATCGCTGGCCGAGTGCTTCATGAAGCATAAGCGCTGGCTGGAGCTCATGGAGCGAAAGTGTGGCAGCCTGTCCAGCTGACTGGAGGGTGTCCGCGGTGGTGCCTCGGGTGACAGCACCCAGCGACCCATGTGCGTTCCTAGTTTAAAGTCCGTCCACTGCGGTGTGGACAGGCTGATCCAGATAGTCACAACCCACCACTGCTCGGCCGCCTTCTACCCTGCCGGGACCCAGTTCCCACGCTGTGTCTCTCCCGCTGCCATCGCATTCCTCCTTGTATACCCTTCCTGTGACCATATGCCGACCTTCTCTTCCTTCTCCCTTACCTCCTCGTCACCCGCTCCTCTGTATTTCACCCGACGGTCGACCTGAGCCTCTCCCTATCGCCCACGGCTGGCACAGTGCCCCTTCCGAGTTTGTACTGGCGGGAGTGAGCCCTCCGAGGGCACGTGGGTGAGTTGGGCTCCGCTGCCCGTGAAGCCAGGGCTGCTGCGAGGCACGCTGGAGAGTGTGCCGGTGAGGCCCGGCCGGTGATTCTCGGGCACTGGCTCAGCCGGCCCAGGCCCTCGCACGATGCACACCGGGGTCCGTCCGAGACCAGCCACAGTGGTGTAGCCGCCGGAGTGACGTGTCTCGGAATTGCCGGGCAACCGGTGAGTGGAGGCACCACGGCCGGTGAGATGGCCGGTGAGTGGCATGAGCTGCCGTCAGTGCGCACGAGTGCCGCCCAGTGGGCAGTCGAGTTCGTCGAGTGGGCACTCGGTGAGTGGGCCCCGCGGGAGGCGCAGGCTCCTCGAAGGAGGAGTGCACGCGCGGCTCGAGGGCGAGAGGGTCCCGGGTCTCACAATGCGGCACCGGGGCTGCCAGCCGCACGGAGGTGCGAGATGTGGCCAGAGCACGATACTTGCGGCCCGAGTGACCGGGTGAGGTTGACCGTCGTACGGTGAGATGGCCGGGGAGGATGCGTGTTTGCCAGCACGGGGCACCCGAGGCGTCTGGCACCAGGCGCCGGGCCCCGGGGGTGGGAGGAGCCTGCTCCCCCGGAGCGCGAGGCAGCATTGCCTCAGAGGGCACACGGGACGGTATGGTGATCCCGGGGCCTTAGCCGGGGTCTCGACATATCGACGGGTTGAGTTGGGTGGGCCGGGTGCCGCTATGGACTGAGGGGCGACTGTGAGGCCGGGGGGAGCGCGACGCAGCGACCGCGTTGTGGGTACAGCGACACTGCTGCTGCGCACGGGAACATGAAGGAGCCGGTATGGGATGGGAACGGTCGGGTCACGGTAGTGTTCGGCCGGCCGGGTGCCAGGAGAGTGCAGCTCGGCACGCCCCGGTCGCAGCGGCGCGCGGGCCGTGCCCGGCAGCCGCAGGACGGCATGCAGAGCCGCGGGTTGGCGCCGCCTCCGCACGGTGTGGTGCCTCAGGCAGCCTCCCTTGCGAGCCCTGCACCCAGCCCGCCCGGCTCTCGACCAGCCCGGGCTTCGTGCCTGTGCAGCACCGCCTCCGGATACCCCCATGAGAGCCCCCCTGGCTCCCGGTTCCTCCTCTATCGCCCGTGCCCGCCGGCTCCCCCCGCCACGGCGCTCCCCTGTTCCGCCTCCCCGGCGCCCCCCGGGCTCCCCCGCCGCCGCACCGCCCCCGTCCGCGCGCCGCCCTCGGCCCACGCCCCGCGTCCCAGCCGCCCCCCGCGTTTCGCCCGGCTCGCCCCTGGGTCCGAGGCAGCACCGGCAGCACTCGTCCCTACTCGGAAGCCTCCGTGCACGCAGTCGATCCCTTGGCCGGGTGCCTCCTGCCGGAGAGGGCTGGGAGACACGGGACTGACCCGACGTCCCGCACATGGACCCCCGCGCCCCCTTCAAGAGTCGCTGCTAGGAGCTGCTCTGCCGCTCCGGGACGCGGCACCGGCGAACGGACCGGGCAGCCGCACGCAAACGGGGGACCAACGCTCGCTCTGCCGATCTCCTCCGCAGGGGCCATCCGCGGCGCCACGCCACACCCTGACGCGCGCGAGCGGCCGCGAAGAGAGCCTGGGAAGTGGCACCCGCGAAGTGCACCACCGCCACGCCCCCCACGTCCTTCTCGATCCCCTCTGTCCCAAGCACCTGATCGCGCTCACCACGGGTGCATCCGCGGGCTGCCGTCCGCGCTCGGAGCCACGTCCCCCCACCAGCCCCCGCCCGCCCCGCTGTGCGCATCCCCCGCTTCTTCCCCGCACCACGGTGTGCCATGCAGCTCGGTGCCGCCCTCCGTCCCCGCGAGGTGGCACACCACTCCCCGTGCCCCAGCGCACCCAGCCCGTCGCCACACTCGAACACCTACTCGACTCATTGGTTGGAACTGCTCCGGCTCCGGATGCCCACTCGGGGGTGATCCCGATGAGCGGATCTCGCAGCGGCCTACGACGGGAAGCACTCTCCTGCTCCGCTTGTGAGCGTTGGTCGAGCTGGATCACCCGTCTCGAGCGGACTCCATCTGGCCACGCAGGGAGCGTCTCACCCAGCGCAGAGCCAACGCGCCTGCGCGGCTTAACCCCGCAGCACGTGCCACGTTGCCACCACCGCTCGCTCCGGTGGAGCGCGTCTCTCTGGCTGGCACGTTGGGAAGCTGGCGTCCACTCGCTAGACCGGCTGCGGTCCACCTCGCTTCCCGGCTCCTTGACGCTCACTCCCTACTCGCGGTCAAGGGACGTGCTCCGCCCTCCCGCAGCCGCCGGGCAGCCGCGGACTCAGCGCCCGAGCAGGGTGGCCAGGATGGGCACCCACCTGCACGGGTCCCTCTGCACCCAGGAACTAGTATCTGAGAGCGAACGCAGTTGGGTATCACGCTCAGTGGAAGATCTACGAACCATTCATCGACGAAGCTCTTGAGTGATGAAGGAAACACTCGCTAGGAAGCGAACTGTCGCCCTGTCAACAGATGCGCCATGATGCTCGGGCTCTCATGTAGCTCGTCCACGCCCCTAACCGAGGACTGTCATCCACCACCGGCGAAGCCCTCGTGGGCCTGGGCCGTGTGCCCACGGCTGATTGCGCGCGCCTTTGTGCGTGGCCTTTGGCAGTAGCACAGTCCGCAGCGTCTCCTGCAGTGCTTCCTCCCTTGCGTGTGCTGCCGTGTCCCGATGTAGGAGCTGTATGTCTGGCACACGGTGGCCTCGGTAGTGCTGTCACAGCGCCTTCTTGCGAGAATGCTGTCGACTACAATGCCAGGCCACCGGCAGCCCCTGCGTGCTCCCGGCGTACGATAGACAAGCCCCGCGGGCGGGTGGCTGACGCCGCGCTGCGCCTGCTGAAGCAGTGTGCGCCACCGCCGCCCGGCCCCGCTGGGTGCCAGCCAGGACGACGACCGATGCCCGCTAGAGCTGGCACTTGGCTCGCTCAAGCCAGAGTCGCTCGCCGGTTGCGTCTCTCTCTGCCTGATCTTCTGCTGTGCTCGCGCGCCGGGAGCCCGGCCATCCTGGAGCTCTTCTTCCACAGCACCACGGACCAGGCCCCGGCCCAAACACCCTTCATCATCTTCTCGCTCCTCATTTCGCTTCCTGGTGCTCTATTCCACCTGGCGACCGATGAAACCGGCCCACGGCTGCGCACCTATTCGACTAAAGCTGCTCCTGCTGTCCCTGGCTCCGCTGAGCGACCTGCTGCGGCGCTGTGCTTGGCGGAGGCCTATGCCCTAGTACCACCCGCTTGAGCTGCGCTCCGCTGCTCAGGTCATGGCCATGTCGCGCCCACGTCAACCGCGCTATGCGCCAGTCTCCATCATCTCACATCTCTCTCACTTTCTGCCCCGTATGATCCTCCTGGGCGGAGCAAGTCGCTCTCCTTGCCCTAGGAGCTCTGGGGCCGCCAGCTCCTCCTCCCTGAGGCAGCGTTCCCGCGTGCCCTGTGGGCACAGGTTGGGGCAGCGCGCTTCCTCCTCTTCCCTCGTGTCGCGCTAGCGTTCCCCTCCTGTGTGGGCACACGGGAGCCTGTCCCCGCTTTCCCTCCTCGAGGCAGCCTTCGCCTGCCGGCCTGGGGCGCCATTCCCCTGCCCTGGGTGGGACACAGGGTCGAGCGTCTCCCCTCCTGTTCGCCCTCTCCTGGGCTAGCGTGATCACCCTCACGTGTGGCTATTGTCCCCTCATCCCTCCTCCGCGTGGGCGTATGCGTTTCCACCTCACTATGAGGGCCCTTCCCCCCCCTTTTCGCTGGCAGTGTTCGCCCTGCCTAGTGCAGCATTCCCCTCCCTTGGTCAACATCATCATGCGCCGCCTTGTGTCCCTCTTCCTCTCGCTCCTCGGGGGAGTCCCCTCACCACTAGGGGCCTGTCCCCTCACATGCGTGACGACAGCGTTCACCGTGCCTGTCGGCCTAGGTTCCGCCACTCTCGTTCCCCTCCGTTGTGGGCAGCAGTTCACCGCTGCTCTGCGGCACTCTCTCCCCTTGCCTCGGGCAGCGGTTTCCAGCGGCTACATTGCGGGGTTTGATGTCGCCTCCTTCTCTCCTACGCGGCAATGCGTTCCCTCTCTTGTGACCACACTTACCCCTCCCTGGCAGGTGGCTGTCCCCTCTCCTGTGGGGCACAGCCAAGCGTGTCGGTCTCCCTC
>NDFG01000001.1:1858896-1871579 GCA_002167245.1 Sporophila hypoxantha | reverse complement strand
GTGTCCCACCCTACCCATGAGGTAGGCCACGAGCTTGCAGACGACGTCGCCGAAGATGAAGGCGCCCATGAGGCCGGGCAGCAGGGTGAAGGGCATGCAGCACAGCGCCAGCAGCAGGTCGCTCAGGGCCAGGGACAGCAGGAAGCAGTTGGTGACGGTGCGCAGCCGCCGGTTCAGCGCCAGCACGGCCACCACCAGCGCGTTGCCCCCGACGCTCAGCACGAAGATCAGCACGTAGAGCACCACGCGCACCGCCACGTCCAGCTCTGCGGGCACGGCGCTGCGCTGGCACCCCGCGGGCACCACGAGGGCACCCCGGTGGCACCCAGGTGGCACCCTAGAGGCGCTGTGACAGCACTCCCGAGGCCACCGCACATACACCCTCACGGCAGCCCGGCGGCCKCCCAGACACGCTCCGAGGGCACGCCAAAGGCGCCCCAGCACAGGCCCGGGCACCGGGACACCGGGGAGCGTGGGCTCGGGGCACACCCATCAGATGAGAGCATCGTTTCCCCGCCGTGTGGCGGCCGCCGGGATTCGGGGTGAAGCCCCCGCCCTTCGGCTCAGTTCCCTGAGGCTGAGGGACCCCCGTGCAGGTGGGTGCCCCGTCCTGGCCACCCTCCGCCTCGGCGCTGAGCCGCGGCTGCCCCGCGCCGGAAGCGGGCCACGGTCCTGCTCGGAAGACGGGGACGCGGAGCAGTGGCCGCCACCGGGCAGATGGGCCGTGCAGCGAGTCCAGCGGAATTCCCGCTGCAGGGACAGGGGGTTCGGGCGGGCGTGCTGCCCCTGCGTCGGCTCGGAGTCCCCTCCGCCCCCGCACAGCCGCTGCCTCCCCCGGCAGCGCCGAGCGCATCGAACGCTGCGCGCCGGGCCACCGATGCCCGCGCAGCGGACGATGGTGCCGCTTAGATGGGCACGCGGACGCGGCGCACCGCTCGCCGGAAACCGGAGGCGCAGCGCGGCCACGGCGCACGGCGGGACGGAGCGGGAGCCGAGGGGAGGCGCAGGGCCGCGGCGCGAACGGAGCGGGGGTCCCTTCCGGGTCCATCCCGCTCCTTCCCCGCCCCGCTGCTCACCGCTGGCGCCGGGGCCCGCGGAGCCCTGCGGAGGAGATCGCCAGAGCGACCGTTGTCCCTCGTTGCCGGTGCCGTCCGGTCCGTTCCCGTGCCGTTCCGGAGCGGCAGGAGCAGCTCCTCAGGACTCGTTGAGGCCGGGGTCATGCGGGACCCCCGCCTCCCCCCGCCCTTCCTCCGGCAGGAGGCACGGAAGGAGCGGGCACCGGGAGCTGCCGGAGGACGAGCTCCGATTCCGCTCGGAGCGCCGGTGGATAAGCGGGCGGCCCCGCGCGCGGCGGCCGGGGCGGGCGTGGCGGCGGACGGGAGCCCGGCCGGGGAGCGGAACAGGGGAGCCCCGGGCGGGGACGGCGGGTGGGCCGTGGACACCGGACGGGGCTCGGGTACCGGCTGGCAGCCGAGCCCCGGCGGGTCGCGACTGGGGCTCGCAGGGAGCGCTCCTGGCACCGGGCGGCGGCCGCCACGCGCTCTGTCCGCCGCTCCCTCGGCTCCCGGACGCCCCGCGGCCGGGGTTCCCGCAGCTTGCTCACGGCCCGGAAACTCCTGACCCGACCCGTTCCATCCCCATAACGGCTCCTTCCTGTCCCGGTGCGCAGCGGCAGCTGGTCGCTGGTCACCGACACAAACAGTGGTCGCTGTGCTCCCCCTCTCCAGTCGCCCCTCAGTCCCGCGGCACCCCATCCCCTCGTGGACGCCCTCGAGCCCGGGACACATGTGCCCCTGTGGATGTCTGTGCCCGGGGGGACCCCGCGCCCGGGCAGAGCCTTCTGCCCTGCTGCACCGTACATGCACTGGCGGCTCGTGTCCCAGTCTGCCTCCGTGCCTGGGCACCCCGTGGCGCGGACCCTCTGCCGCGGGGATGCCATGCGCCTTGAGGGGAGCCTGCGCCCTCCCGGGGCCATACATGCCACGAGGACCTCGTGCCCCAGTGCGACCCCGTGCCCTGAGGAGCCCCTGCACCGTGGGTGCTTTGGGAGCACCTGGCACGTCACTGGGACCCTGTGCCCTGTGGGCACTCTGTGCCCTGTGGGGACCCTGTGCCTCGGAGGGGCCCTGCACCGCAGTGCGACCCCGTCCTCCTGCAGAGCCTGGCTCCTGGGCAGGACCCCGTGCCCTGGGGGCACCCTGCACCTCGGAGGGGCCCTGTGCCCTGTGTGCCCTGAGGACAGCCTGTGCCTCGGTTGAACCTTGCGCTCTGGGGGGGCCCTGTCCCCCGGTAGGACCCTGTGGGCGGGCAGGTTGCTGCGGTGAGGCCGTTCCTGCTGCTCCGTCTGCCCGCCCGGCTCCGTCCCGCTCGGCTTCGTCCAGCCCGGCTCTGTCCCGCACGGCTCCGTCCCGCCCGGCTCCGTCCCGCATGGCTCTGTCTGCCCGCCCCGCTCCGTCCCGCAGCTGCAGCCGTCCCTCGAGGCGCCGGACGCGCAGGGCCATGCGCAGGGCGCTGGCCTCCAGCTGTGCCAGCAGCCGCGCTGCCCGCGTCTGGAGCCCCTCCAGGGCCGCCTCCAGCCCCCGCAGCCGCCGCTCCGCCTCGGCCTCGGCCGCCAGCGCCGCCGCCTCAGCGCCGGTGTCCAGCTGGCCCATGCGGAGCAGCAGCTCCCGGCCCTTGGCCTCCATGGCAGCGCGGGCGCTGGGGAACTCGGCCAGCACCTCCGCCAGGTCCTCCTTGCCCAGGCAGAAGAGGTCCGAGTAGCCGATGCTCAGGATGTCGGCCGTGCGCCGGTTCCCGGCCATGCTGCCTGCGGGGCGGGGGCCGTGAGCCCGAGGGCAGCGCGGGGCGGCGGCTCCGGGGCGCGGCGCGGAGCTCACCCTTGATGTCGATGAGGCTGATCTCGCCGAAGTAGAGCCCCTCGCCCAGCACGGCCAGCCGCGTGACGCCGTCCGCGGCCAGCACGGCCAGGCGGCCCTCGCGGATGAAGTACATCTCGCGGCCCACGTCCCCGCGCCGGCACACGAACTCGCCGGGCCCGAAGACCTGCGGCCGCAGGCGCAGCACCAGCTGCCGCAGCACGCCGCGCTGCCAGCCGCGGAACAGCCCCACGCGCCGCAGGGCCGCCAGGTGCACGCTGGCCGCCACCTCGGCCCGCAGCCCCCGCGGCAGGTGCCGCAGCAGCCGCCACTCGGCCGGCGGCTTGCGCTGCGCCCGCAGGTGCTGGTGCCAGCGCGCCACCCGCGCCGCCAGCCGCCCGCCCGCGCCCCGCGCCCGCAGGTAGCGCCGCACCGGGCCCGCCTCGGGGTACAGGGCGCTGGCGGCCGAGCTGAGGTTGACGATGACGGTGCTGATGCTGCCGGTGATGGTGGCGAAGCCCAGCACGGCCAGGAGGAAGCCGGCGGTGAGGAAGAGCAGCTCCTCCTCGCGCTGCGCTGCCGGCGTGTCGCCCACCATGGCCAGCACCAGCGTGGAGATGTAGAAGCTGTGCAGGTAGCGGCGCAGCGGCCGGGGGAAGCTCGGGCACACCCAGGGGTCGGCGCCCAGCCCCAGGCGTGCCGACAGCGCGAAGTAGAGGCAGGCGTGCCAGTGGATGCCCAGCAGCAGGTACAGCATCAGCTTGGCCATGCGGAAGGCGTTGGGCCGTCCCGTGCGCGTCTCGCAGCGGTCGAAGGCCTCGAAGAGCCGCGGCGCCCGCAGGCAGCGGTTGGCGCGTGCCGCTGGCACCCCCGGGACCCTCGGGACCCCCGGGAGCAGACACAGCAGCTCGGTGGGCAGCACGGCCACCACGTCCCAGGGGAAGGTCCAGGAGCCCAGATAGCGCCGCCGCGTCCGCCTGGCGTCCCGCACCAGGATCCCGTCCTCCAGGAAACCTGGGTGGGCAGCCAGGGCAGCCGCGGCACCCCCGGGCACCCAGCCCTGCAGGGGCTGCTCCCCGTGATGGCAGTGGGGACCACGCAGGTGCCCAGCCCGGGGCACGGGGAGGCACRGGAACCCTGGGTGGGCACCCTGGGGGCGGTCACTGGTGGCTCCCTGGGCTGCCATGGGGCTGGGGGGTGAGGGGTGGGTGTGAGACTCAAGAACACCCACCCAGACATCCTCTGTGTGGGGCTGGGTGGTGGCTGTGCCAGGTGAGGAGTACATGTGTGTGGCTGTACATGTACACACCTGCAGCGTGTGTGTGTGTCGTGTGTGTGTACACACCTGGTGTGTCTGTGTAGTGTTGTGTTGTCTGTGTGTGTGTCTGTGTGTGTGTTGTATGTACACACCTGCACGTGTGTGTGTGTACACACCTGTGTGTCTGTGTGGTACTACCTGTGTGTGTGTGTGTACACACCTGTACCTGTCTGCTGTGGTGTACCTGTGGTGTCCGTGGGGCCGTGCCTGTGGTGTGTCCGTGTGGTCTGTTGTGTCCGACTGTGTTGGAGTGCACGGCATCGTTCGCAGCCGGTACACCTCGTGTTATGCATTCACCAATTATGCCTTGTGCGTCTGAAGGCCCGTCCAGGGCCTGCCACAGCCCCGCGTGTGCCTCCTGCACCTCGGGGAAGCAGCACCTGGGGTACGGGTGGCATGGCTGGCACGGGGCCAGGACACCCCCACCCCACCCCAACCCCACCGCCTGGCACCTGAGGATGAGGACGACCCAGTTGTAAAGRATGGGCAGCACCATGAGGCTGATCCATCGGTAGTGCCAGTCCCCGGCGGGGTCCAGGGTCCAGTTCTGGGGGGTGGCAGTGTGGCTGGGGGCACAGGGGGACCGGGGTCACTCTGTCCCCATTTGGGATCCCGGGTCCAGTTCAGGGGGTGGCAGTGTGGCTGGGCACACTGTGGGACCGGGGGTCACTCTGTCCCCATTTGGGGTCCCTCTGTCCCCACTCAGCCCGGCTGCCGGTGGCTCTGAGGCTCATCCAGCCCCCCCGGCACCGGTGGGGCTGAGGGGTCCCTGCGGCGCCCCCACCCCAGGCCCGCAGGAGGCGGCCGTGCCCCGCTCACCCCGAGGCGTGTCCGGTGCCGGTGCCGGTGCCGGTGCCGGTGCCAGCCCGGGCTGTGGCCATGGCTCCGCGGTGCTGCCGGGCTGGAGCCCGGCCCAGCGGCGGGACAGGACGGAGCCGAGGGTGCCGGTGGGGTCCTTCTCAGCGGGGATCCCGTGCGTCCCGGTGCCCGGGGGTCCTGCACACCTGCCGGGTGCGGCCGCCGGGCCCGGCGCGGCTCCTCCAGGGGACGCAGCCACGCGGCTCCTGCGACACCGGGCGTGTCCTAGCAACGAGGGGTCCCCCGGGCGCCCGCTGGCCCCGGGGACACCTGGGCGGAGCAGCCACCGTGCCAGCTCCGCCGGGCACGCTGGGGCACGGAGCCGCGGCCAGGTGTGCGGGGCCCAGGTTAGCTCCGRGAACAACAGCCGGTGCCAGGCAGCGCCCGGGGCAGCGGCGGCGGCGGCTCCCGGCACCTGGCACGGGGCTGCCTGGCGCAGGGGCGCCCCGTACAAGGTTATCTGTCCCAAGGTGCCCAGGGCCAGGGAGGGCCCGTTTCTGGGGTGCCCGCGAGAGGSGTTCTGTGGGTCCCGGTACCGGGGTGCCCGATTCCGAGGCGCTCAGTTCCGGGAMGTGCAGCGTGCAGGGGTTATCCGGTGCAGGGTTACCCGGTACTGGGGTGCCCAGTTACGGGGGTCCCAGTACAGGGGTGGCTGGGCAGCGGGGTGCCCGGTTCCGAGTGGCGCCAGTGCTGGGGCTCTCGGTGCCGGGAGTCGCGGCAGCTCGGTGCCCYGTTACCGCTGCCCGGCTCGGAGGGCTTCCCGGTTTCTGGGGATGCCCCGCTCCGGGGGTGCTCGTACAGGGCACCCAGTGCCGGGATGTCCCRGTACCGCCTGTCCCCGATCCCCGTTCCCGGTTCCCGGCTACCACGCGCCCCGRCCCCGCCCCACTCACGGTCTAGCCAATGAGCGCTCGGGCTTTCCCGGAGAGACCACGCCCACCAAGGCGTGTGGGCGTGTATCCGAGCCGCGATGGGCGTGTCCCCGAGCCGCGGTGGGCGTGTCCCCGAGCCGCGGTGGGCGTATCCCCGTGCCGCGGTGGGCGTGGCCGCGCGCGCGGTGCGTCGGGCGCGGCGGGAAGATGGCGTCGGGAGCGCGGGGCCCGTGGCGGGGGCGGTCGGTGAGCGGCGGCGCCGGGCGGACCGGGAGCTGCCGGGGGGCGCCGGAGCACCGGCAATGGGGACACGGCGAGCGGGGACAGCGGCAGCGGGGGGTGCGGGGAACGGGGCGGGCCGCGGGGCAGGTCCAGCCGCCCTTGTGCCGCGGTGCCGGGGTGCCCGGGCCGCCGCCCGCCCTTGGCCGCGCGGGGCCGGAGGGACCGGCCCGGCACGGGCGGTGTGGAGGGCGGGGGGCCGCGGAGGGGACGGGTCCGAGCGGGCCGCAGGGGCCCCGTCCCGCGGAGGCCTGGGGGGTCCCGGGGGGTCCYGSGGGGTCCCGAGGGGTCCCGGGGGGTCCCGAGGGGTCCCGGGCGTTCCGGCCCCGCGCCCGACGCCTCCTGTGCCCTCCCCAGGTGCGGCGCTGACGGGACGGGACCGCCGCGACCTTGACCCAGGTAGGCGGCCCGGCCCCGCGGCATGCAGGGGCCCCACTACGCGTGACCCCGGAGCCCCAGGGCGTCCCGGTTTCTGCCAAGGTGCCGGTGCTCCAGGGCTCCGGGACTGAGGATGCCCGAGTGAGCAGCGCCTTCCGCGGGCTGCGGGACCGCGGCCCCCGGCTGTGGCAGCCCCTCGCCTCACCCGGACCACCGGCGCCTACCGGCGACCGCCCTGGCGACCCTTCGGTGACCCCCGCAGGGTGCTTCGGTTCCCGGGTGCATCGGAGGGGCCAGCTCATCACCCACAACCTCCTGGCACCGGGTGCCATGCTCTGCCCATGGTGGCCGTGCCCCGGTGGCCCTGTCCCTGCCCTGGTGGCACCTGCTGTCCCTGTGCCCTCGGTGTCCTGCCTGCAGTGTCCCTTTCCCTGCTCTGGTGGCACCTGATCATCTGCAGTGCTCTGGCTGCTTGCTGCCCGGGCGGAGGGTGCTCCCCCACCTCAGCCCGTCCTGGTGACACTGAGGTGACACTGGGGTGACACTGAGGTGACACTGAGGTGACACTGGTGTGGCGCCACAGCCCTGTGCTCTGCCCCAGTGGCTGGGTGCTTTGGCATGTGACAGGCACAGCCAGGTTGGGGCGAGGGGCGCTGGTACAGGACAGAAGTGGTGGCACTGGTGTCCCTGTCCCACCGCATGGCTCTGGCCGTGTGTCACACGGGTTCCTGCACAGGGACACCACACTGTGGCCTTTGCCTCTGTTCCTGCAGGGCCGCAGTGCTGGTGGCAGGGCTGGCACTGCCCTGGCATGCAGTGGCTCTAACTTTAGCAGCCACACGAGCGCTGGCTGTGGGTGGGACRGGCTGAGCTGGGTATAAATAGACAGGCCCTGCCTGTGCTGTGTCCCACTGCCCCAGCTTCAGCCACTTTCCCTTCCTGCCGCTGTGGTTTGGGGYGTCTCTAATGGCTCTTTCACTTCCCCAAGCGCCATGTAAGGGCTGTGGCACTGCCTCTCAAAGCCACTGCCCTCCCCACGAGCTGCTGGGGAGCTGGGGGGCCCCTGTGGTGTCTCTGTGGTGTCTCTGTGCCCCAGGCAGAGCGGTGCTGTGGCTCTGGGCCTTGGTGCTCAGTGCCGTGCTGGTGCCTGCGGTGGCAGTGCTGGTGCTAGGGCAAGGGCACTATAAATATCCTGGCAGTGCTGTCRTGGGTGCTGCTGAGCATGGGGGTGGGCAGCTGTCCCAGCTGTCCTGGTGTCCCCRTGGCTGCTGGGTACGCCCCACACCCATGCTGGGCCAGTTCCTAGTTTAAAGTCCAGTCCTGGGTGTGAGCAGGGCTGGGATCCAGAGTCCTCCAGCCACCACTGCTCCGGCGTGCTTGCCCGGCCCAGTTCCCACTGCTGTCTCTCCTGCCTGCCTTTCCTCTTGATTGCCTTCCTTTCCTCCTGACTTTCTTCCTTCCTGGCTTCCCTCCTCTTCCCCTCCTCTTCCCCTCCTACCTCCCTCCCCGCTGCTGGCAGTGAGGATGGGCTGGGTGAGGTTGGGCCGGGTGAGGCCGGGCCGGGTGAGGATGGGCCGGGTGAGGCCGGGCCGGGTGAGGCCGGGCCGGGTGAGGCCGGGCCGGGTGAGGATGGGCCGGGTGAGGCCGGGCGGGGTGAGGCCGGGCCGGGTGAGGATGGGCCGGGTGAGGTTGGGCCGGGTGAGGATGGGCCGGGTGAGGGTGAGCCGGGTGAGGATGGGCCGGGTGAGGGTGAGCCGGGTGAGGATGGGCCGGGTGAGGATGGGCCGGGTGAGGCCGGGCCGGGTGAGGATGGGCCGGGTGAGGATGGGCCGGGTGAGGCCGGGCCGGGTGAGGCCGGGCCGGGTGAGGCCGGGCCGGGTGAGGCCGGGCCAGGTGAGGATGGGCCGGGTGAGACCGGGCCGGGTGAGGCTGGGCCGGGCTCTCTGACAGCCCCTGTCCCTGCAGCCGCTGGCAGCAGCATGGAGAGAGGACCCTGGCCCCCCGCCCGCTGCCCCGTGCCCCCGCGGTGGTGCCAGGCCKCGTCCAGCCCGGCTGGGGTGCCCCGGTGCCGTGCGTGACCCCGAGCCCATGGAGAGGATGAGCTGGCTGAGCAAGCTGACCCCACGGGCGGGCGGGCAGCGAGCCCCCCGCAGCGCCAGCCTGCAGCCCCCCGTCACCGCCGACCCCGAGACCTGCCTCATGGTCTTCAAGAACCACTGGGCACAGGTGAGCGGGGCTGGGGGCGGCGAGCATCCCCCGACCCTGCAGCCCCCGGCCCCCGCTGCCAGCCCCCCTCCCACAGGTGCTGCGGATCCTGGAGCGGCGCGGGAGCAAACCGGCCCCCGATGACCTCAGCGCCGTCCGCAACAACACCTACCAGATGCTGAACCTGCTGGCTGAGGACCGGCCCTGGGGGGAYGGGGACAAGGACAGGGCACAGGGGGACGGGGACGTGGCCTGCGGGCCCATCCTGGAGTTTGTGGCTGCTGAGAACCTGCTGGAGCGGCTCCTGTGCTGGCATCTGCAGGGCGACTTCACCGAGGAGAGAAAGGTCTGAGTGAGGGGAGCAGGGGGGTCTGCACTGCTGGGGGGTCTCTGGGCAGGTTGGGACAGGCTGGGTCCGAAGGGTGAAGGTGCTGGGTTGAGGGTCAGCCCAGGGTAGGGCACTGTCCCATGGCAAGTTCAGGTTGGATTGGGGTTGAGACTACCCGAGCCATTCTGAGAACTCTGTGATGCTGGAGGAAATTCCTGATGGAAGGAATTCCGTCCAGCCCTGTCACAGATGGCCCCGGGCAGTGCTGGGATGGATCCCCAGCCCTGGGGGGATTTCACAGCCACGTGGATGTGGCGCCTGGGGCCGTGGCTGAGTGGGCTGGGTTGTGCTGGAGGAGCAGCAGGCCCGGGCGGTCTCTGTACCTTTGCTGTGCTCGTGTGCAGGTGGAGCAGCTGAAGCTGTACGAGATGCTGATCAGCCAGGCCCGGCAGCCCCTGCTGCGGCACAAGCCGGTGCTGACGCCGCTGCTGCGCCTGCTGAGCGTGTGCGCCGAGCCCGCCTCGGCCCCGCTGGAGAACAGCCTGGTGCTGCTGCTCAACCAGCTCTGCGTCTCSGTGGCGCGCGAGCCCGCCATCCTGGAGCTCTTCTTCCACAGCCACACGGACCAGGGCCCCGCCAACCTCATCATCTTCTCGCTCCTCATCCCCTTCATCCACCACGAGGGYGCGCGGGGCCAGCAGGCACGGGACGCGCTGCTGCTCATCATGGCCATGTCGGCCAGCAACCGCGCCGTGGCCCAGTCCATCACCGACAACTCCTACTTCTGCCCGGTATGGATCTCATGGGCAACCTTCCCTCCCTGGGCAGCGTTCCTCCTGGGGGCAGGTTCCACTCCTGGGGCAGCGTTCCACTCCTGGGCAGCGTTCTCTCCTTGGGCAGCGTTCACTCCTCGGGCAGGGTTCCCCTCCCTGGGGCAGCATTCCCTCCTGGGCAGCGTTCCCTCCTTGGGGCAGCGTTCCCCTCCTTGGGGCAGCGTTCCCCTCCTCGGGCAGCGTTCCCCTCCTTGGGGCAGCGTTCCCCTCCTTGGGGCAGTGTTCCCCTCCTAGTGCAGCATTCCCCTCCTTGGGGCAGTGTTCCCCTCCTTGGGGCAGCCTTCCCCTCCTCGGGGCAGCCCCTCCTTGGGGCAGCGTTCCCCTCCTAGGGCAGCGTTCCCCTCCTTGGGGCAGTGTTCCCCTCTCTGGGGCAGCGTTCCCCTCCTCGGGGCAGCGTTCCCCTCCTTGGGGCAGCGTTCCCCTCCTAGGGCAGCGTTCCCCTCCTTGTGCAGCATTCCCCTCCCTGGGGCAGCGTTCGCCTCCTCGGGGCAGCGTTCCCCTCTCTGGGGCAGCGTTCCCCTCCTTGTGCAGCATTCCCCTCCCTGGGGCAGCGTTCGCCTCCTCGGGGCAGCGTTCCCCTCCTCGGGCAGCGTTCCCTCCCCAGGGTGATGTCCCCTCCCCGGGACAGTGCTGGGACCCTGCACGGCTGGCACAGACTTGGGCCAGCTGGGGCAAGAGGAGCCATGGACAGGCCTAGAGGGAGAAGTCCTGCCCTGGCTTGGAGATGGTGGGGGTCTGGGGGTGATGAAAGGTCTGCAAGTGATGGGGGGCTTGGAGGTGACAGAGTAGCCTGGAGATGATGGARAGCTTGGGGATGAGGGGCCTGGGAACAGGGTGCTTGGAGATGATGGGAAGACKTGGTGGTGAGAGGCTTGGAGATGGTGGAGGGTCCAGTGCTGGGCTGGGGATGAGGGAGCCACTCCCTGGGGTCAGTGGTGGGCAGGGCGCAGCCCAGCTGCCCTGCCTGGAGCGCTGGAGTGGGGCAGGTTTGTGGGGGCAGGTTCCTGGGGTTTGGGGAGGGCTGGCTGGGTGCAGCAGCCGGAGGGGCTGCGGGGCAGCCGAGTCCTTGTGTTCCCAGGTGCTGGCCACGGGCCTGAGCGCCCTGTACTCCTCCCTGCCCCGCAAGATCGAGGTGCGAGGAGACGACTGGCACTTCCTGCGGCGCGAGGACTGGATCGGCGTCTCCTCCCTCGTGCTCTTCATGAACTCGCTCGAGTTCTGCAACGCCGTCATCCAGGTGGGGCTGAGGGGTTGCGAGGAGCTCAGAGGGGCTCCCAGCCCCATAGGGGGCTGCCTGACCCCCCTGCGGCCCCTCAGGTCGCCCACCCGCTGGTGCAGAAGCAGTTGGTGGATTACGTCCACAACGGGTTCCTTGTGCCCGTCATGGGGCCGGCGCTGCACAAGGTGAGGGACCCCTGGCAGCAGGGGTGGCATGRGGGTCTGCTGCCCCTGCGGGTGGGCAGGACCCCGTGGTGCCCATCCCCAGCTGCCYGTGCCCCTCCTGCAGACCTCGGTGGAGGAGATGATTGCGAGCACAGCGTACCTGGACCTGTTCCTGCGCAGCGTCAGCGAGACGGCGCTGCTGAAAACCTTCCTGCGCTTCGTGCTGCTGCACCGGCACGACAACACCACCATCCTGGACACGCTGGTGGGCCGCATCAACAGCAACTCCCGGGTGAGCCCCGTGCCCCCATGGCCCCCCAGCACCCCCGTCCTCATCTTTATCCCATCCCCAGTGTCCCCATTCCCATCCCCTTCCCCTGTCCCACCATGGGGTGGGTGGCRCTGCCCCCCTGATGCCCTGCACTGTCCCCAGCTGTGCATGGTGTCCCTGAGCCTCTTCCGGACCCTGCTCAGCCTCAACTGCGAGGATGTGATGCTGCAGCTGGTGCTCAGGTGAGGGGGTGAGGTCACCTGCTGCTGACCCACTCTGGGATGGGCCTGGGGAGTTGCTCCCARGTGGGCACGTGGATGTGAGGCAGCCACATCATCTGCCCCACTGTGAAGGGGCTGRGGTCCTGTGGAGGACCCTGTCCCCGTGTGTCCCCTGCAGCTGCCCTGTGCCACCCTGCCCTGCAGGTACCTGCTGCCCTGCAGCCACGTGATGCTGAGCCAGAAGCGGGCGGTGCGGGACCTGGACATCTACGGGAAGACAGCGGCCAAGTTCCTGTCCCTGATCCCGCGCTGCTGCCGGCCCGAGAGCCCCCCGCCGCCCCGCGACCGGGACGAGGAGCCCCCCTCCCGGGCCAGGGGTACGCCACTGCGGCCCCCCAGAGCCCCCCACASCCTCCCCATGGCCCCTTGCACCCTGTCCTGACACCGAGCCCTCTCCCAGGATCCCTGCAGCCCCTCAGACTCCTGGCACTGAACTGTCCCATGTGTGGGCCCTGTGGCCCCTTAGACCCTGTCCCACTCCTGGCTTGATGTGGAGCCCTCTCCTGGGGTCTCCRTGGCCACTTGTAACCCACCCCTGTTCCAACTTGTTGACAGTGCCAGCTGTGCCATCCCTATGGCCCCCTCGTACCCTGGCCCATCCTGTCCCATTGCTGAGCTCTGCCTTGCTGTCCCCCGACCCTGTCCCAGCTCAGCGCTGAGCCCCTGGTGCCATTCCTGTCGCAACTTGAGCCCCATCTCCACCCCATCGTGGCAGAGTTCCCAGTGCCACACCATCCCCATATACCTGAGCCCTGTCCTGGCACTGGGCTCCCTGGTGCCACCCCTGCAGCTGCTGGGACCCCGTTTGTCCACCAGCTCAGT
>NDFG01000001.1:1743334-1753828 GCA_002167245.1 Sporophila hypoxantha | reverse complement strand
CCGATATTAGGACAGGAGTAGTAATTGAGATGCCAGGTAGTCATGCTCATGGGAAGCATTGTGGCGGATTAATGCAGAGCAATGTGCGGTGGATAACCGCAGAGCGCTGTGCCGGTCACAGAGATCATTGTGCCTGGTCGCCGGTGCGCTCCGGAGGCCGCGGCTTTTGCCGAAAGGGTAAGCCCAGGACCGCCGCTTGTCTGTTCGGACAGCTCCGTAATCTTCGGGCTTCTGCGTCCCTTGTTCCACCTAGATCTGCAAGCAAAAAGCTTCTTCCACGATGTTCGTCGCAAGGAGAGACAACTGTGCCAGCCACAGGAAAACATCTTCAAAACGTCGATTCTAAGGCCTGGCACAGAGGTCTGCAGAGTGTTGTTGCAGCGAAAGCACAAGAAAGTGTCCAAAACTGCTTCTATTCGAAATATAAATGAAAGAAAAAGGAAAGTAGAGTGGAAAAAAATAGTATGTTTTCTATTTCAGGTTGCAGGCTGCGCACAACAAATTGGCCAGTGACTGAACTGCTTATGCTTCTTCGCTTTCGCTAACTGCCTCTGTCTGCGGCTTTTAGAGGCGAAGAAGCGGGCTTTTTCGGGTGCAGCAGCATTGTGCCGCTCGCGCGTAGCGCTCCGGACGCGGCTTCTGCCGAAAGAGGCCGGGACCGAGCCGCTTTCTGTTTCGGACATGGGCTCCGTACTTCGTCTTCTGCGTCTCATTGTCACCTCGAATCTGAGGCAAAAAAAGCTTTTCACACCATGTCTTCGCAAGGAGAAACTCGTGCAAGGGAAGAAACATCTCCAAACGAGCTTCTGAGGTTGCCACAGAGAGTCTGTGCAGAGTGTTTTGCCGAAGCACAAAAAAGTCGTCAAAACTGCTTCTATTCGAAATATGAACGGTTGAATTGGAAAAGTAGGAGAATGGAAAAATGTGTTTTCTATCCAGTTTGCAGGCTTGCGCACACATGATGCCAGGTGCCTGGAAGCTGGCTTTTGTTCTTCGCCTCTTCGCTAACGTGGCCTCTCTCTGCGGCTTTATAGGAGGCGAAGAAGCGGCTTTTTTCAGATAGTGCAGAGCAAAATGTGCCGATAAGGCAGAGCATTTGACCGGTCATGCAGGAGCATTGTGCGGATAATGACAGAGCAAATGTGCGGATTAGCGCCATGAGCGTGTTGCCGCTTCACAGAGAGCATTGTGCCGGTCGGCGCAGAGAGCATTGTTGCACGGTCGCGATACGGTGCGCTCCGGACCGGGGCCTGCTGCCGAAAGAGCCAGACCGGCGCTTCTGTCTCGGACAAGCTCCGTAATTCTTCGTCTTCTCGCGTCCCTTGTCACGCTAGATCTGAGCAAAAAGCTTTTCCCACCATTGTCTCGCAAGGAGAACTGCTGCCAGGACAGAGAACATCTCCAAACGAGTTTCTGAGGGTGCACAGAGGTCTGCAGAGTGTTTGCACGAAGCACAAAGAAAGTCGTTCCAAAAACTGCTTCTATTCGAATCATGAACGTGAATGGAAAAGTCAGGAGATGGAAAAATTAGTGGTTTTCTATCAGTTTGCAGGCTGCGCACACAATGCCAGTGCTGGAACTGCTTTGTATTCTTCGCCTGTTCGCTAACTGCGTCTCTCTTGCGCGCTATTTAGAGGCCGAGAGCGGAGAAAATAGCATGATGGGAATAAAAAAAAACCAACAGAACAAAGAGGTTCTCCTCAATCCTGATAGGTCTCTCCTCGCATACTCGATGGTCTCTCCTCTGAGCATGATGGTCTTTTCCTCAACTTCTCTAGATGATCTCTCCTCAAAGCCAGGGCTTGGAGCCTCTCAGAGAACCATCACATCCCAAGAAAGCCCCAGCTACCTCAATGGCAATAAATCAGCGAGATGGCTTCTGATGGCCAGTGTTGGAAATCAGAAAACGTTTAATATAATAGGAGGCAAAAATAAACAAAGCTCTTTATCAAAGATACAAACCGAGCCTGGGGCAAGAGGCCTCTTGCTCTGCCTCTAAATACACCCACAAAGGCAATTATTTCCTTTGATTCTCTTCTTTTTTCTAGAGAATACCTAGGTGGGGACCTCTTTGTTGGCCTTGCTCAATGGCACGCCCAGGTGCTGAGCGTGAAGTCCCCAAGGTCCTATGGGCGTCTTTTTTACCACAGTCGAAGGAGATTCTAAATGTGAAAAATGCCTATTTTTATGGTGGCTTTTATGCAAAATATTAAAACGAAATATTATAATGGATGTTTTATGCTTAGATAGAGTTATGCTCTGTATTGGTTTTTCTTTAGTAGTGTGCTTTAAATATAGTTTTTAGGGTATATAACAAAATGTTTAAAATAGGAACTGTGCATGTGGATACTTTTTTTTTTAAGAAAGTAATGAAGATACTTGCACTTAGATAGCAGCCACAGGACACCCTGAATCGTCTCCATTGAGAAAGAGACATTATTGCCCCCTCATTATCAGAAGAAAGACCTATCTTCCTGCCTGCTCTGCCCACTGGAGATGCCTGTCAGGTTCAGAGGAAAGAAGCTGGCACTGCCCAGACAGAATCTGTGTTTTGAATGGAATTTATGCATCATGGATGAGGTGTAGGAATGATATGCAACAGGTATTGTCTTTAAGGTTAATCCTCTGTTAGGCGTGGGGCCTTTTTGGGGTTATTTGCCCTACGAAAACGTATCCTCAGACTGTCCGTAACGTTTTGTTTCTAGTGTTCCTCTATTGTCCTAACTTCATTAATTGTCCAAATGTTATTACTCGAATTACATTGACTATTTTAAAGAAACAATTTTTTATACTATAAACTCTTTAAATATTTAAAAAGTGATTGCGTGTTTTCAACAAGCTGTGTCCAGCCCTGTCCCAGGTGTAGATCCCAGTGTGCCAGGTCCCCGGTGCGTCACGGCGTGTCCCATCCCTGCGTCCAGGTGTGCCAGGGCCAGTCCCAGCCCTGTCCCAAGGTGATGTCCCAAGCCCTTGTCCCAGGTGTGTCCCAGTGTCTCATTGTCCCAGCCCTGTCCCACCCCTGTCCCAGCCCGTCCACATGTGGTGTCCCAGGTGTGTTCCCAGCCCTGTCCCAGGTGTGCTCCCATGGGCTGTCCCCAGCCCCCATGCCCTGTCTGTGCCCTGCCAGCCCCCCGTGCTGCCCTCCGTGCGAGCCAGAAAATTGCAGCGCTGTGTCACAATTCGTTGTCCTGGGATTGGCACAGTGTGTGCTCTGTTAAGGGCCCTGCCCTTCTCTGACTGCAACAAGCTTTTCAGGAGGCTTGAAATGTTAATCCCCAGTCTGGATTCTCTATCCTTTTTTTCCACTCTCGTGCTCCTGTTCCCGCTGGTTTTCAATTCCCATTTATCTTCTGTTCATGCTCCAGATGTCTCTGCCACAGAACCTCGGGCATGCCCCTGCCCCTCTGTGGGTGCTCCCAGAGGAATTGGTCACCTTCTGCCCTTACCCTGCCCTGCCAATTTTAAACCATACTGTTTGCAATTGGCTTTAATTTTCCCCCTATTGTCCTGATTCTTACTTTGCCTGCTGATGTAGACTACTTCAGGAACAACAATTTTATAACAAAGAACAGAGTAAGTGCCAAGCCTGGTCACCACCCATTTCCAGTCGCTGCCTGGCTCCCCACCGTTTTGGAATAACAGAGCAGCTCTGGAGTGTTCATCTGCTCCTGCCTGAATGCAAATCAACTTCTTGCTCCCTCATTCTCTTTGCTTTTCCATTCTTGTGCATTTCCTTCTGTAAATCATCAAATTCTGCGCTTCTTCTACTTGCCAGGGATCACCGCTGTACTCTCCACTGGCAGTTTTGGGTTTCTCGCCCTCTCCTCCTGTCACTCCCCTGGCGCATGTTTGGAGTTTTTTTTCCCCTCCTCCCCTGTCCGCTGGGTTGCAGTGTTTTGGGGTTTGTTCCCTGCCCTGTCTCTGTCCCTGGGCAGTGTTTGGGGGTTTCTCCCCTCTCCCCATGTCCCTCGCCTGGGCAGGCAGGCAAGCTCACCCCCCACTCAGGGGTAGAAAACATTTCCTGGCCCCTGCTGGGCTCCACCTTCCAAATTTTGGAGACCAGAGAGTGTGTTTGGAAGATGTAGGTAAAGCATCCTTTGAAAGCTGGAGGAAAGGGCTTTATTTCTGTCTCTTTGCAAGGAAAGGAATTCCTGAGCGGCAGTCTGCGGCAGAGGCGACATTGCTGGGAACATTGACAAGATAAAAGTGCGCCAGATAAGCTTCTGGAGAAGAGCTTGCATCTGATGGAAAAGCTCACGAAAATATATGAATAGTGCCACAAGCTCTGCCACCTGGACTGGCTGGGCCAGGCAAGCCCCGGCCTTGCCCCATGGGCAGAGGTGGGAGACAAACTTTGGCCAAATGAAGATCCCTGACAACCCGGAATCCTGAAGGAGCAGGAGAAGTGACCCCAACACTGCCTATAGAGCCCAACACGAGCCCACAGACCCAAAAACACTGCCTTCACGATACCAGACACTCAAGCAAACTCCAACCCAATTCCCTATAGACCCCAACACTGCCCAAGAGCCCAACAAAGCCCACAGAGCCCAAACAGCTGACCCAAACGGCATCCCAAACACTCCACTATGAGACCAACTGCCCTAAAACCCCAACACTGCCCACGAGACCCCAACAACTTCTCCTATAGACCCCAAAACTGCCCACCTCCCTATAGATCCCAAATACGCTAATGACCAACAGTTAGCCCCGGACCAACACTGCCACAGACCCCAAAACACCTGCCCACAGAGCCCCAGCACTGCCCACAGAAGCCCAAACACTGTCCACAGGACCCAAAACGTTGCCTATCAACCCCAAAACTTCCTATATACCCCAAAACCAAGCCCCACAGACCCCAAACACTGCCCACAGCCCCCAAACATTTCCCTATAGACCCCAAACATTCCCTATAGACCGCCAACACAGCCCACAGACCCCAACACTGCCCACAGACCCAAAACATTCCCTATAGCACCCCAAACATTCCCTATAGACCCCAAACACGCCCACAGACCCAAAATATTGCTAAGGACGGCCCCAAACCACTGCCCACACAGACCCCAAACACGGCCACAGCCCCAAACATTTCCCTATAGACCCCAAACACTTGCCCCAGACCCCAAAACACTGCCCAAGACCCAAACATTGCCCATAGACCCAAACCACGGCCCACAGACCCAAAACTGCAGCGACCCCAAACACAGCCCACAGACCCCAAACACTAGCCACAGGACCCAAACGACCGCCCACAGACCCCAAAACACGGCACTAATAGAACCCCAAACACGGGCCCACAGCCCCAAACCTGCCACAGACCCCAACACTGCCCCACAGGCCCAAACACTGCACCACAGACCCAAACAAAACTGTCCACAACCCCAACCTGCTATAGACCCCAAAACACGGCCACACGACCCAAACATGCCACAGGACCCCAAACACTGCCTTATAGCACCCCAAACACGGCCCACAGACCCCAATACTTGCCCTATGATGCCAAACAGCTGGCCCCACAGACCCCAAACCTGCCTATAGAACCCCAACAACTGCCTATGACCCCAAACACGGCCACAGACCCAAACACTGCCCACAAAGACCCCAAAACACTGCCCACAGAGCACCCAACACTGGCCTATAGACCCCAACACGGCCACTAGAGCCAAACATTCCCTATTGACCCCAAACACAGCCCAACAGACCCAAACACTGCCCACCAGACCCCAAAATTATTGCTCTATAGACCGCCAACACGGCCCACAGACCCCAAACCTATGCCTATACCCCAAAACTGCCCTATTAAGACCCCAAACACTGCCCACAGGACCAAACACTGCCACAGACCCCAAACATGCCACAGACCCCAAACACTGCTTAGACCCCAAAAATGCCCACAAAGAAGCCAAAAACTACGCGACAGCCCCAAACACGGCCTATAGGAAACCCCTAACACTGCCCACAGAGGCCCAAACACTGCGCCACAGGACCCCGAAACACTGCCCACAGAGCCCAAAAACTACCCCACAGACCCCAAACACTGTCCTATAGACCCCAAACACTGCCCACAGACCCCAAACACTACCCACAGAGCCCAAACACTGCCCACAAACCCCAGACACTGCCCACAGACCCCAAACACTGCCCACAGACCCCAGAGCACCCCCCACCCCAGCTGGACCCCTCGGCCTCCCGAGCTCCTTCCCAGAGGGGGCTCCAGGCCCAGCCCCAGAGCTGCTCAGGGGCTGCTGCCTAAAGCTTTGCACAGCTGTGACTGAACCTTTGTGTGACTTCATCCTCCAGGACTGAGGCTGGGAACCCAATTATATTTATAGAAATATACAAACTCATTATTTATTCAAATATAAATGTATATAATATATAAAAATATAGATTAGAATAGATAATGTATATAATATAATATAATATAATATAATATAATATAATATAATATAATATATAATTATATATATAATGAAATAATATATAATATATATAATAGTATATAGATTCTACATTATATATAATATATTATAAGATGTATTAAATATATATAAATAGATATAAAATATATATGAATTTATATAAAATAAATTTGTTCATTTATATAAATATATAAATTCCTGATGGCAAGGGCTAGACTAAGAGATGAATCAGCATTATTCACTGCCCAGACAGGCAGCTGCAATAGCAGTGCAAGGACTGAAACCAGCCTGAGGCAGCTGTGTAGCAGCCAGCAAAGCCCATTGCTGAGCAGGGCCTGGTGTCCCTCACCCAGAGCAGGGCAGACCCCTCTGGCCCAGCCCCGAGAGGTGAGGGGCATCCCCAGAGGGGACCCAGGCAAAGGGGTGCTGGAGGATGCCCAGAGTGAGAACCTGGCACTGGGTTTTTATGGGATCAAGGCCCTGGGTGGCAGCCAGGTGTCCCTGGGCTGTGCCAGCTCAGCAGCTGTAGGGAAGGGCTCAGTGCCATCACCTGGGNCTCCTTCCTCAGGAGCTCCCCCTGCTCGGCCACACCTTCACCTCCCTCGGGGGAGCAGCTCTGAGGTTGAGAAGTCAGCCTGGTTTCTGCTTTACCCAACCCCAAAGCAGCAGCAGGGCCCCTCTCTGTCCAGGCAGGGCACCCAGCTCTCCCCACCCCTGCMTTTCCCTGCAGGACCTTGCTGAGGTTCTGCTCAAGTTTCTGCCACTGAGGAAGAAGAACCCCAGGCCAGCAGAGCAGCAAGCCCTGCCCAGGTCCTGCAGCCTGGGGAGCTTCACCCTGAGCCCAAGGCAGGTGTGGCAGGGCTGAGCCAGCTCACCTGGGCTGCAGCCTGGCACAGGGGCACAGCAGGGACAGCTCTGCCCCTCTGCCCCACCTGCAGGGCTGTGCCAGCCCTGGGCCAGTCAGCCAGCACTGCAGCTGCTGGACAGACCCAGAGGGGACCCTGGAGCTGCTCCAGGGCTGGAGCGCCTCTGGAGCCAGGCTGGGAGAGCTGGGGGTGCTCACCTGGAGAGGAGAAGCTGCAGGGAGAGCTCAGAGCCCCTGGCAAGGCCTGAAGGGGCTCCAGGAGAGCTGCAGAGGGACTGGGGACAAGGCCTGCAGGGACAGCACACAGGACATCTGCTGACCAGAGCTCAGACGGGACATGGATGCTGGATGGGATCTTGCAATGGTGAGCACATTGCTGTTCCCTGACGCGGAGGGTGGGACTGAGACCGGTCCCTCGCAGGGCACAGGTGCCATCACGTCAGGCCGTGCGGGGGCTGCCACCTGGATCCCTGTCAGTGCCCAAGGCCAGGTGGTTCGTAACTTCATACTGGACATGTGAGGTCGTGCAGTACCTGCCATGGCAGATGAGCACGAGAGTGGAAAAGGAAGTGAGATCTTCCCTGCATACTATCTCATTCCATACCAAACATTTATAATTTTATGCTCTTTCCTCCCCCAGCACAATTCCTCCGATTTATGCAGACCCACAACCAGCAGTCGACCCCAGGGCTTCTCCCCTCCCGGTCAATTGGAAATACTTTACTACAATCAGTACAGCAGGGCTGAAACAGAGCCACACTTTATTACCAAGGGCACCCTGCAGGGGTCACAGCAGCCCAAACACCAGCACCAGAGCTCAGCCATGGSGAGGAACAGATGTGCAGCAGCTCCCACAGCAGAGCAGAGACTGCCCTGCTCTTCCCCAAGGGCAGAGGCAAGGGAATCCCTGCTCTGGTCGGCAGAGAGGCGGCACCACGCTCCAGCMACACAGCCTGTGCTGAGCGCTGGGACAGACAGACGGACAGAGCAGCCTGTGCAGCTCCTGCAGGCCGTGCCCTGCCGCAGAGGGGTCACGGGGAGCCCCCCAGGAGCGGGGGCAGCAGCAGCAGCAGCAGCGGCCCAGCGCAGGGCAGGGCCCGCCCGGCGCCGCTCTGCGGAGGCAGGCTGCCCTCCCGGCCGGGGGAGGATCTCTCCATCCCCGCGTAGTACCGCGCCACGGCCGCGTTGGGGTTGCCCCGGGCGGGGTCGAACCACATCTGGATGCAGCGGCCGCTGCCCCGGCGCTCGGCGCTGAGCCTGAAGGAGCCGGACCAGATCTTCTCACACAGGTCCTGGGGCCGGGGGAACACCTGGTGGAAGGGCCGGCACTCGGAGCCCCGGGGACAGCGGTTGGTTCCTGGGGACACAGCAGCGCGGCACGGTGAGAGCGCGGCCCTTCCCTCCTGTCCTGAGCCTGCCCCCGGCCCAGGGTAACACCTGAGCCGGGCACCGGGGCTCGGCCACCTGCCTGGCACCCCAGAGAGTGACAGGGTCTCGGTTCCTGTGCCTGTGATCACCCCTGRGGTGTTAGAAAGTCCTTTCTCTCCCAGCCCTGCCACTGAAGAAGCCAAGACTCCTCGGCCCTCGTCCTCAATGTTATTTTTTTTCTGTTATCCATAACATTCTCTCTCTGACCTGCTGAGGTCTGTCCAGCAGGTTGGGCTGTGGCACAGTCCTTGCCCTTGGGCTGGTGTTATCTTTTTAAAATAAAAACTACATGTACTTTGTTTACCATAACTTTCCAATACCTATCACCTATGTTAGACAGTCTGTCTCTACTCTAAGCCAATCCAGAAGTGCCACCATCACAGCAGAAGATGGAGGACAAGAAGGAGAAGAAGAAGGACAGGACACGCCCAGATTCCTCCATCTTGCCTCTTGAACCCCCATTCTAAATCCCCAAAATTCTACATTTTCACCCTGTGATAAATTCACTATTGTTCTATTCAAACTCTTGTGGCTTGTAACTCCTCACACAAAGCAGGGAATTTTTTCCAGGAGTTAAAATCACAGGCACAGGTACCAGTACCCAGTTTTTGACTCCATGCCAAGGTCTCTGAGCCCCCTGGCAGGGTCTGGAGCCATCCAGGGCAGCCAGAGGGATGTCCTGGGCTCTGACAAGAGGGCTCCTGGCAGCAGTGGCACTGCCAGTGACCTGCCAGGGGTGAGGAAAGGCTCCCAGAGCCCACCAACCTGTGGCCCAGTTCCAGCCCTTGTGCCAGTTCTCCTTGCAGGTGAGGGCATCCCTGCAGTCCTGCCACCACTCCTCGCAGTCCTCCCTGCACAGAGGCACGTGCAGGATCCTCTCCTTCCTCCAGCTGCTGTCAACCTGCAGGGCACAGGGCCAGGCACGCTGGGCAGGTGTGACCTGGAGCCTCTGTCACACCCCAGAGCCCCCAGCCCCTCC
Source organism: Sporophila hypoxantha (assembly GCA_002167245.1). Classification (NCBI taxonomy): domain Eukaryota; kingdom Metazoa; phylum Chordata; class Aves; order Passeriformes; family Thraupidae; genus Sporophila; species Sporophila hypoxantha. The sequence goes on along the minus strand of NDFG01000001.1, from coordinate 1,744,134 downwards.
CAGGGCCACGGCTGGTCCCAGAGGAGCCTCAGCCCCAGCACAGGTGGGTCCTGACACAAGGAATTCTTCCATCACTCAGAGGCCAGAAAAGTCCTTGGAATCTTTCTGTCCTGTGGGAAAAGCTGAGGCAGCCTAGATATGGAAGAGAGATCCTTCCCTGGCAGGGTGGGCAGGGGCTGGGATGGAATTSCCAGAGCAGCTGGGGCTGCCCCTGCATCCCTGGCAGTGCCCARGGCCAGGCTGGACACTGGGGACAGTGGGAGGTGTCCCTGCCATGGCAGGGGTGGCACAGGACGAGTTTTAACGTCCCTCCCAACCCCAGGAGTTCCAGGATTCCTGKGTCTGAGCCCACCTGCTGGATCCAGGGCCCCAGGTTGGGGGAGCACTCGTACAGACACGTGTCCTGGATGAAGTGGCGCTTGCACTTGGGTGGCATCACCCCGCAGTGGTTCCAGTTGAAGTTGTAGAGGTAGGACTGGTCCTTGTGCGCCTCCAGGCTGGTGTTGGCCGTGCAGCAGGCGTTGTCCTTCCAGGGGGAGCACTGCAGCACAGAGGGGACAGGCRGCAGCTCCAGGGGCAGAGCCCACAGCAGCCACAGCACTTTGTCCTCTGCAGCAARCTCTGGGTCACTCAGGAGCTGGGCACTGCAGCAAGGCAGAGCTGGAGCAGCAGATCAGCTCCTGAGCAGGAATTGTGCCAGCCCAGGGACAGAAACAAACCCCCTTCCTCTGCCGAGGGGCTGGGGCAGAGCAAGGAGGGTGTCCCACACTGAGGGAGCAGAGGAGAGCCCTTCCCTTCCC
>NDFG01000001.1:1702306-1732708 GCA_002167245.1 Sporophila hypoxantha | reverse complement strand
AGTCCTGCCCAGCACTGGGGCTGGGTGTCCCAGGCCAGCAGACAGGGCTGATCTCTGGGGCACTGGGGCTCTCAGGATGGGCTCCCAGCAGCCCCTCACTGCCCAGTCCTGCCCAGCACTGGGGCTGGCTGTCCCAGTCCAGCAGACAGGGCTGATCTCTGGGGCACTGGGGCTCTCAGGATGGGCTCCCAGCAGCCCCTCACTGCCCAGTCCTGCCCAGCACTGGGGCTGGGTGTCCCAGGCCAGCAGACAGGGCTGATCTCTGGGGCACTGGGGCTCTCAGGATGGCAGCACTGGGCTCCCAGCAGCCCCTCACTGCCCAGTCCTGCCCAGCACTGGGACTGGCTGTCCCAGGCCAGCAGACAGGGCTGATCTCTGGGGCACTGGGGCTCTCAGGATGGCAGCACTGGGCTCCCAGCAGCCCCACACTGCCCAGTCCTGCCCAGTACTGGGGCTGGCTGTCCCAGGCCAGCAGACAGTGATGGGCTGCAGATGCTGCACAGGCTGGGGGAGTTTAATTCCAATGCCCCTGCTTTAGCCTTGACAAGATGCATTCCATGCACGCTTCCATGTATTCCTTGCTTTAGCCTCGGCAAGATGTATTCCATGCACATTTTCTCCACCACTGAGAGCAGGGCCTTGAACACCTGCACCTCCCACACCTGTGCTGTGCTAATCCCCAGCATTGCAGTGATCAGCCTGCCCAAGATTCACAAATTTGTGAAAAATTCTTCTCCCAGTGCTGACATTCTCATGGCCAACATCTGCTGCTGGTCCCACCGTGATGACTCCAGTTGGGTACAGAGCAAAAATTGGGTCAGTCCTGCAGCACCAGAAACTTCAGGAAGCCAAATGTGACCCCACAGTCGTGGCATGAGCTGGGCTGGAGCTGGGGGTCTGTGCTGGAGGCTCACAGGGGTGGTGGGGTCACACAGCTCAGAAAGGCAGCAGAAATTATGTTAAAATGAAAGGGCAAACTCATCACCTGGTGCCAGCTGGAATTTCTGCACAGACTTGGGKGATAAAGTTCCACCTGAGAGTTGTGAATTCTCACAATGATAGAGCCTCAGGCTGKGCCAGGGCAGGCTCAGCTGGGACAGCAGCAGGAATTTGCCCATGCAAAGGGTGCTCAGGCCTTGGCAGGGGCTGCCCAGGGAGCTTTGCAGTGCCCATCCCTGCAGGTGTGCCCTGTGGGAAGGTGGCACTGAGTGCTCTGGGCTGGGACAAGGTGCCATGGGGCAGCAGGTTGAACTTACGTCTTGGGAGGCTGTTCCAGCCTCCATTGATTTCTTGGTCTTTAAGGTCCCTTCCAATCCAACCATTCATGATTTCCATGATCTGTGTATGTCTTTTTTATGGGTCGATGCTGGCATTGTGCTTTGCAGGCTTCAATACGTGGTTAATTTGGAGAATGCCATACCCTGAGTGATGTCACAGCCATAAATATTTGAAACGCAAACATAATTTCCTCTCTTGATTTCCTCCCACAAAAAAGGGTCTAAATGGACAATGCAAGGCTGTGCCCTGCTTTCTTTGCCTAAAAAAGAATGAATAAAGTACCTCAAATAAAAGTCTAAAATATTCTTAGCAAGAGTGCTGGATATCCACGCTATTGTGCCAGGGATACAAGCAATTCCATCAGTTAATTAGGGAGCAGAGCCCACAGTGATCCAGGGATCAGCCAGGGGTTATAGTGAAGAAACAGTTATTCTTGTGGGCACAAAGGGAGTTAAACGATTAACCAGAAAGCAAAATGAAGCTCTCCCAGAAGATTGGCAGCTTTAAGGACCAGCTCTGAGGGTCTGCAGCAGGAGGCTGAACAAGGGAGGGAGGCCACCTCGAGGTGGATTTCCTGCCTGATGCATCATCCAGACAGCTGGGTAAGCTGTGAGACCACCAGGTGGGTTTTAGCACGGCCTGCCTGGGGCTCCCAGGCACAAAATGGAAGGCACACCAGAAGAATCATGGAATCAGGAAAGTGGGTTTTGGGTGGGCAGGGAACCTTAAGGGATCATCTCCTTCCACCCCTGCCATGGCAGGGACACCTCCACTGTCCCAGTGTCCACCTGGCTTGGGACTGCCAGGGATGCAGGGCGCGCCCCAAGCTGCTCTTGGGCAACCCTGTGCCAGGCCTGCCCACCCTGCCAGGAAAATTCTCATTGCCAAGATCCCATCCAGCCCTGCTTTGGGCACTGGCAGTCGATTCCCTGGCTCTGTCCCTCCGAGGCCTCTGTAAATAGTTTCTCTCCATCCTTGGGAGGTCTTTTTGCCACTTTAATGACTCTGTGGTACGCTTGGGGCAGGGGGTGGTGGCGTTATCCAGACCTCCCAAGGCACATAGGGTCCTCGGCTCTGAGCCTTTGCTTGAGGCTTCCTCTGCAGAGGCCATGCAGGAGAAGCAGCCAGCCTCTCCAGGGACTCGAACTTCTGAGCTGTCCCCCTGCTCCAGGAAAAAGGAGGAATGTGACAAAAGGAAACAGAATGAAGAAAAACCTTCCATGAAGGCCTGAAATGGCAGCAAAGCCTCTGGGGCATCTCATGGGGCAACCTGTGTTGACTCTGTAGCAATGGTCCTCATCCTTGGAGACTGGGGAGCCCCCAGACAACGGCTGAGGCCACAGGTGCGAGGGGCAAGCAGGGACTGCAGCACCCCTCATCCCCTTGCATCTCATCCCCAACTTCCCTCAGTCCTGATCCCATATCTGCAATCCCCATCTGCTCCACCTGCCCTCCTTCCTGCATCCACACCCACCTCCTGCATTTGCATTTCCACATCCCCCACCTGCTCTTGCCATCCTGGCATCTGCCTTCCTGCCCCTGGATGCTTGCATCTATCCCATCTCTGCCTCTACTCTCTGCCTTCCTCACCCTGCATCCACATCCCACAGTCCCGCATCCCACATCCCACATCTCGGCGTCCCAATCAATAAGTCCCCCGCATCCCACATCCCATTCCATCATTCTATACTGCATCCCACATCCGCATTCCGCATTTCACATCCCGCAATTCCCCCTCCCTGATCCCACGAGCCCGCACGCCGATCCCCACCCCACATCTTAACCCGCATCCCACATTCTCATCCCCATCCACAATGCTGATCCCCACCCGCGCACCCGATCCCCATGCCCACTGCTCCCCGGGCCGCTCGGCCCCCAGCAGTCCCGGCAAGAGGAGGCATCGAGCGCGCTCGGCCGCGCTCGCCCCGCGCTGGCCGGGCCGGCAACAGGGACCCGCGCACCTTCCCTCCCAGGGACACACCGCACCCGGCTCGGGCCCTGCGGGTGCCCCCGGGCTCCCAGTTACCCTTCAGGCTCCCCAGTTACTGGCCGGGCTCCTCAGTTACCCTCTGGGCTCCCCAGTTACCCTTCAGGCTCCCAGTTATCCTCGGGGCTCCCAGTTATCCTCGGGGCTCCCAGTTACCCTTGGGGCTCCCTAGTTACCCTCAGGGCTCCCCAGTTACCCCCAGGGGTCCCCAGTTACCCTCGGGGCTCCCAGTTACCCTCGGGGCTCCCAGTTACCCTCCGGGCTCCCAGTTACCCTCCGGGCTCCCCAGTTACCCTTGGGGCTCCCCAGTTACCCTCGGGGGTCCCCAGTTACCCTTGGGGCTCCCCAGTTACCCTCTGGGCTCCCAGTTACCCTCGGGGCTCCCCAGTTACCCTCGGGGCTCCCAGTTACCCCCAGGGGTCCCCAGTTACCCTCAGGGCTCCCCAGTTACCCTGGGGCTCCCAGTTACCCTCAGGGCTTCCCAGTTACCCTCTGGGCTCCCCAGTTACCCTCAGGGGTCCCCAGTTACCCTCAGGGCTCCCCAGTTAGCCTTGGGGCTCCCAGTTACCCTTGGGGCTCCCAGTTACCCTCGGGGGTCCCAGTTACCCTTGGGGCTCCCCAGTTACTGTCCGGGCTCCTCAATTACCCTCGGGGCTCCCAGTTACCCCCAGGGGTCCCCAGTTACCCTTGGGGCTCCCAGTTACCCTTGGGGCTCCCCAGTTACCCTTGGGGCTCCCAGTTACCCTCGGGGGTCCCAGTTACCCTTGGGGCTCCCCAGTTACCCTCTGGGCTCCCCAGTTACCCTTGGGGCTCCCAGTTACCCTTGGGGCTCCCCAGTTACCCTCGGGGGTCCCCAGTTACCCTCGGGGGTCCCCAGTTACCCTCGGGGCTCCCAGTTACCCTTGGGGCTCCCCAGTTACCCTTGGGGCTCCCAGTTACCCTCCGGGCTCCCAGTTACCCTCGGGGCTCCCCAGTTACCCTTGGGGCTCCCCAGTTACCCTCGGGGCTCCCAGTTACCCTCGGGGCTCCCAGTTACCCTTACCCTTTCGGGGCTCCCAGTTACCCTCCTGAGCACAGAGTGGAGATGTTGCCCCAGGAGCTCGGGCTGGCGCTGCCCGTCCCAGCCTGGCCACGGGAAAACCCACAGGAAAATCCACAGCTTTTTGGGCACAGGGAAAACCCACAGGAAAATCCACAGTTTTCTCCTCAGTGCCAGACCCAGGGGCTGTCTGGGGACCCAAGGGCTGACAACCCAAGGAAAACYCWCAGTGTCTCCTCAGTGCCAGACCCAGRGGCAATTTGGGGACCCAAGGGCTGACAAGCCAAGRTTTGGGCACAAGGAAAACCCRCAGTGTCTCCTCCCTGCCAGACCCAGGGGCTGTTGGGGACCCAAGGGCTCTCCTGTGGGTTTGTCTCACCCTTTTTGAGGCTGGGGAAGCCTCTGCCACCCACGGTGTGTCCCAAAGCTCCTTCCCACGGGACAGGGTCTGAGGGCAGCTCTGAGATGGGGGACAGGGGTCTCACCTGTGCACAAGGCTCTGCCAGCATCTCTGGGCAGAGATTGTCTCAGAAGTGGCACTTGGGGACACGGCACAGCAGTGCAGGGGGGYGGAATGAGATGGCCTTTAAGGTCCTGTCCAACCCAAAGCTGTCTGTGATTCTGTGATTCCCAGTCTAAACGGGCCRGCTGAGGAGGCTGAGCTGCAGCACCCCCWGGAAGCTCCAGCAGCCTCATTAGTGCCTGCTAATTGTGGAATGACTGCTGTTTCCAGCAGGCTGGCAGTGCAGCCTGAGCCAGGMAAAACGCTCCAGGTGAAGCAGAGACAAAGCAGGGAGGACAGAACTGGTGTAATTTTAAAGAGGAACCACCTGGTTTCTGGCTACTGGCTGAGCCCAGAAGCCACGGTTCTGTAAATGTCCCTTGGCAAACCCGGAGCTGCTGYGCTGTCAGCTCCTGTTTGGGACCCCAGCCCAGGTGTGCAGGGTGACCCTGCCAGGCCCGGACCCCTCCCCTCCTGTGACCCCCATGCAGCCCCTCACACACACGGGACCAAGCCTGGATGGCCGGGGACCATGGGCTGCCTGGGGCCTGGTGGCCAAAGGCCGTCCCCGAGAGCCGTGCCTGTCCCCAGAGCCACCAGAGCAGCAGTGCCACGTGGGCATGGCCAGCAGCAGCCAGCCCCGCTCCTCCTCAGGCATGGCCCGGGCAGGACACGACCCTCGCCCACCTGGTTCCATCACTGTGGGCACTCTGCAGCCCCAGAGCAGAGCAGCAGCCTGACCAGAGGCAGGGACAGGGACAGGGACAGGCCCTGGGCCCCACTGTCCTCTCTGCAGCTCCAGGGCTGGGGCTTTCCAGGCTCAGCTCCCTGTTGCTATATTATTTTTAAAATAAAACAATGCAGACATGCAGCTCCCTAAGGTAAGAAAGAGGGTGTTTAATTCCTGACTCTAACATTTACAGATATTCAAAAGTGAYWGTGGATTGGARGGTGACAGTGCCACCTCTCCAATGACACTGGACAAACCAACAATCCATCAAACTTCTTTTCCTCTATAAAAGAATGCAAAACAATAAGTTATTTACTAAAGTGYRTGAGAAAGTTCGTTACAAGAATGTAAACATYGGAAGGCTTAGAAAAACTTAAAAAGAACAAGGGGACAGCTCCCCTCCCAGCCATCCCTGCTTCCCTGCACTGCGCTGTTGGTTGTAACGTGGGGAAGGTTCTCCAACAACCATCCCCACATCACACCGAGTGGCAGGAGGAGGAGAAAGTCACCYTCAGGCAGCAGCACCTGACAGGGCCAGTGGAGCAGCACAGCTGCAGTGCAGTGTCCACCCCGAGAGACAGGAGGTGCCAGAGGCCAGCCCGGAGTGCCCCAAGCCTCTGCTGTGCCCCATCCCTGCCCTCCCTGGCCCCAGCTCTGCACAGCCCGTGCAGGATGCTGCAGGGGGCTGGGGAAGGGCCTTATCTCAGCACCTTGTGCCACACACCAGCACTGGGGCAGGGCTGGGGCYGGTGGGTGCAGCCTCAAATCACAGAGTTATTTACTGGGCTCCTAGCAGGGATGGACAAACAGGGCACAGAGGAGTTCCCCAGGGCACTGGGGCGGGGACGGTGCAGAACAAGGAGATTTGGGGCAGGGGTTCTGGGGACAGGAGTGCAGGTGCTTCCCACACCTGGAAGCTGCAAACCCTGGGGAGCAGCTGCCCCCCGGCTCCAGCCTCGTGTCTGGGACACCTCTGGAACTGAGTGGGGTAAAGTGAGCCTTGTAGGGTAGGGGCAGCTCAGCCCCAGCTCTGCTCTGCTCCCTCTGCCTCTCACCACACCAGGACCCCACGCAGGTTTTGCCTCTGAAGATGGAAAACCCCAAATCAGCAGAGCTCAGCACCAAACCCTGCCTGGTGKAAAACCCACAGCCAAGGCTAGGGATGGGCTTGGAGCAGCCAAAGCCCAGCACCACTGCAGGAAATCCCAGGCACTGATGGGAGCAGCAGGGTCTCAGGACAGGTGGGGGGTCCCAGGAGAACAAACTGGGTCTGCCTCAGTCACTCCTGCTGGTCTCCCCTCCCTGCCTCAGTTGCCCTGCCTGGAAAAAGTGGATTTGCTGCTGTTTGTGTCAACAAAAAATTGGTTGGTGCTTTTGCCTCATCCCGAGGGTCTGTGGGTCCTTCTGCATCCCCCAAAGGTCTGTGGTGCCCYGGGCATGAACCAGCAGAGGCTGCCCCAGGAAGCTGCCACATCCCAAGCAGAAAGGGAAAGGCGCTTCCTGGGGCAGTGCTGGAGCCTCCAGACCCYCTCTCAGGGCCTGTTTGAAAAACACAAGCTCCTGGGGTCACAGGAGATGCTGGGTGAATCCTGTGCCTTTGAATCCATGGAGCTCAGTCTGGACAGCTGCATGCTTCCAAACACAGTCCTGTGGGTCAGCCCGAACCACACAGACCCAAAAGCTCCCCAGTCCCAGCAGAGGAGGCCGGGTTGGGAGCACAGCAGGAGCTTGGCGGGGCACACCTGGCTCAGCACCCACCTCCCTGGCCTGGGGCTGGCTTGGTCAAGGGGTCTCTACACCCTCACCCCCAGACTGGCTGGGCAYCACTGTCCAGTCAGAACCTCCAGGCTGGACAGGGCTTGGAGCAGCCTGGGACAGTGGAAGGTGTCCCTGCCATGGCAGGGGGGTAGAAATGGATGGGCTTTAAGGTCCCTTCCAACCCAAACCAGTCTGGGATGCCATGATGCCATGATTCTAATTAAAGAATTCTAAACATTTTAAGGAATTCTGTTCATTCTGAGGAAGACTTTATCTTGCTGAGGAAGACTTTATCTCCCTGGCTAGGAGCAGGACATGGGACAGCAAACATGTCCCTGTCCTGAAGGGGATCTGCCCCTGCCACGAGCATTTAATGGCGTTTCTGGAGAGCAGCCACTCTGCTTTGTGCCTTAGTTTCCCCAGGGGAGCCCTGCCTGTGTCCAGCACAGGGGGAGCAGGGGAGGAGGAGGACAAGGTGTGAAATTCCCTCTCTTAGGGAAACAGGAAAGTTTTCAGCAGCATCTGGAACCTTCCACACCCCCTGCCCCCAACGTGCAGCAGGGCAGCAGAAGGGGGATGGAGAGGAGGGCTGGGTCTCAGGATGTGTCCCACCATCCCTTTGGGAATGCAGAGCTCCTGAGCCTGCCAGGGCCCTGCCCCACACACAGAGCAGGGTCCTGAGCCCCTCGCTGACACAGCAGTCACCAGCCCGTGCTGGGGAGTCCAGAGCTGCCCTCCTGGTTCTGCTAAGCAAAAGAAAGAATCCATTYAAAAAGCTGTCTGTTTTCCCCCGGCTGCCCCTCTGGCTCAGCAGAAATGTTTTCTGCTGTGTCAGAGTCTGACTCAGCAGAAAGGGGACACTGCCCTGGGGCCAGGGGCTGCCTTATCACTGCCCACAAGGCTCCTGTTTGTGCCACCCCAGTTATCACCCCTGAGCACGGCCAGGCTGGGGCCAGCACCGTGACTCAGCACCCTGAGCCTCTGCAAACTCATCCCACCAGTCTGTGATGGCAGAGCCCATAAACATCCCATAAACTGCRGAGAAYGGGCTCYAGTCCTGGGCATGGGGGTGAGACCCCTCAGCTTGACCCCAACTCTGACCTGGTTCTGACCCTGGTCCCAATTCTGTCCCTGGTCCCGATCCTGACCCTGGTCCTGACCCTGGAACTGATCCTGGCCCTGGTCCCAATCCTGACCCTGGTCCCAATCCTGTCCCTGGTCCCGATCCTGACCCTGGTCCTGACCCTGGAACTGATCCTGGCCCTGGTCCCAATCCTGACCCTGGTCCCAATCCTGTCCCTGGTCCCGATCCTGACCCTGGTCCTGACCCTGGCCCTGATCCTGATCCTGGAACTGATCCTGACCCTGACCCTGGAACTGATCCTGGCTCTGGAACTGATCCTGGCCCTGGTCCCAATACTGACCCTGGTCCTGACCCTGGTCCCAATCCTGACCCTGGCCCTGATCCTGACCCTGGTCCCGATCCTGACCCTGGTCCCACTCCTGGCCCGGGTCTCAGAGCCCCCTTTCTGCCTGGCTGTGTGAAGAGGAGCCTCAGACAGCAGCACACCCTGGGCTGGGTGTAATGGGGTCTGTGGGCTCYGTGCCCTGAGCCCACCCCAGCTCAGCTGTAGTTTGGGGCTCCCTGGTTCTGCCCAGTGCTGGTGCAGGGCAGAGCTGAGCAGAGTGAGTGATGGAGCCTGGGCCAGCCCTGACTCACTCACAGCCCTGGGACCCCTGAGTGCTGGGATGAGCCCCATGGTCTCTGTGGGGGCAGTGGGAGAGGCTCTGCCAAGGGCTGCCCCAGGGACCAGGTCCAGTGCCTCACCTGGGGCAGGGGGAGCTTCCCTCCAGCCCCCAAACAACACCTCAGYCTCTGCAGGGGGATTTCCCCTGGTTCCACCCCATTTTCAGAGCCCCTTTTGGTACTTGAATAAGAGCCCAGTGGCAGATTGGGGTCAGATGTGGAGTCGGGGCAGGTCTGCCCTCYCCAAACCAGCCCCAACATGGGAACAGGTCTGGCTCTATCCATTGCCAGCTTTAAGGCAGTAAAGGCAGAACAAGGYCCATAMAGCATGTTCTGACCCARCYGGTGCCATGCCATGAGCAGGAGGAGAAAAGGCCTTGCCTGACCTGGAGCCATCCTCACACACAGAAAACCTTTTGTTAGCACGTGTCCCAGCACTGTGAGGTCCAGGACAGCTCTCGTGGYTCCCAGACAACGCTGGGATTTTTTGTGGGGGTGTGTGATGGAGGGAACCTTCTGCAAAGCAGCGAGGGGCAGAGCCAGCTGGGCCTGTGGCAGGTGCAGTGCTGGGAGCACTGTGAGACCCGTCGGAGCTCCCCTGGCCTGGCACAGAGGGTGCTGGAGCTGCTGAGGCACAGCAAGGCCATCACTCTGAGGGGTCTGGGGGTACCTGGCTGAGGGTCCCTGCTCTGCACCCCCTGCTGCCAGCGCAGCACAGCACAACCAGGCATGGCTCAGGTGCTTTTCCTGCAGCAGGGCTCGACCCTGTCCATGGAGCCCGGGSCTCCTCCAGGGGCCACGGGGGACAGGAGCTCTGGGGAGGGGAGAGCAGCCCCACAGCTACAGGAGCAGAGGGAAGGGTCCTGGGGAGAGTCCTGTCCCATCCTCCTGGTCCCTGTGAATCCTGCCTGGGGCACCGGGCAGGGATGGAGGAGACCCTGCTCCCCTGTCCTGGAACAGCTCTCACCTGCCCTGAGAGGAGAACCAGGTTAGGAAAACTCAGTGTACCCATGGACAGAGGAAGGCTCCGGGAGAGCTCAGAGCCCCTGGCAGGGCCTGAAGGGGCTCCAGGAGAGCTGCAGAGGGACTGGGACAAGGCCTGCAGGGACAGCACACAGGAATGGCTGCCAGTGCCAGAGGCAGGGCTGGATGGGATCTTGGCAATGAGGAATTGTCCCTGGCAGGTGGGCAGGCCCTGGCACAGGGTGCCCAGAGCAGCTGGGGCTGCCCCTGCATCCCTGGCAGTGCCCAGGGGCCAGGCTGGACACTGGGGACAGTGGGAGGTGTCCCTGCCATGGCAGGGGTGGCTCTGGGTGGGCTGTGAGGTCTCTCTCAGCCCAAAGCACTGCATGATTCCATAGCAGAACCGCATCCTGTGTGGATGGAGAWCTGTCCATCGGTCTGCCCAGCCCCCGTGCTGACCCTGCCGGTCCCAAACAGCCTGGGCCGGGCTTATCTGGGGCTGCAGCCCGGGGCTATCGGGGCCGGCCCCGGGGAGGGGCTCTGGGCTGCCCGGGCCGATAGGGGGGAGCCCCGGGGCTGGCCAGGGCGGGGGTCCCGGCTGATAGCCCGGGATGGGCCAGCAGCCCGAGCCCCGGGGCCGGGATAGCTCCATGGTGGGCATGGGGCTGGGCCGGGCCGTGGGACAGCTGGAAACCCAGCTGCCTCCCTCAGCCCTGCCTTCCTTCCCCGGCCAGCGTGGCCCTCCCTAAAGGGTTCCCCTCAGTGTCCCCTCAGTGCCCTCCTCAGTATCCCCTCAGTGTCTCCTCAATGTCTCCTCAATGTCGCCTCCCTCAGTGCCCCCTCAGTGTCCCCTCACTGTCCCACTCAGGGTCCCTCAGTGTCCCCCCCTCAGTGCCCCTCCAGTGTCCCATCAGTTGCCCCCTCAGTATCCCCTCAGTGCCCCCCTCAGTGCCCCCTCAGTGTTCTCCTCAATGTCCCTCCCTCAGTATCCCCTCGTGTCCCCTCAGTGCCCCTCCAGTGCCCCTCAATGTCCCCTCAGTGCCCCACTCAGTATGTCCCCTCTCCCCTCCCAGGTATCCCCTCAGTATCCCCTCAGTGCCCCCTCAGTGTCTCCTCAATGTCCCCTCAGTGTCCCTCCCTCAGTGTCCCCTCAGTGGCCCCTCAGTGTCCCCTCAATGTCCCTCAGTGTCCCACTCAGTATCCCCTCAGTATCCCCTCAGTATCCCCTCAGTGCCCCCTCAGTGTCTCCTCAAGTGTCCCCTCAGTGTCCGCTCCCTCAGTGTCCCTCAGTGCCCCCTCAGTGCCCCCTCAGTGTCTCCTCAATGTCCCTCCTCAGTATCCCTCGGTGTCCCCTCAGTGCCCCCTCAGTGTCCCCTCAATGTCCCCTCAGTGTCCCACTCAGTATCCCCTCAGTGCCCCCTCAGTGTTCCCACTCAGTATCCCTCAGTATCCCCTCAGTATCCCCTCAGTGCCCCCTCAGTGTGTCCTCAATGTCCCCTCAGTGTCCCTCCCTCAGTGTCCCCTCAGTGCCCCCTCAGGGTCTGCTCAATGTCTCCTCAATTGTCCCTCCCTCAGTGTCCCCTCCATCCCAAGGGTCCTCTCACTGCTGCTAAAGATGGAGCCCAGCCAGGGCTGGGGCAGAGCAAACCCTCCAGGAAAGCTCTGCCCTCAGCGAGCCCATCCTGCAGGAGCCTGTCTGCAATGAAAATCCTGCTTTTGCCCCTTTCTGGATGGTTTTGCCCGAGTTCTTGTGCTGAGGGATAACTGGGAAGCAGATTCACTAAAATTTAGCTTTGCCCCAGCCATCCTGGCCCTTATGCCTCACCCTGTGCCTCTCACCCTGTCACCACCCTCTGGAGCAGCTCTGGAGCCTCCAGCCCGTGGCACTGGGGTGGCTGCAGTGCCACATCCTGGTGGGTCCCTTTGCAGGGACACAGGSACAGGGATGGACAAACAAACAGGATTGGGACAGGTCTCCTGCTGTGCCCAGCAGGTTCTTGGGCATTTCTGCTGCATCCTCCCCCAGCAGTGTTACCCAGGACCCATATTCCAGACCCAGGAGATTTCCTGTAAAATTAAAGCAATAYCATGAAAGGCTACAAGTCAATTAAAACATGTTGGTATGAGAAGTGAGGCACGTGTTGGGATTCCTGGGGTGGTTCTCTGCAGGGCCTGAAGCTGGACACAATGATCTTTGTAGGTCCTTTTTCAAGAGGACTATGGAAAGGGTGCTCAGGCCTTGGCAGGGGCTGCCCAGGGAGCTTTGCAGTGCCCATCCCTGCAGGTGTGCCCTGGAGGTGGCACTGAGTGCTCTGGGCTGGGGACAAGGTGCCCATGGGGCACAGCTGGCACTCCATGGGATTTTCCTGGGATTCTCTCCCTTTCAGCTCAGGATATTCAATTTTTCTATGATTACATGGCATGAAGGTCAAGCTGGAGCAGTCAGAGCAAGGGGTGCTCCACACCTCTTGGAGTCAGACCTAAACGATACCAAGGGTTAAATCTGGATTCTGAAATGAGAGGACTTGGTTAGGGGCAGAGAGGAATTAATTTAACCTCCGCTGCATTTTCCCTGGTTGTTACAGCAGAGAAACAAACAGGAATGTCTTTGTGATGAGAGCAGAGTCCCTCAGTGGGGATGGCACTACAATTCCAACCTGCTTTACAATTCCAGCCTGCCTGGGGTCTCCACTGTGGAGCCCCTCTGCTGTCTGTGGTGTCTCTCAGTATCCCTCTCCCTTCTAAGGAGAAAACTGCATTTCCAGAAAATCTTTTCCACCATGTTCAGGCAACAACCAGTCCCAGCCAGGGGGAGTTGTACAAATTGTGGTGATTCAGACACACTSGTTCTGCATTTCCCTGCATTCATCACTGACCCCATCCTGAATGGGCTTAGGGCACCTTCTGTGYCCCTTTCCATAAAATCTGGGAGCAGCTGGCTTTGTTCCGGTTCTCTGTGCCAGGGCCTGCCCACCCTGCCAGGGAACAATTCCTMATTSCCAAGATCCCATCCAGCCCTGCCCTCTGGCASTGGSAGCCATTCCCTGTGGTGTCCTGTCCCTCCATCCCTTGTCCCCAGCCCCTCTCCAGTTTTCCAGGGGTTCCTGACATCCCTGCTGCCCTGAGCTCCATTCTGAAGCCAGCCCTTAGTGGGTGCCAGCAGCAGCAGTGTGGTRGGAAATCACCTCTGCCCTCCAAGCCAGCCCAGACTGGCCCCAGCCAAATGGGCCAGTGGGACCWGTGGGGCAGGAGGGGCTGGAGCTGAGGTGTAAATTTTCAGAGTGGCTGCAAAAGGCCACTGCCATGACAGACAGTCCCCMGGCACAGGGACAAGACCCTAATCCGATTAAGAGGCTGATTCACCTGCTGTTATTCCTTTGCTGTTGTGCCCATCTGAAGGATTTAGAGGTTAAGGAGCTGCTGTGGGGATAAAACCAACCATTAGAGGGATCAGTACAGGAGAGCAGCAWGGAGTGGGCCTGTCTGAATGGAAATTACTTCTGCCTCTCTTCCTYCTRTTTCCTCTGCCTTCCTCCTTCCYCCTCAGCTCTTTATGGCCATCATTACCCATCCATGAAAAGTCATCTTGCTCCCACACCAGTAAAACCCAGTAAAACCACTGGTAAACAGTAAAAACACCAGTAAAACCAGGCCYTGATGGGTCACAGCGTGGGTCCAGGCCTRCAGGCTCCTCACCACAAGCCATGTCTCTGCCTGTTTCAACAGGCTCCAGAAACCCAGCATTTATTAACCACATTTAAAAAATACTATTAATGCTGCAGTCAACACTCCCCTCCAGCCTCTGTGTTTGATGTTGTGCTGCCTGTCCCAGGCTCACCCTCCTGCTGCCCCTCCCTGAGTGTTTCCCTGCTGCTGGTTCAGATGCAGCAGAAAAGCATCATTATCTTTTCCCTTTTCAAGCTTGGCCTTGCAGAGCTGAAAATGAATCTCCTATCAGAGGCGAGGCGAGTGCATTGCTAAGAACAGCCCCAGATGCAGCCTGGGTTTTAATTTCAATGCCAGGCAATTCAGGCTGCAGAGAGGTAATAAATGCAGAGGCCACTGAGGCCGTTTATTGTCATCCCCAGCTGGGCGAGCAGCTGCTGGCTCGGGATGGGAATGCCTGCCTGGGAATTCAGGGCTGCTCTATTCCATCACACTCCTTGCAGCTCTGTAGGGTGAATTTGTCACCTTCTGGAGTGCCCAGATCTGCTGAGAAGCAGGGGTGTGCCGTGTGCCTGCTGTGCAGGTGAGGAGCCCAGGCAGCACCAGGCCCTGCTGATACCTTTATCTGCCCCACACAGCCCCACTGCCCGGGCTATCAGAGCCTGCCTGGGGCTGCTGGAAGYGCCTCTCCCACGGCCCAGCAGTGGAAAAAATTAATAATGTCTCATAGAGCCCTGTGGTGAGAAGTTAAATGTGCATGCAGATGTGAATGCCCAAGGGGATCACGGTGATGGGCTCGTGCCACTGTGTCTGCAGTGAGATCACACAATGCCAGACTGGTGCAGCTGGGGAGGGACCTTAAACCTCACCAGGGCCACCCCTGCCATGGCAGGGACACCTCCCACTGTGCCAGGCTGCTCCAGCCCCAGTGTCCAACCTGGCCTTGGGCACTGCCAGGGATGCAGGGGCAGCCCCAGCTGCACTGGGCACCCTGTGCTAGGGCCTGCCCACCCTGCCAGGGAACAATTCCTCATTGCCAATCTCCCATCTCTGCCCTCTGGCAGTGGGAAGCCATTCCCCCTTGTCCTATKTCTGCCTCCCCATTTAAGAAGTCCCTCTCCAGCCTTCCCAGATCAATAGACCAGTATCTGGAAGATTTCAGAGGTTTGGATGAGACTTCCTAAACATCCCACAGTSAGACCCAAAGCCACGGATTCAAAGAATCCTGGAATGGTTTGGGCTGGATAATCACCCAGTTCCAGCTGCCTGCACTGGGCAGGGACACATTGTCCCAGAGCCGGCTGCTCCAAGCCCCATCCAGCCTGGCCTGGAACAATTCCATGTCCCTGGTTGTGTCTGGATGCCTGTCAGCTCAAGCATCCTGGCTTTGCCTTTCTGAGCACAGAGGCACAGCTTCCCTGGAGGCCTGGAAACCAGGAAAACACCTGTGCAGGTGTCAGCCAGAGCCAGCCAAAAGCCTGTAGGCAGATCTCGCCCTGGTGGAAATGGATGCTGCTGCTGGGGCTGTGACAGGGCAGGGTCCTGCTGTCCCTGTGCAGGGCCTTTCACTCCCAGCAGGGAGAGACCCCTGAAGGGCTCACACTGGACACACGTGGGCAGAGCAGAGGAGCCTGGTCACAGCTGCAGCCCAGCCTGGCATCCCACACAGCTATTCCTGGAAACCTGGAGCTGGGAGGGCTTTTCCAGCACCAGGGATCCTGGGATTATGTCCCTTTCAGCTCAGGATATTTCATGTTTCTATGATTACAGGGCATGAAGGTCAAGCTGGAGCAGTCAGAGCAAGGTGACCTCTGCTTCACCAACACCATCCCTGCAAGTGTCCAAGGCCAGACAGGGCTTGGAGCAACCYGGGATRGTGGAAGGTGCCCTGCCCATGGCAGGAGGTAGAACAAGAAGAGCTTTAAAGAGCTTTAAAGTCCTTTCCAATGCAGAGAATTCTGTGATTCTAAAGCACCTCTCAGAGGGGTCTRTGCCTGTTCAGGGATGGGTGGAATGTCCATGCCTGTGGTGAASAGCAGCCAGGGCTGAGGGAGAGAGAGATAAGAGGGTCCTGTGTCCTGGCCTGGCCTGTTAAGGGACTCGCAGGCTTTCCTCAATGACCACACCTCACTGCAGAGTGACCACTGCACGGGGACCCCAGGTGGGGACCCCCGCCGGTCCCAGCCAATGGCCCCGCTGCAGGGGCCGGCCAGGGGCTGGCCCAGGCCATAAAACCCGGCCCAGGCTCGGGGCTCAGCTCAGCCCAGCGGCCTCCTGCAGCCACCATGGTGCACTGGTCAGCCGAGGAGAAGCAGCTCATCACCAGCGTGTGGGCCAAGGTCAGCGTGGAGGAATGCGGCGCCGAGGCCCTGGCCAGGTGGGTGCAGCTGCACGAGGGCCCTGCGCTGCAGGGAAGCCCCGAGTCAGGAGCTTCACCTGCCCGTGTCTCTCCCCAGGCTGCTGATCGTCTACCCCTGGACCCAGAGGTTCTTCTCGGACTTCGGGAACCTGTCCAGCCCCACGGCCATCATCGGCAACCCCAAGGTGCGTGCCCATGGCAAGAAGGTGCTGACCTCCTTCGGGGAGGCCATCAAGAACCTGGACAACCTCAAGGGCACCTACTCCAAGCTGTCCGAGCTGCACTGTGACAAGCTGCACGTGGACCCCGAGAACTTCAGGGTGAGCTGTGCTTGGAGCTTTGCCTCCGTCCCTCCTTCCTCAGAGCACCTCAGTGCCTGGGGGGTTTCCAACAGGCATCACTAACTTGTGTTTYAGTTACCAGCCAGGACCTGGCTGACTGGAGTGGGAGCTGGGGGACAGGGGAAGGCTGGGAATTCCATAGTGCAGGGTAATACTGGACTCTGGGCTGCAAGGACAAATGTGATGACACACACAGGGGGATTCTCTAAAAGTCTGGGGCTCGTGCAGGCATGGCTGGAGAAAAGGAGCAGGATGTTGGCCTCTGCTCCAGCCCCTGTTTAAGCCTGTCTCTGRGGATGTAGAATGTGGGCCTTGCACTGACCCTCAGCTGAAGTAGGTCTGGGGTTTCACAGCAGAAAAAGGAAAGACTGAAAAATGTCAAGTGTCTGGAAAATGTGGGAGGAAGCAGAGCTGGAGCAGGTGGGCATTCATGCCCACGGCCAGCACAGGGCTCTTGTCCTGCAGCAGGCAGAGCTTCCCTGGGCCACGGCCCCAGCACCCACGGGGGAGCTGGGCTCCCTGGTCCCAGGTGCTGTGCAGGGCCAGGGGTGCCCAGCACTCTGCTGACCTCATTTCTCTATTGCCTTCCCCTTGCAGCTCCTGGGTGACATCCTGGTCATCGTCCTGGCCGCCCACTTCACCAAGGACTTCACCCCTGCCTGCCAGGCCACGTGGCAGAAGCTGGTGGGGCTGGTGGCCCAYGCCCTGGCCCGCAAGTACCACTGAGGCCTCGGGAGGCACCTGTGTCTGTAACGGGCAATAAAAACCTCCTTTTCTGGAATTCTTTGTGTTCTGTGTCTCTGTGGCTGCCCGTGGGCCCTGGGCCTCTCCTCCTGGGATACCTGGAAGGACATAAGTTCATAGASATTCACTGATTRGGCAGGMATTTACCCCTCCATAGTTTGCTACTGATGTATTTAGTTGATCAAAAGCATTTTCTGCATCTGTGATGGTGCAGGACTGGTGCATCTTGGTCAGAGTTTGATAACTGAAATGTGTAAGATCCCAAGAGCAGGGGATGAGGGCAGCTCTCACACAGGATGGGTTGGAGCCTTTTTTTACTCCTTTTGGCTTAATGAAGCACATCTTTTCAGTGGAATTGAAAGAGTCTATGTAAGCATCTCAGTTTCAGCAATGTTTTTCCAGGAACAGCCTAAAAAGCAACAAGGAGAGACATGTTGGTGTCTCAATGATGAAACAATTGTTTTGCATGATGTAGGAATAAATATGCTGCCTTTTTCCTGATCGAGCAGGGATGTGCATTCACCCCTCTATCCTGCACAGCCTGGCAGGCAAGGTCCAGCCCTGCCAGCAGCACCGAGGGGCTGGGGGAAAACAATTAGGGAAAAAGCCCAAAATCCGAATCCAGCCTCCCTGCAGCTCAGCTTCTCCTTTCACCAGCAAAGGGCATTTCAGCAGGATGGCAGGAGGTGAGACCATTCCCCACGTGCTGTTCAGYTCAGAGCTGTGGAACTTTCCAGCACACAACGCTGGGTGGTGGGTGCAGCCAGCAGCACCCTGGCTGGGTCAGCACCCAGTGCAGTGGCCAGGGACCTCAGCAGGGACTTTCCACCTCAATGAATGGTCTCATTGTGACCATTCTCTGCTCCTCCCCTCTGGACACGTCCCAGTGGTGCTGTGGAGCACGTCCTGCTCTCTGACCAGCGCCTGGACACTCCTGATGTCCAGGGCTAGGGACAGTGACAAGGCGTGGTGCCTGTGTCACAGAGGCAGCGTGTCCCCCTCTCCCAGGGACAGCTGTCCCTCTCCGGTGTGACAGAGCAAAGTCACAGCTACCACCAGCCCCCCTGACCCAAAACCAGGTCAGGAGAGTACAGGAGAGCCCTGCATGCAGGGTGCCCTGGATCCCTGGCAGTGCCCAAGGCCAGGCTGGACACTGGGCTGGCAGCAGCCTGGGATAGTGGGAGGTGTCCCTGCCATGGCAGGGGTGGCTCTGGGTGGGCTGTGACGTCCCTCCCAATGCAAACCTTCTGGGATTTTAAAAGAGGAACAAAGACACCCTCAGGACCTGCTGGATAAGACACGAGGCCCTGCACTCTCTGGAGGAGCGTGGAGGCTGGCCTGGCTCCAGAGCAGAGCCTGGGCACGGATGCCACTGCTGCTGATAAGGGCTCTGTAAAGCTTGGCAGGGACACTGCTGCAATCAGGGACCAAGGAACTCTGCTTGGGGCAGGAGGGCCCTCACTGGAGCTGCCTGTGGCCCTCGTTGGGATGGTTTGTCTCCAAAGGGAAGGTTCTTGTCCATGGAAGGGGGCAAGTGTGTGGCCAAGACCTGGTCCAGTAGAAGGTTCCCTGCCTGKGGAATGAGATATCCTGAAGATCCCTTCCAACTTTAACCATTCCATGATCCTGTTCTTCCAGGAGTTGAGAGATCTTCCATCCACACCRAAGGGAACAGCCCTGGAAGGAAGCAGGAGGGAAGGGTCCTGAGCATAGTGAAATCCATCCCAGGCTGAGAGCAGGGCCTGCTTTTCTGTCTGGGAACCAGCTGGGAGTGAGCTGTCAGGTGCTGCTGGGCTTGCACTGGGGAAAGGAGATCTCCCTTTGACTCTGCAGACTCAAACAGAGCTACAGAAACAGCACATTGAGATGAACATTTCCCCTCCCAGCCTGTGTCCCAGAGAGCTCCCTGAGCTCCCAAATCTCCCAGGCAGGCTGCTGCCCCCAAGGCAGAAAACCGGGAATTTTCAAGCATAATGAAAATCAACTCTTCCTCATAAAATTGAAAGGAGCACCCGGGTGAGCCCAAGGCTGGCACTGTCTGGGCTGYGCTTGCCTTTGGTTTTTGCCAGGTCTCTGCAGGACTGCTGAGAGCTGGTGCAGCCTGAGCAGGCTCACCCACCCTGCCATCCTGGCAGGCCCCTGGGGGCTGTGTCTGCCTCACTGGGAGAGGTGATTCAGCCCCTCGCTGCCTCATGGTGCACGGTGCTTGGACCAGTGGCCACTGCTGCAAACAGCCCCTGGGCCAGCCCAGCACAGCACACTTCCTTCAGATTTCTCCATGCTCCACAATCCTCAAATTAAAAAGCCCTTGGAATTCTTTCTCAGGCAGTTTAAACTCATGTTTTTAGCTGGCGAGTGCCCTGGGGYGCTGGTGCAGCTGCTGGGGAGGCTCTGGGTGTCTGGGGAAGCTGTGGCTGCCCTGGCGGTGCCCAAGGCCGGGTTGGAGCAGSCTGGGACAGTGGAAGGKGTCCCTGCCCATGGCAGGGGTGGCACTGGGTGGGCKTTAAGGAGCCTCCCAGCCCAGACTGGTGTGGGATTCCATGATTCCATGTGCAAAGCACCGTGAAGGATCACTTGGCGGGAGGGGATGATGTTCCCCAGCAGGGACACAGCCCGGAGCCCCCAGCGGGCCAGCAGCTCCCCCTGTGCTCGGGACTGAGGTGATGCTTGTCCCCACACAGACAGAGGGGGCACAGGGCCTCTGTCCCCCTTGGACAGCTGCCAAAGCCACTATCTCCCCTTGTGCAGCCCCGCTCCCTCCCCAGCCCCAAGCAGTGCCTCCGGGGACTGAGATTAGGCTGAGCCGTGTATAAAAATCCCCGCGGCAGCCTCGGCAGCCACATCCTCGGCATTGTTCAGGGAAGCTCAGGCAACCCCTCTGCCAACACCATGGTGAACTGGACAGCTGAGGAGAAGCAGCTCATCACCTGCCTCTGGGGCAAAGGTTCAACGTCCGCCGACTGCGGCGCTGAGGCCCTGGCCAGGTAAGTGCAGCTCCAGACACTGCCTCTGCACTGCAGGGAACCACTCCTGGAGTCACTCCTGCCCTGCATGCAGGGAATCACCCTGGAGTCACTCCTGTCCCTGCACTGCAGGGAATCACCCTCCTGGAGTCACTCCTGCCCTGCACTGCAGGGAATTCACCCCTGGAGTACTCTGCCCCTGCACTGCAGGGAATCACCCCTGGAGTCAACTCCTGCCCCTGCACTGCAGGGAAACACTCCCATCACTGGAACATCAACGTCTTGTGTCTGTCCGTGTCTCTCCACCTCTCCCAGGCTGCTGATCGTCTACCCCTGGACCAGAGGTTCTTTGGCTCCTTGGGAACGTCCAGCCCCACTGCTGTCACTGGCAACGCCCATGGTCCGTGCCATGGCAAGAAGGTGCTGTGACCTCCTTCAAGGGACGCCAATCAAGAGCCTGGACAGCATCAAGAAATGCTTTGCTCCACTGAGCAACACTGCAACTGCGACAAGCTGCACGGTGGACTCCGAGAACTTCAGGGTGAGCCACGCTCAGCTCCAGCCTCGCCGGCAGAGGGGCTGGGCTCAGGAGGGGCTTCAGGGTCTCAGAGGGGTCTGACAGCCACTGAGACCTCGAGAGAGAACCCTGGGGCTGCCGCGGGAGCTGTGGAGGGCAGGGCAGTGGAGGGGAAAGAGAGTCATATCTGGGGGGAGCAGAGAGGAGCTCTGTGGCTGGGAGCTGTGAGGGGAGGCAGCCAGGCAGGCGAGGTAACGGGCAGAAATGCACAGACATGTGCCCTGGTCAGAAGAAACATCCTGGAGCAGCCAGAGGGAAGGAGCTGAGACGGGGTTTAAGAGGGAAGAGCTGGGCTTTGGCTGTGAAGGGAGTGGTGAAACCAGAAGGGAAAAAAGCACAAGCACTCTGGCAGGAGGGTTCTGAGCCCAGGGACAGCCAGGGTGGGAGGGATGGGAAAGCAAGGGGGTGAAGCCAGGGAGGGAGGACCATGCAGAGCCGGCACAGGGGAGGGAGGTGCTGGGAGAGCGTCATGCACACCCAGGGGTCCCTCCTGGCCAGACCCGAGCTGTGCGAGAGCACCAGTGCATGGATGGGGCCAGGACAAATCTGCTCCTTTGTCTCGTGCTGGTGAGCTGCCCAGAGGGCAGGGGGCACGCTGGGGAGGGGCTCTGGGGCAGCACCACTGACAGCTTCTGCTCCTCCCCACAGCTCACTTGGGTGACACCTCATCGTGGTGCTGGCCTCCCACTTCGGCAAGGACTTCACCCCCGAGTGCCAGGCTGCCTGGCAGAAGCTGGTCCGTGTGGTGGCCCATGCCCTGGCCCACGAGTACCACTGAGCCTCCTGGGAGCCCTCCTGCCTGGAGACACTCCTGGGGAATCCCCTCGGGCTCTGCTGGGCTCTAACCACCCAATAAACACCAGCTGCTCCAGCCAACAGGAGATGTCTGGTTCTTTGTGGGAACGGGGAGGGAGGGACAGGGGCTGGGGGAGCCATGCTCACAAACGGGATAACTGAGCCATGATCTCCTTCAGGCAAGTGAAACTTGTCTCAGATGGAGATCCCAGGGGGTGTTCAGGACAAAACCCAGAAAACCAACAGAAAATACAAACAGGAACACTGGCACTTTTTGGAGACATCAGGTGACATTGCTTGGTTTAATGTTTGAAAACTTTCACAGAGTGAGTGGAGTAGAACTGTACAACAATGTGCAGTGGGAGAAGTGTCAGGGAGATTGGGGCCATGGCTTGTAACTTCCTGCATGTGGGGTTTTGTTGGCTTGGGGATTTTCAAAACCCCAGGCTTCTTAGATTAACAAAGGCAGAAGGTAACAGACACAACCCTTGACACTTGGTTGGATGGGACTTGGARAAAGCCTGGGAYAGTGGAAGGTGTCCCTGCCRTGGYAGGGGAYGGGACTGGATGAGATTTTGGGTCCCTTCCAGCCCAGCCCAGTCTGGGTTCTGTGATTCCATGAAACACCAGTGCTGCCTGCAGAGGGAACAGTGTCACCTCCAGCCTGGCCAGGGTCCTTTGGCCCAGCCCCTCCTGCAGTGAGCAGGAACAAACACAAACGCTCTGCTCCAAGGTCATCCAGACCCCAGCAGGGCACTCCTGTGCCCCATGAGCTCCATGCCTGCCCCCTGCACCCTGCCCCACCTTCAGCTGGGCCCAGGAGGAGAGGAGCAGAGAGCCAGCTGCCTCTCCCAGCTCTCAGGACAGCACTGATCCTCCTCTGCTGAACCCCTGGGCCAGGCACTGTCAGCTCACATCTGTGCACAYGCTTTTTCTTCCTGGAAAGGAAGATGTTTATCTGTGCAGATGTTTTGTCTTCCTGGAAAGGGTGCTCAGGCCTTGGCAGGGGCTGCCCAGGGAGCTTTGCAGTGCCCATCCCTGCAGGTGTGCCCTGGAGGTGGCACTGAGTGCTCTGGGCTGGGGACAAGGTGCCCATGGGGCACAGCTGGCASTCCATGGGCTGGCAGGGCTGTGCCAGCCCCAGGGATTTTGGGGTTCTGAGGGATCCCAGTAATCCCAGTGTTCCCACCTCTCCTCGTGCCCTGTGAGCCAACGGGGAGTTGGTTTGCCCTGGGTTATGACATCTCCTTTCCAGCCCTGCCTGACCTTTGCCAGAAGGTTCTTGGAGGCAGGAGCTCCCTCTTGGCTGCCAGGCCATGCTGTGGTTTTAGCAGTGTCATCCTGAAGTTAATCAAACTCCTAAAGAGCTGAAGGGAAAGCCAAGGGAGAGCCCAGAGCCTGACAGGTCCTGCAGGAAGAGGAGAAGGAGAATCTGGTGCGTTCAGAGGGAGAACCCAGGAGCCCCAGGTCCACACCTCCTGCCCCGGGGCTGGCACACCCAAGGGGCACCAGGGCTGGCACCTTCCCCAGCGGGGAGCTGCAGCAGAACGTGCACGGGGCCGCGCTGGGGCTCTGTGGGAAGATAATGGCCCCTGAGCAGGGCTGGAAATCAGGGACGGTGAGGGCGGCGGGCCAGGCAGGCCGGGGCTGGTCTGGGCACCTTGCCCTGGGCCCCACCCTGTGCTGGGCGATGCTGGGCCCCCTCCCCGTGCCAGGGCCCCCCTGCGTTGGGGCGCAGCCAATGACGGGGTGCAGGGGCCAGAGGAGGGGCCTGGCGCAGGGATAAAAGCGGGGCCGGGCAGCGGCGCCGCAGCGTGCGACCCTCCGGGAGCCAGAGCCAGAGTTCCTCCGTGCGACACGCAGCCCTCCTGCCGACACCATGGTGCAGTGGACAGCTGAGGAGAAGCAGTTCATCACCGGCCTCTGGGGCAAGGTCAACGTCGCCGAGTGCGGTGGCGAGGCCCTGGCCAGGTAGGTGCAGCTCCAGACCTGCCCCTGCAGAGGGAAACTCCAGCCGTGGCAGCGCTGATGTGACTCTGTCCGTCTGTCTGTCTCTCCCCAGGCTGCTGATCGTCTACCCCTGGACCCAGAGGTTCTTTGCCTCCTTTGGGAACCTGTCCGGTGCCACTGCCATCGTCGGCAACCCCAAGGTGCAGGCCCATGGCAAGAAGGTGCTGACCTCCTTCGGGGAGGCCGTCAAGAACCTGGATGGCATCAAGAACACCTTCTCCTCGCTGTCCGAGCTGCACTGCGACAAGCTGCACGTGGACCCCGAGAACTTCAGGGTGAGTGCTGCCCTGACTGCCCTCCCCAGAGCAGGGTGTGCCCAGAGCCTGATCCCACCGGGAGAGGGATTTGCCCAGCCGGGGCAGAGCGGGAGGAAGAGGGGCTGGGGCTGGCATGGGGGTGAGGTGCAGAGGGACAGGGAGGGAAGGGACACAGTGCACCCAGGGGGGAGAGGTGACAGGGGCTGTGGGCAGGGGACAGGGGAGGATGTGGTTCCAGTGAGGGAATGGAGGGAGAGAACAAAGTGAGAGCAGCTGTTGAACAGGAAGAGGTTTGAGCCAAAGGGGAAGAGAAGGAGCAAGAGCAAAGTTTAGCACAGAGGAGAACAGAGATGAGTGAGGAGCAGGAGATGGCAGCTGGATGCCAGGAGTCAAAGAGGATCTCCAGAGAGAAAACTTTGGCTGGGAGTGTCTCAGTGGGGAATTAACCCCACCATTTGTCCCTGGGTTGGGGCTGGGGCTGGGGCTGGCAGAAATGTCAGTGTGAGCTCCATGTTTGTACTCTGTGGGGCCAAGCACCATCTCCTGCTGCAGTGGGAGCTCGGCCAAGTCTTCTGCTTGAGAGAAACTCCAAAACAAAGCCAGAAGGGACAAAAAAAAAATTACTCCAAAATACTCTGGAGAATTTTTGGCTATGGTAGCAGAATTTAGAGCAAGAGCAGAAAGCAGGTTTAAGGTGCATGTTAGAAAGGACTAACTGGGGGATGTTTCTAAGGCTGTAGGGTTTCCCTGGGTGCAGTGTGAGCGCTTGTGTGGGGCTGTGCTAAGCTGAGGCTGCTCTYGTCCCCACAGCTCCTGGGTGACATCCTGGTCGTCGTCCTGGCTGCCCACTTCGGCAAGGACTTCACTCCCGAGTGCCAGGCTGCCTGGCAGAAGCTGGTGCGTGTGGTTGCCCACGCCCTGGCCCGCAAGTACCACTGAGGAGCCGCGGCAGCGCGGCAGCGCCCGCTGCCCAACCGCTTCTGACAGCCAAATAAAGCTCATCCTGTGAACTCTGCCTGCTCGTGTGTCCCTCAGGGCAGCCAGGGCTTGGGGGCACGGCTGGCTGCACAGAAAATGCCCCTGCCTTCGTTCTGGGTGGGTCTGGTGGTTGCTGTGGGATTGGCCTCTGGAAATTGTGCTTGCAGGATGTGGGCTTGGTAGAGTCCTGCCACCCCCGGGGTCACACTGAGGGCTTTGCACAGAGAGCTGCTCAGAATTTTACTGTAAAACCTGCATGTCTCTCCTAGACCAGGGAAATGGAGAGGAGGATTCATGTTTTTCGGGGGGGGAAGATATGGGGTTGATAGAGTCCTGCCACCCCCGGGGTCACACCGAGGGCTTTGCACAGAGAGCTGCTCAGAATTTTACTGTGAAACCTGCATGTCTCTCCTAGACCAGGGAAATTGAGAGGATTCATGTTTTTTGGGGGGGAAGATAAACAAATTGAAGACTTTAATCTAGCCTGGCTCATCCCTGGCATAAAACCTACCCAAAATCAGCTGAGTCACACAGGCCCAGCAGCCAGCTGGGTGGGGGCAGGTTTTAGATAAACATTTTGCTATCAAGGCCTGAGCAGACTTTGTTTATTCACATCCCTCCCACCCTGCGCCGCCCACTCTGCAACTGGGGGGGCCCCATTCTGCCAAGAGCAGGGACTTAATTTCCTGGATGGGAGTTTTGGGTGGGTTTGGGTGTCTGCAGAGCAGGGCTCTTTGGGTAGGGCTTGTTCTTGGCATGGGAAGCACATCTGAACAGAGCATGACGAGGCAAAAGCGATGCTTGGCCGAAAGGATGTGCYGCTTCTAAGGGGAAATATTGGGCAAAGCTATTCAAACCAGGGTTTSTGGCAGCCAGGTTGCACTGTGCTCTCTCTCTGCCTCACCCACATCTCTGGGCACTCACTCTCTGCCCCTGACCCACAGGAAGGTGTTAGAAGCTCCCCGTGACCCATAAATGCCCTTTCTCAGTCACGACACCCAAAGAAAGAGACATTTTGTTCCTGCTGGCAAGGTACACACTGAGAGGGAAAGAAGATGATTCACAGCAAGTTCCAAAGGGGTTTTTTTTCCTGCAGGGAGCCTGGGCAGGCACAGAGTCACCAAACCCCCAAATATTTCATGACTGTTCATAGGCTTCATGAGAGATATGAGTGGTTTCCCATGAAGGTGACTGTTCAGGGGCTTCAGGCAGAAAGGAGGGAGCTGTGTGGATGAGCAGGTCTCCTCCTGCCAGCAGCGTGTCTGGGGGTGGGAAGGACAGCAGAGCTGCAGAGGGACTGGGGACAAGGCCTGCAGGGACAGCACCCAGGGAATGGCTGCCAGTGCCAGAGGGCAGGGCTGGATGGGATCTTGGCAATGAGGAATTGTTCCCTGGCAGGGTGGGCAGGCCCTGGCACAGGGTGCCCAGAGCAGCTGGGGCTGCCCCTGGATCCCTGGCAGTGCCCAAGGCCAGGCTGGACACTGGGGACAGCGGGAGGTGTCCCTGCCATGGCAGGGGTGGCACTGGGTGGGATTTGGGGTCCCTCCATCCCAACCCATTCTATCATTCCATGATCCCACAGCCCGAGCAGACCCCCAAGGCTCTGGCATTCCCTGAGACACAGCAGGATGGGAGCAGCCCTCACTGCTGCTGCCTTGTGGCCTCACTCCCACCTCCATTCCCACCYTTCTCCAAGTGTCCCCAGCACACAAATCCTGTGGGGTGCCCTCTCCCCATGCTGCTTTTCCTGCCCCCATTCCATGGTGTCAGAACATCCCCGTGGGTGCCAGCAGCCCTCGGGCGGTGCCCAGTGCAGCACTGGCAGCACCCAGGTCCTGCAGGGGCTGATAAGGGGGTGCAGGAGGGTGGGCAGCCCTGGCAGCCTTTTCCCTGCCCATCCCCTCTTCCTGCCCGTGCCAGGCTGAGCTCGGCTTCATTTGCCATCATGGTCCAGCCCCCAGCTGTGGGGACTGGATTTTCTGGRGAAAAGGCAAATGTAAGCAAATCTAATGAGGATTATTCATTCCTATTCCACTAAAAAAAGAGTCTACAACTAGTGGGGGGGGAAAGATTTTGYCAGGCTGGAGACCTCCCTTGCTATTTGCTTTCTTTTAATTGCTTTTCCTGCCATATTTTYGGTGCAAAAGACACTGAGCAGGAGATGGTCCCTGGAGGAAGTGCTGATGTGTGAGAGGAGCTTGGTCAGCCCTGCAGCTCTGCTGCAGCCTGGTCATGGCCTCACCCATCCTCCCCTGTCTGCAGGACCCAGCAGCTCTTCCTCAGCCCAGCCAAACCCTCTGGGAAACAGCAGGAAAACAGTGCACTGACCCTGGCACCTTGGCATCAAAACCCTGGGCTGCTTTCAGCAAGAATGGTGTTACCTGGCGCTTTGTGCAGAAAACAAAAGAGGAAATCTCCCTGGGGCACTGCTCCTGGTGAGGGAGCTGCCACACTGCAGTTCCAGGGTGTGCCAGGGGAATCCAAACCTCTCCCCCAGGGCAGCCTGGCCTGGCTGAACGTGGCAGGGGGAACTGGGATTCCCCCACAAGCTGGGCATCCCTGAGCTGAGCCTGTGCAGGTTTTAGGRCCCACAGCAGAACCTGCAGCAGCAAACCCCGTGTTCCAGGGCCATTTCAGTG
The DNA here is from genome assembly GCA_002167245.1 of Sporophila hypoxantha. Taxonomy (NCBI): domain Eukaryota; kingdom Metazoa; phylum Chordata; class Aves; order Passeriformes; family Thraupidae; genus Sporophila; species Sporophila hypoxantha. Next base: position 1,705,375 of record NDFG01000001.1, on the reverse strand, counting down.
CTCCTCAGGSATGTGGCTGAAGGCAGGAATGGGTGATGCTGCTTGGTCCCTGCTCCTGCCCACAGCACTGCAGGCTCATCCTGGCACAGCTGAGGGGACAACGTCTGGGTGGGCCTCAGGCAGCATGGGTGAGCTTCATGGTCCTTCCAGCCAAACCATYCTGACACTCTGTCTTAGAATATCTCCAATTGGAAAGCACCAACCATGCTAATTGATGTCCAGCTCAGAAGTTGGACTCCAAAGTCCAACTATAATTCCTCCTGCTCCGAAAGGCACAAATAAATCAAAGAGGTCAAGTTCTGTTACAGGAGAAGGATACTGGGGTTAATGCAGATTTGGCAGCAGAGCCTGAGCATCCYCTGAGCAGCTCCAGCACAGATCCTGGTGCTGCAAGGACGCCCAAGGCCTTGGGCACGGCAGGACCTGCAGGGTTTGCTGCTGGCAAACCCTTCTGTGTGGCTCTGCATTTGGAGCATTCAGCACCTCAGTGATGCCAGGCAGAGCCCAGTGTGCAGAGAGCTGGGGCACGAGCTCACGGGGGCCAGCCCTGAGCCCCTGCCCACGGCCAGTGGGGATGGAGCACTGCGGGGGCTCCTGCAGCCCTGCTCTGCATGGCCACGCTGGAAGGGGAAGGAGCTGCCCACAGAGGGGATGGGACAGAGCTTCACAGGGGACAGAGCTTCACAGGGGACAGAGCTTCACGGGGGACAGAGCTTCACGGGGGATAGAGCTTCACAGGGGATAAAGCTTCACAGGGGACAGAGCTTCATGGGGGACAGAGCTTCACAGGGGATAAAGCTTCACAGGGGATAAAGCTTCACAGGGGACAGAGCTTCACAGGGGACAGAGCTTCACAGGGGATAGAGCTTCATGGGGGACAGAGCTTCATGGGGGACAGAGCTTCACAGGGACATAGAGCTTCACAGGGACTTGCTGACAGAAGCTTCACAGCAGGGGACAGAGCTTCCAGGGCAGGTCACAGGATAAAGCTTCACAGGGATAAAGCTTCAACGAGGGGACAGAGCTTCATGGGGACAGAGCTCTCACAGGGACAGAGCTTCAACAGGGGACAGAGCTTCACGGGGGACAGAGCTTCACGGGGGACAGAGCTTCATGGGGGACAGAGCTTCACAGGGGACAGAGCTTCACAGGGGACAGAGCTTCACAGGGGATAAAGCCTTCATGGGGGACAGAGCTTCATGGGGATAGAGCTTCACAGGGGACAGAGCTCACAGGGGACAGAGCTTCACAAGGGGACAGAGCTTCATGGGGGACAGAGCTTTCACGGGGAAGAGCTTCACAGGGGACAGAGCTTCATGGGGACAGAGCTTCACAAGGGGACAGAGCTTCACAGGGGATAGAGCTTCACAGGGATACTGGAGCTCAGGTAACCAGAGCCCCTTCTCGGGTGCCCCACCCTGGCCACACCCCCTCCTGCCCCGGCGGGGACCCCCGCCGGTCCCAGCCAATGGCCCCGCTGCAGGGGCCGGCCAGGGGCTGGCCCAGGCCATAAAACCCGGCCCGGGCTCGGGGCTCGGCTCAGCTCAGCGGCCTCCTGCAGCCACCATGGTGCACTGGTCAGCCGAGGAGAAGCAGCTCATCACCAGCGTGTGGGCCAAGGTCAGCGTGGAGGAATGCGGCGCCGAGGCCCTGGCCAGGTGGGTGCAGCTGCACGAGGGCCCTGCGCTGCAGGGAAGCCCCGAGTCAGGAGCTTCACCTGCCCGTGTCTCTCCCCAGGCTGCTGATCGTCTACCCCTGGACCCAGAGGTTCTTCTCGGACTTCGGGAACCTGTCCAGCCCCACGGCCATCATCGGCAACCCCAAGGTGCGTGCCCATGGCAAGAAGGTGCTGACCTCCTTCGGGGAGGCCATCAAGAACCTGGACAACCTCAAGGGCACCTACTCCAAGCTGTCCGAGCTGCACTGTGACAAGCTGCACGTGGACCCCGAGAACTTCAGGGTGAGCTGTGCCTGCAGTCCCAGCCAGGCCTGGCTGCTGCTCTGTCCAGGGACATTCCTGGGCTGCTGGGGAACAATCCCTGTGTAGCACCCAAGAGAGGTCATGGTTTGTACAAGGGTCTTTGCAACGGTGTCTGTGACTTTCTCCCTCAAAAGTCCCATCTTTAGTGCCAGCACAGCTCAAGGGAGGGGCAGGTATGGAGGGARCACCTGGAGGAGGCTGGTGTTACCTGCAGGAGTGACCTGGAGGTAGCTGGTTACCTGGAGGAGATCTGGCTGGGGCACAGCCCCAGGGGAAGGTGCAGCCCGGGCTGCAGGACKCAGAGCAGAGGGAAGCTCAGCAGAGCATTTCAGGAAATCCAAGCTCCCACAGCAAGACAGGCAGAACCAAGGRGCAGGGTCCTGCCCTGCCCAGGGGCATGGCATACATCCCTCCTCCTCCTCCTCCAACACTTTTATTTAAAAAGGATAATTCTCTTCATTTATTTCTAAAGATAAAAAGAAAAAAAAAATCGCGTTTTTCAGGGTGGGTTTCAGGCCAAATCCAAATGCTTCAGCATTCCTAAAATGGGGAGCTAGTTTGAGGTTCTTTCTTTCTGATTTTGTTTTATTTTATTTTTAAGAAAGAAACAAATACTGTTTTTCCAAAACCCAGAGCTGTCTGTGGAAGGACTGAGAACTCTGCTGTGGCAGGGAGCAGGGAGTGAGCCATGCCCCTAACCAGAGCTGGGGAGGAGGAGGTGCAGGGTGTGGGAGCCCTTCAGGAGGGCAATTCTGCCTCAGGGAGAAGTTGGGGGAGGAAAACTGGGCTGCAGGAGGGGTCTGGGGGCGACAGGGACTGCAGAGGGGGAAAATCTGCACAGAAACACCAAGGAGACACAAAGGAGAAGCTGCTGGTGGTGAGGGGGTTCCAGTGCCAGCAGAGCCTTGGTGACAGAGGGTCTGGCAGGTCAGCCTGAGCTGCTGGCTCTGCTCAGGGGCTGGGGCTGAGCAGGGGCAGGGGCTGAGCAGGGGCTGAGCAGGGGCAGGGGCTGAGCAGGGGCTGAGCAGGGGCAGGGGCTGAGCAGGGGCTGAGCAGGGGCTGAGCAGGGGCAGGGGCTGAGCAGGGGC
>NDFG01000001.1:1680561-1691309 GCA_002167245.1 Sporophila hypoxantha | reverse complement strand
TATAGCGGTTACCTCCAACCCACTAGAAGATAATCAGGCTGTTAAATAATGTTAACTATAGTACCATGGGAGGGCAAACTAGTTCTCCTCTCATTCGTGTCTTCACAGGGGTGTAAGAGCTTCTACGGGGACGCGAAGACTTCATGGGACAAGCTTTACAGGGGACAGAGCTTCACCAGGGACCAGCATGCTCTCATAGCGGCTCATAAGCTTCCCAATCGGGGCAGAGCTTCTATCGGGAGTATTAGTGAGGGCTTCACCAGGCTTCAGAGCTTCACAGGGATCGAGCTTTTACAGGGCGGACAGAGCTTCATCGTCGCCTCCAGAGGCTTCACGGCGGATAAGTGCTTCACACTGGACAGTGCTGTCATGTGCGGACAGAGCTTCACAGGGCTGACAGAGCTTTGCCACAGGCGCATAGACATTCGAACAGGGTGGTATAACTGAACCCAGGTAGCTCTCGAGTGGCTAAGCCCAGAGAGGGCCCCTTCTCAGTGGTGCCCCAGCCGCTGGTCCACTCCTCCCTCCTGCCCGTCCTGGTAGGAACCCCCCCGCACGGCTAAACTATCTTTTCATCATTTAAACAGACTCAGCCAAGAATCCACTGGCCAAACTCTGAACCCTGTCTCGCCAGCCTCATAATGGCCCCGCTAGCTCTCAGGGCGGCCAGTGGGGGCATGCCCACGGCCACCTTAAACTCGCCGACCGCTCGGGGGTCCTCTCGCGTCAGCCGAGGCCTCCCTGGACGCCGAGCCACCATCCGATGCCACTGGTTCGAGCCGAGGTGAATTGCAGCTCATCACCAGCAGTGCGCTTGTGGGCCAAGGAGATCCCCAGCTGAGAAGTGAATATGCATTTGCACATAGTCATTCCGAAAACATCTCCCAAACATGAGATGCGTCACTCAGCTGCACGCAAGATTTTGGGGCCCGTGTGCAGTGACGCAATGGCGGCGTGAGCCCCGGAATGTGTCCAGGAGCTCTTCACCCTTGTGTCCCCGTTTAACGTCTTCTCCGACAGTAGTGCAGATCCATCCAGGGCTGGTCATTCTGGAATCGTCTTACCCCTGACCCAGAGGTTCTGTGTCTATGCTGACTGTCGATGGGCAACACTGTCAGCCCCAGGGGCCCATCTCGGGGCACCTCCCCAAGGTGGCGTACAATATGACATGTGTCGCTCCCATGGCCAAGTAATGGCAATGCCATGGAGACCTTTCCTCACTTACCTCTCTCAGGCCCTCCACTGATCAGCCAAATGCGACCGCCACATCTCAAGGTAACCTTCTGCTGCAGCGATGGCCTCAACAAATCCAATCCAAGGACGTGCCACCTGACTCACAAGCTGTGTGCCGCAGCTGCCATACATAGTGAACAAACAAGCGTCGCCACACGTGGAGCGCGGCAGAGCGAGCGTATGAGCACTTTGCGGGGATGCGATCGCACCCCGCAGAACACAATGATCAGGCCTATACAGTCAACCTAGATCGATGTCTGTGTGGGCCTTGTCTCCTGTGACGTCTAGGTATTGTAAGCAAACGTGGTGATTGTCAGAGTCCCCTGCTAGACGCCAGAGTGCCCTTGGCGCATGGCTCTTCTCCTTTTGGTCCAGGGGACATTCCTGGGGGGCTGGGAACAATCCCTGTGTAGCACCCAAGAGAGGTCATGGTTTGTACAAGGGTCTTTGCACACGGTGTCTGTGACTTTCTCCCTCAAAAGTCCCATCTTCAGTGGCAGCAGCATACTGGAGAAGGTGCCGCTAGCTGAGGGAACAGGTATGGGAACAGCTGGAGGAGGTGGTGTTACCTGCAGGAGTGACCTGGAGGTAGCTGGTTACTACTCGTAGGAAGATCTGGCTGGGCGCAGCCCCAGGAGGGTGCAGCCCGGGCTGCAGAAGACTCGAAAGGCAGAGAGGAAGCTCAGCAGAGCATTTTAGGAAATCCAAGCTCCCACTAGCAAGACAGGCAGAAACCAAGGAGCAGGGTCCTGCCTGCCCAAGGGCATGCATACATCCCTCCTCCCTCTCCTCCAACACTTTTATTTAAAAAGGATAATTCTCTTCATTTATATTTAAAGATAAAAAGAAAAAAAAAATATCGCGTTTTTCAGTGGTGGGTTTCAGGCCAAATCCAAAATGCTTCAGCATTCCTAAAATGGGGAGCTAGTTTGAGGTTCTTTCTTTCTGATTTTGTTTTATTTTATTTTTAAGAAAGAAACAAATACTGTTTTTCCAAACCCAGAGCTGTCTGTGGAAGGACTGAGAACTCTGCTTGTGGCAGGGAGCAGGGAGTGAGCCATGCCCTAACCAGAGCTGGGGAGGAGGAGGGTGCAGGGTGTGGGAGCCCTTCAGGAGGGCAATTCTGCCTCAGGGAGAAGTTGGGGGAGAAAAACTGGGCTGCAGAGGGGTCTGGGGGCGACAGGGACTGCAGAGGGGGAAAATCTGCACAGAAACACCAAGGAGACACAAAGGAGAAGCTGCTGGTGGTGAGGGGGTTCCAGTGCCAGCAGAGCCTTGGTGACAGAGGGTCTGGCAGGTCAGCCCGAGCTGCTGGCTCTGCTCAGGGGCTGGGCTGAGCAGGGGCTGGGTCTGAGCAGGGGCTGAGCAGGGGTTGGCGGCTGAGCAAGGGGCTGGGGGGCTGAGCAGGGGCTGAGCCGAAGCCAGGCGGCTGAGCAGGCTGGGGCTGAGCAGGGGCTGAGCAGAAGGCTGAGCAGGGGCAGGGGCAGGGGCTGAGGCACGGGGACAGTCAGTGACACTAGGCACTGGGGCTGAGCAGGGCTGAGCAGGGGCTGAGCAGGGCAGGGGCTGAGCAGGGCTGAGCAGGGGCTCGAGGCACACTACCAGGGGCTGAGCAGGGGCTGGGCTGAGCAGCAGCTCCCAGCAGCACTGACCCACCTGTCCCTCTCTCCTCAGCTCCTTGGGGACATCCTGGTCATCGTCCTGCGTCCCACCTGGGCAGGGATTTCACCCCTGTGTGCCAGTGTGCCTGGCAGAAGCTCTGGGTGTGGTGGCCCACGCTCTGGCCCACAAGTACCACTGACCACCCTGGGTGGAGCAGGCCAGCCCCAGCCCACGGGGACCCCTGGCCCCGATAAACCCTCTGATGAACCCTCTGATGAACCCTCAAGAAACCTTCAATAAACCTGTCCATCAGCTCCTGTGCAGTGTCCGTGTGTCCGTGCTGGGCAGGGAGGGGCTGGGCTGGCCTGGGACTGCAGGGCCCCCACCAGTGACCCCCAGGCTGGGGCTGGGGCAGCCCAGGGTTCCCCAGCTCTGCAGGGCTGGGACAGCCCAGGATCCCCAAACCCTGCGGGGCTGGGGCAGCCCAGGGTTCCCCAGCTCTGCAGGGCTCAGAAGATGCTGCAGAGGGACTGGGGACAAGGCCTGCAGGGACAGCACACAGGGAATGGCTGCCAGTGCCAGAGGGCAGGGCTGGATGGGATCTTGGCAATGAGGAATTGTTCCCTGCAGGGTGGGCAGGCCCTGGCACAGGGTGCCCAGAGCAGCTGGGGCTGCCCTGGATCCCTGGCAGTGCCCAAGGCCAGGCTGGACACTGGCAGCAGTGGGAGGTGTCCCTGCCATGGCAGGGGTGGCACTGGGTGGGATTTAGGGTCCCTCCAGCCCAAGCCAGTCTGGATTTTCGTGGTGTGGGCTCCAGGAGGAGAGGTGCCATCTCCCACAACTGTGATTTCTATAATTTAACACTTTCCCAATGCCTTCTCCTCCCCATTTTGCCACAGAGCAATCCTCCTCTSCTGAGTTCTGCTCAGTCATTGCTCTCTGCGTTGTTGTGGACGTTCCCTTCCTTTCTGTGCCAGGCAGCACCATGTGCAGCTCATTCATCACAGTTTTGTGATGCTGTGGGAGCACAATCCATCATCCTGCTGGGCTGAACTTCCCATYGTTCCTGAGCTGCATTCAGAGGGACTCAGGAGTTTTCCACCTTTTCTAAATCAGACCTGAACCAAATCTGTGCTGACTGCAACTCYCRGCATCTTTTAGAGAATTTTTATTCAAATGTTAGTCAGGGGCAGGTGAACCAGGGGACTATCAGATGTAATTATTTTTATCTTGGCCTTATCCCCACACTTATCAAAATTGCTGGAGCAGAAAAAGTCCCCAGCTGACTCCTTAGCACAAGCCAGAAATACTCTTTAGGCAGCTCTGTGCTGCCCCTGCYGGGGTTATTTTCATGCATTTATAGGCAGGATTTTACACCTCTCGGGGGAATTCTGTCAGGATGGCAGCTCAGGAGCATTTCAGGAGCCCGAGCTGGTGGGGTTGGACTGCAATCCCAACCCCAGCTGCCCCTGGGATGTGTGTGCTGTGTTTGGCACTGCTGCAGGGAGGGGAACTGCCACTGCACTGCTCTGAGGTATAAAAGGTGCTCCATGGCTTTGGGGTAAATAAAGATGTTGTTTTCTCCAGGAACTGAGTGGAAATTCCCGACTTGCCCAAAGAATCTCTGCTCCTGCAGGGCCTGTTTCAGCTTTTGATGCTGTGTCATGCCTCAGGGATATTTGGACAGAAAGTCTCTYTGCCTGTGGCACAAAGGGATCCTTGCAGCTTTCCTAGGATGCTCTCAATGCACCTGGCCAAAGCAGCAGGTGAGGCTGCAGGGAGGGGACCTGCAGGATCCCAACCTTTCCCCCCTCACTGCCACTCTGGTGTCATGGCAACTGCAGCAGAGCTGCAAACCCCTCAGAAATAGCATGAGGATGTGAAAGGATTTTTGATCCCTTGGTGACTTTGGAGGAAGGAAGGTTGGAAGCCCCAGAGGGACTTGTCAGAGCTGATTTGCCTCATTGTTCCACCCCCGTGCCTCCTCCCCGCTCTGTCAGTGCCCTTCCAGCCCAAATTCTCTGCGGCAGACACCCACACACGTGCAGGGATCACATTTCTGAGCTGCTGCTGAGSTCCTCTGTCCTGCCCCTGAGTCTCTCCTGGCTTGGGAGGCAGGGGCTGGCTAGCAGGGCTGGGGCTGCACGCAGGGGCTGAGCAGAGCTGAGCAGGGGCAGGGGCCGAGGCAGGGGCATGAGCAGGGCGCAGGGGCTGGGGCTGAGCAGGGCTGAGCAGAGGGCTGAGGGCAGGGGCAGGGGCTGAGCAGGGCTGAGCAGGGGCAGGGGCTGAGCAGGCTGGGCTGCAGCGAGCAGCCTCCCAGCAGCACTGACCCACCTGTCCCTCTCTCCTCAAGCTCTTGGGGACATCCTGGTCCATCGTCCTGGCGTCCCACCTGGGCAGGGATTTCACCCCTGTGTGCCAGTGTGGCCTGCAGAAGCTCGTGGGTGTGGTGGCCCACGCTCTGGCCCACAAGTACCTACTGACACCCTGGGTGGAGCAGGGCCAGCCCCAGCCCACGGGGACCCTGGCCCCGATAAACCCTCTGATGAACCCTCGTGATGACACCCTCCAAGAAACCTTCAACTAAACCTGTCCATCAGCTCCTGTGCAGTGTCCGTGTGTCCGTGCTGGGCAGGGAGGGCTGGGCTGGCCTGGGACTGCAGGGCCCCCACCAGTGACCCCCAGGCTGGGGTGGGGCAGCCCAGGGTTCCCCAGCTCTGCAGGGCTGGGACAGCCCAGGATCCCCAAACCCTGCGGGGCTGGGGCAGCCCAGGGTTCCCCAGCTCTGCAGGGCTCAGAAGATGCTGGCAGAGGGACTGGGGACAAGGCCTGCAGGGACAGCACACAGGGAATGGCTGCCAGTGCCAGAGGGCAGGGCTGGATGGGATCTTGGCAATGAGGAATTGTTCCCTGCAGGGTGGGCAGGCCTGGCACAGGGTGCCCAGAGCAGCTGGGCGCTGCCCTGGATCCCTGGCAGTGCCCAAGGCCAGGCTGGACACATGGGCAGCAGTGGGAGTGTCCCTGCCATGGCAGGGTGGCACTGGGTGGATTTAGGGTCCCTCCAGCCCAAGCCAGTCTGGATTTTCGTGGTGGGCTCCAGGAGGAGAGGTGCCATCTCCCACAACTGTGATTTCTATAATTTAACACTTTCCCATGCCTTCTCCTCCCCATTTTGCCACAGAGCAATCCTCCTCTGCTGAGTTCTGCCTCAGTCATTGCTCTCTTGCGTTGTTGTGGACGTTCCCTTCCTTTCTGTGCGCAGGCAGCACCATGTGCAGCTCATTCATCACAGTTTTGGTGATGCTGTGGGAGCACAATCCATCATCCTGCTGGGCTGAACTTCCCATCGTTCGCTGAGCTGCATTCAGAGGGACTCAGGAGTTTTCCACCTTTTCTAATCAGACCTGAACCAAATCTGTGCTGACTGCATACTCTCGCATCTTTTAGAGAATTTTTATTCAAATGTTAGTCAGGGGCAGGTGAACCAGGGGACTATCAGAATGTAATTATTTTATCTTGGCCTTATCCCACACATTATCAAAATTGCTGGAGCAAAAAAAGTCCCCAGCTGACTCTTAGCACAAGCCAGAAATACTCTTTAGGCAGCTCTGTGCTGCCCCTGCTGGGGTTATTTTCATGCATTTATAGGCAGGATTTTACACCTCTCGGGGGAATTCTGTCAGGATGCAGCTCAGGAGCATTTCAGGAGCCCGAGCTGGTGGGTTGGGACTGCAATCCCAACCCAGCTGCCCTGGATGTGGTTGTGCTGAGTGTGGCACTGCTGCAGGAGGGAACTGCCACTGCACTGCTCTGAGTATAAAAGGGGCTCCATGGCTTTAGGAGGTAAATAAAGATGTTGTTTTTCTCGCAGGAACTGAGTGGAAATTCCTGACTTGCCCAAAGAATCTCTGCTCCTGCAGGGCCTGTTTCAGCTTTTTGATGCTGTGTCATGCCTCAGGGATATTTGGACAGAAAGTCTCTTTGCCTGTGGCACAAAGGGATCCTTGCAGCTTTCCTAGGATGCTCTCAATGCACCTGGCCAAAGGCAGCAGGTGAGGCTGCAGGAGGGACCTGCAGGATCCCAACTTTCCCCCTCACTGCCACTCTGTGTCATGGCAACTGCAGCAGAGCTGCAAACCCCGCAGATATAGCATGGAGGATGTGAAAGGATTTTTGATCCCTTGGTGACTTTGGAGGAAGGAAGTTGGAAGCCCCAGAGGACTTGTCAGAGCTGATTTGCCTCATTGTTCCACCCCCGTGCCTCCTCCGCTCTGTCAGTGCCCTTCCAGCCCAAATTCTCTGCGGCAGACACCACACACGTGGCAGGGATACATTTCTGAGCTGCTGCTGAGCTCCTCTGTCCTGCCCTGAGTCTCTCCTGGCTGGGATGGATGCAGGATCTCACTGCCTGCACACTGACCCCCAGAGACCAGACCTCCTGCTCTTTGGCTTTGTTGCAGTGTTTTTATGGCATCTCCCTCTGATGCCTCACGTTTCAGTTTTCTATTTTCACATTCTGTGCTGCTTTAGTGTGTGGGTCTGGCTTCACATGAGGGGATGGTGAGCTCTGTGCACAGAGCAGGGAGACACAAAACAATTCCTGCTCCAGCTGGGCACAAGGACAAATGATCCAAATCTCAGCCCAGGAGCACAAACACCGTGGGCTGCAGAGAGAAAAACAAGCAGGGTGGACTGCAGGGGCTAAAGCTGGAATGGGACAATGAACTGCAAGGTGCAAATGGAGCAGAACTGATGCCAGGGACAGACCCCGTGCCGCGGCCGTGCATTTTGGGGCCATTTTGGTTCATCTTGGGTGCAGCCCTGGCTGGGCTCTGGTGCTGCCCAAGGTGCATCATGGAGGAGATCCTTTGGATTAAATCCTGCTTTATTCTGTTAACTCCATCTAGTCTCTGTTCTACATCACCTGCACGCTCTCTTTGCCCAGGTCAGCTGCGGGCTGCTGTGCAGACAGGGCACCCCTCTCCCCTCCTCAGGCCTCCCCCAGCCTCTCTCCTCAGAGTTCTGCCATGGAAAGCCTGACTCTTGCCAAGCTCTTGTCAAAGCCTGACTCTGCCAAGCACGTGGAGAAGGGAAGGTGAGGCTTTTGCAGTGACCCCGTCCCAGAGCCACTGAGGCTGGAAAAGCCCCCAGGCTCACGGAGCCACAGGCTGGCCAGCTGTGGCTGGAGATGGCGCCTGTGAAAACTGCCTATTTTATGGTTGGCTTTTGCAAATATTAAAATGAATGTTATATGTGCTTATGTTAGAAAGTTATGCTGTAATTTTCTTAGTAGCGTGTTAAATATAGTTTTAGGTTATAACAAAATGTTAAAGTAGGAACTATGCTATGTAAGATACTTTTTAAAGAAAGGACTCACACCAGACAGCAGCCACAGGACACCTGAATCTTTCAGAGAAAGAGAATTTATTGCCCCATTATCAGAAGAAATGAACTTCTTCCTGCCTCCTCAGCCTGGAGACGCCGTCAGGATCGGAGGAAGAAGCTGGCAACTGCCCAGACAAGAATCCTGTGTTTGAATGGAATTTATGCATCATGGATGAGGTGTATGAATATGCAACAGGTTACTGTTTTTAAGAGGTTAATCCTCTGTTAACGTGGGCCTTTTTGGGGCTTATTTTGCCCAGAAAAGGTACCCAGACTGTCCATAACTCTTTGTTTTCTATTGTCTCTATATTGTCCTAATCCAAATTGTCGCAGATTATTATTACTCTAATTGCATTCTATTTTTATAACCATTTTATTACCATTAAACTGTTAACATTTAAAACAAGTGATTGGTGTTGTTCACAGTGCCCCAGCCCCTCTGGCCTCACTGGCTCTGCTGGGAGGGCTGGTGCTGCCAGGGCCAGGAGCTGCCCAGCCCTGGGCGGATCAGCCACAGCAGCAACCCGGCTGGGGCTCAGCCTGTGCCTGGCACTGCCTGGGCACTGCCCTGGCACTGCCCTGGCACTGCTGGCACTCGCTCTGGCACCCACTGCTGGCACATGCCTGGCACCACAATGTGGCATGCCTGGCACTCACTGTGGCACTGCCTGGCACTCACTGCTGGGGCATGCCTGGCACTGCCTGGCACTGCCTGGGACCCACTGTGCACTGCCTGGCACCCACTGTGGCACTGCTGGCACTGCCTGGCACTGCTGGCACCCACTGTGGCACTGCTGGCACTGCCTGGCACTGCTGGCCACTGTTCGGCTGGCACTCACTGCTGGCACTGCCTGGCACCCACTGTGGCACTGCCTGGCACTCACTGTGGAACTGCCTGCACCCACTGCTGGCACTGCCTGGCACTGTGGCACTGCCTGGCACTCACTGTGGCACTGCCTGGCACCCACTGCTGGCACTGCTGGCACCACTGTGGCACTGTCTGGCCCCACTGGTGGGCACTCCTGGCACTGCTGCACTGCCTGGGCACCCACTGTGGGGCACTGCTGGCACTGTGGCACTGCCTGGCACTCACTGTGGCACTGCCTGTGGCACTGACTGGCACTGCTGGCATCACTGCTGGGCATGCCTGGCACCCACTGCTGGCACTGCACTGCACCCACTGTGCATTGCCTGGAACCTACTGTGGCACTGCCTGGCACTGTGGCACTGCTAGGCCGGCTCTCACTGCTGGCACTGCCTGGCACCCACTGTGGCATTGCCTGGAACCCACTGTGGCACTGCCTGCACTGCCTGGCACCCACTGTGGCACTGCCTGGCACTCACTGTGGCAACTGCCTGCTGCCTGGCACTGCTGGCACTGCCTGCACCCACTGTGGGCACTGCCTGGCACTGCTGGCACTGCTGGCACCCACTGTGGCACTGCCCGGCACTCACTGCTGGCACTGCCTGGCACTCACTGTGGCACTGCCTGGCACTGCTGGCAGCTGCCTGGCACCCACTGTGGCCTGCCTGGCACTCACTGTGGCAGGATCTCTGCCCTGGGCAGACCCAAGGGTGGGCAGAGATCCCTGCCCTGGGCACCCCGTGGGTGCAGGATTGGGACCTGCCCAGTTCTCACCACATTCTTACCCAGACCAGAGACCGCAGTGGTGACTGCGCCCAGAATGAATAAATCACACCTGCTTGTTTTTGGCGTGCCTGCAGCAGGGTGAGGATTGCCGTGCTGGTCTGTTTGGCATAACAACTCAGATTCAAATCGCTTAAATCTGTATTGTTGTGCTGAACGGCCATTAGAGCAGCGGAAACTGCTGCCAATTATATGATGCTGTCTGCTCTGGACATTGACGGTGCCAGGCGTCGGCTTTTCACTTTTCTGCAGACCTACGCAGTTCGAACCGTGCCAGCGCCTGCGGAGTGAGGGCTAGGACGGCCGTGCTGGAGCCTTTGCTCGACTAGACGTGGTTGGCAGATAAAAGCGCACCAGATTCTCCATTTCTCAATGATCTCAAGGTTCAAAGCCTCAACTAAGCAATTACAATTCCCTGTACTCACACGACTAGATAATTGTGTAGACGCAAGTGGCTTCCTTGGAAGTGAGCTTGGATGTCGGGAAGCCAAGTGGGGTATTAACTTACGTCCCAAACACAACCAGCCATCATAAAAAAGAAGGGCGATATGACGAGTGGCTAGGGTCAGGAGCTCCTTGAGTGTCAGCTTGGAGGGGCATTTTATTAGCTTTTGCTTCATTTTTTCTTCCAAAGGGCACGTTCTTGCAATTGGAGCTGAGCCCTTTCAGCATCATCTCCTGTGTCAAAAAACAGACATGTTCTTCTGAAAAATCCTCTCCTTAGGGTTTTTTCCTCCTGAGAAGCTGAGAGGGCCTCAAGGAACAAACTGTAACCATGGTTACTGCTGCTGTGGAAATGCAACAGGTGCATCTGGGATTGAGTCTCATGGAGTTGTTTCTAATTAAATGGCAATCACAGCCCAGCTGTCTGGACTGTCTC
>NDFG01000001.1:1658939-1669705 GCA_002167245.1 Sporophila hypoxantha | reverse complement strand
CTTGCCCTCTCCTCTCCTCCCCTCCTCTTCCCCTCTCCCCCCGTCCCCCCCATGGACACGGTAGAGGAGATTTGAGAGGGAGAGGACGGACAGGAAGAGCGAGAGCAGCAGACTCGGAGAGAGGAGCAGGATAGGAGAGCGGAGAGGAGACGATATGAGAGAGGAGAGGAGAGGAGAGGAGAGCAGAGGAAGGGAGAGGAAGGAGAGGAGAGAGAGGAGAGGAGAGGAGAGGAGAGGAGTATATATTAGAGGAGAGGAGAGGAGAGGAAGGAGAGGAGTAGGGAGGAGAGTGTAGGAGAGAGAGAGAGGAGAGAGAGGCAGACGGAGAGGATGAGGAAGGACTGTAGGCCGATGGAGAGCATGAACTGTGTTCACTCTCATCTCTGAGGAGATCTAGGAGATCTCCAACTGCTACAGCCCCCTGTGTGTCCTTGTTGCCTCTCTTGCCACGACCAGGCTCTTGTGACCCCCAATCCTCTTCCCACCTCTCCCATGCTCCTTTTTCCTCCCTCCAACCCTTCCCTTTCCAGTCAATGAACCCGACCCTTCCCAGCYGGGCTGGGGCAGCCCCAGCTCTGGCTCTGGCCCCGCTCACAGAGGAGATGTGGGCTGGCTGTGCCCAYGGCGTGGTTGAGGTTTTCCTTCTGCTGCAGGAGAGGTGCCCTGGGCCCTCAGCACTGGGCATTCCAGGAGCAAGGTGGCTGCTGTGCTCTTTGGCAAAGACAAGTGCCGCGTTCCAGTATGTTCTGTTCCCCAGCAAGGCAACAGTCCACGACTGAACTTTGGAAAACAAGATGTGAGTGGGTTTTATCTGCACCCAGGAGAAATCAATCCAGCATGCCTTCCTGCTCCSAGCCTCTATTAACTCCCTGAGAAATAAATGACTAGAAAATACAATACAGCATTCCGGGCTAGTTCATTCATTTTTCTTTATTAATTTTTTTCTCAGCACAAGAGGAAAAAAAGGAACATATGGGGAATGAGCAGGAGCCATTTCTCAGTGCCATGGCCACCTGAAAAGGGTTTAGACCCATAATGCCTCTGAAAAATTCATTCACATTTCCCAAATCACATTAGGCAGGTACAGATTGTTTTCATTTTTACGAAATTTTTTTAATCTTCCAAGCTCTATTAAACCAGAATATGCCAAAAATGACAGGAGACAGAATTGCCTTGAAGTCCCAGATGAGAAGCGTTTGCAACTCRCCTAAATGAAAGTATTTATTTTGAAATAAATTGGGGTTGGATTTAGCAGARAAGRTTATGCCAAGACTGAAGCTGTACCAGCACAGACTACAAAAATGAGGCTTGTTTTACTCTCAGCATTGCTTGGGACTGGGAAGAAACTGCACCAAACTGCACCAAACACTGCAGCACTGGGGCCGCCATGGCAGAGCCCTTGTGACATCCTCCATCTAAAGAGGACAAGGGACAAGGGCCGCTGAGCTCTGGGAACTGGCCTCTGTCCTGGAGAGCATCCAATGGGGAGAGCTGAGGAGATGGGGCAGGAGGCCTGCAGAATCCCTGAGGGGAGCTGGGAAGGCTGGAGAATCCTGGAGGGCTGGCGAAGGGGCTGCAGATCACACTGAGGAGCTGGAAGGGGCTTGCAAATCCCTGGGGATTCTGGGAAGGGGCTGCAAGAATCCCTGAGGGAGCTGGCGAAGGGGCTGCGAATCCCTGAGGAGCTGGGGCAGGGGCCTGCAGAATCCCTGAGGGAAGCTGGGAAGGGGCTGCAGAATCCCTGAAGGAGCTGGAATGGGGCTGCAGAATCCCTGAGGAGCTGGGAAGGGCTGCAGGAAATCCTGAGGAGCTGGGAAGGGGCTTGGAGAATCCCTGTAGGGAGAGCTGGGAGGGGCTGGAGAATCCCTGAGGAGCTGGGAGGGGCTGGAGATCCCTGAGGAGCTGGGAAGGGCCTGCAGAATCCCTGAGAAGCTGGGAGGAGGGCTTGGAGAATTCCTGAGGGAGCTGGGAAGGGGCTGGGATCCCTGAGGAGGCTGGGACAGGGGCTGCAGAATCCCTGAGGAGCTGGGAAGGGGGCTTGCAGAATCCCTGAGGAGACGGGCAGGGGCTGCAGAATCCCATGAAGGGAGCTGGGCAGGGGCTGAGGCTGGAGCAAAGGAAGGCTCAGGGCCCTTGTGGCTCTGCACAAGTCCCTGCCAGGAGGGCACAGCCGGGGGGGTCGGGCTCTGCTCCCAGGGCACAGGGACAGGAGCAGAGGGAACGGCCTCAGCTGGGCCAGGGCAGGCTCAGGCTGGGACGCAGTAGGATTTGCCCTGCAAAGGGTGCTCAGGGCCTTTTGGCAGGGGCTGACCCAGGGAGCTTTGCAGTGCCATTCCCTGCAGGTTGGTGCCCTGGAAGGTGGCAATGAGTGCTCTGGGCTGGGGACAAGGTGCCCATGGGGCACAGCTGGCACTGCATGGGCTGGCAGGGCTGTGCCAGCCCCGGGGATTTGGGGGTTTGGGATGCTAATGGAGACACTGGGGTTTGAGAGCTCCTGGGCCTCCTGGTGGAGTGCAGGTCAGAGCAGGGCTGCTGCAGCTYCCCCAGACAGGTCTGGGCAGGGATGGTGCCACCCCTGGGGCAGCCAAACCCACGGTGACCAAACAGGAGCTCAGCCCTGCAGCCCCTCCCTGAGGGGCCTCTGTGTCTGCCCCGGTGGGAACACCCCTGATTCCACCTCGAGGGTGAAACCACAGTTCATGGTAATGAGAGCACCGAGAGGGCTCCCACCAATCCATCCACACATCTCCGAGTGCCAGAGGATGGTGCCACACTCTGCTCAGTGGTGCTAGCACAGGACCCCGTTTTAGGAATTCCCAGTGTGGTACACCTTCGGCTTGGCAACGAGACTTCCTTCAGCTTGGAAGCATCACTGACATTTACAACTTGCTTATTTTTTTCCCTTGAGATGTTTTCATTTTATTGAATACAGGTACTAATTTGAATTGTTTTTACAATTCCTGCCAGTAACTCTGAGTCTGAAGTTTTTCCACAGCATCTGCTATGAGGAGGTTGAGGGGACTTGACAGAAGGTCAAGACTTTCTGTCAAGACCTGCCCCACCCAGCAGGTCAGAACCAGGCCACAGAGGGGGATGTTCTTTCTCTGAAATGCATTTCTGCATCTGTAATGTCACTTTGGACAGGTGTCCTGTAATTATTTTACTTAAAGAATGATGCTACATGCAAATTTTCTGGCAAAAATCACTTCTGGAATGTGACTGTGCCCCATGTGAAAACAAGTMATTAACTAAATCATCCCAAACCATCCAGCATTTTCTCTGCTCTGCCACGGTTAGAGGTGAGAAGGGAACCAAGAGGTGCAATGCTGGGACATCTGTGTAAGTTTGCTGAGTCAATTTTCCCTTCTTGTGGAATCTGCCAGGCTGGGCTTGGATTTAGATCATTGCAGCCATTTCTCTCTGAGTTTGGTGAGATTGAGATTGGATTTAGATCATTGCAATAATTTCTGTCTGAGTTTGGTGAGAGTGGGATTGGATTTAGATCATTGCAATAATTTCTCTCTGAGTTTGGTGAGATTGGGATTGAGTTTAGATCACTGCAGTAATTTCTCTCTGAGTTTGGTGAGGTTGGGACTGGGTTTAGATCATTGCAGCCATTTCTCTCTGAGTTTGGTGAGATTGAGATTGGGTTTTAATCTTTGCTGTCATTTCTCTCTGAGTTTGGTGAGACTGGGATTGGGTTTAGATCATTGCAGCCATTTCTCTCTGAGTTTGGTGAGAGTGGGATTGGGTTTAGATCATTGCAGACATTTCTATCTGAGTTTGGTGATAGTGGGATTGGGTTTAGATCATTGCAGACATTTCTATCTGAGTTTGGTGAGAGTGGGATTGGGTTTAGATCATTGCAGACATTTCTCTCTGAGTTTGGTGAGAGTGGGATTGGGTTTAGATCACTGCAGTCATTTCTCTCTGAGCCTGGTGAGACTGGGATTGGGTTTAGATCATTGCAGCCATTTTTCTCTGAGTTTGGTGAGAGTGGGATTGGGTTTAGATCACTGCAGTCATTTCTCTCTGAGTTTGGTGAGATTGGGATGGGGTTTAGATCATTGCAGCCATTTCTCTCTGAGCTTTGTGAGACTGGGATTGGGTTTAGATCATTGCAATCATTTCTCTCTGAGCTTTGTGAGACTGGGATTTGGTTTAGATCATTGCAGTCATTTCTCTCTGAGCTTGGTGAGGGCAGACATTCTCGGGAGGAGTTTACCATCAGCCTTTGCCTGGTGGCAGCACCTCAGAGCACACRGAGAGGACAGTCTGGCACCAAAGGCTCTGAGTGTAAAACCAGGTGAGCCAGGGTGAGGGCACGGGGCAGTGGCCAGGCTCGGGTCACCGGGGAGCTCTGTCAGTGACGCGGATCAAGCTCAGGATCGTCCTCTGGATCTGCTTGGTCCTCACCCCGTAGATGATGGGGTTGAGCACAGCGGGCACCAGGATGTAGACGTTGCCCATGATGATGTGGACCAGCGGAGCCAGGTCCTTGCCGAACCTGTGCACCACGGAGAGCCCGATCAGGGGCACGTAGAAGGCCAGCACCACGCAGATGTGGGCCACGCASGTGCTGAACACCTTGAGCCGCTCCCTCCAGGCCGCCAGGCGCAGCACGGCCCTGAGGATGAGCAGGTAGGAGAGGCAGATGAGCACGGCGTCCAGCCCCATGACCAGCAGGATGGCGGTGAGCCCGTACACCACGCTGGGGGTGGTGTTGGCGCAGGCCAGGTTCATCACGTCCTGGTGCAGGCAGAAGGAGTGGGASAGCCGGCGGGGCCCGCAGAAGGGCAGCGGCAGGAGCAGCAGGGGCAGCGGCAGGAAGAAGAGCACCCCTCGGGCCAGGGCCAGCAGGCCCACCTTGGCCGTGGCGCGGCCGCCCAGCACGGCGGCGTGGCGCAGCGGGTGGCAGATGGCCACGTAGCGGTCGGCCGCCATGGCCAGCAGCACGGTGGACTCAGCGGCCGAGAGCGCGTGGATCAGGAACATCTGYGTGAGGCAGGCGCCGAAGCCGATGCGGCGGCTGCCCAGCCAGTAGAGGCAGAGGGTGCGCGGCACGGTGGCCGAGGCCAGCGCCAGGTCGATGGCGGCCAGCATGCACAGGAAGAGGTACATGGGCGCGTGCAGGCCGGGCTCGGCGCGCACGGCCAGCAGCACGGCGCCGTTGGCCAGCACGGCCAGCACGTAGGCCGCGCACAGCGCCGCGGCCAGCCAGGACTGCGCTCCCTCCAGCCCCGGCAGGCCGGCCAGCAGGAAGGACGGGCTGAGCTCAGAGCTGTTGGAGAAGGGCATGGCCCCCAGGGACACTCATGCCAGGCCCGGGCGCCTCCTGCTGCGAGGGAAACACAAAGGGSACGTTTTATGAGCCCTTTCCCATGGCTCGGGATCCCACAGGGCCATTCCGGGGATTCTCAGAGCTGCCTCGCTGGTGCACAGGGCTCCTCTCTGGGTTTTTTACCCTGTTATGGCTCTGTGCAACAACATATGCAGTGACAAAATGCTGACATTTGAATTCAGGAATTGCCTGAATTCTCTAAAAGGCAGAACACCATAAAATCAACCTTTTCAATAATAAACCCATCAGCTGAACTAGTTTGCTTTTCTTCTTAAAGAACAAAATWAAAAATTATAACAAAAATCCCGGCAGATTTTTAGTGCTTTCTGTAATACTTCAGTGCTGCCTGATTTTTTCCATATGTGCTGTGGTGGCCTGTCAGAAATGTGCTCAGTGAGGCTGGAGCTGGCAGTGCTGCCTCCCACGACCCAGCCCTCCCCAGAACAGCTCACAGGCACAGGAAGACATGGATCCTCAAATGTTTCTGCACATACAAACTGGATTTTCATCCTCTGAAAAACATGTATGGAAAAAACAGAATATCTGTAGAAAAAAAATAATCAGATTATTTACCTTATTCTGTATTTGTAGATTTTCCAGGAGTGCTGTGCTCCAAGGATAATGACCTGAAGATACAGAAAAGGCTTTGCTTTAGGTACCTTTCTATTTTCAGGCACCAAGCCAGTACCTGGAATAATCCCACCATCCCTCCTGCCCTGGATGGGCAGCACAAGGTCAAGCTCAACCTGAGCTTTCTGGTTACTTCTTTGTGCCCAATCTGTGCAAATCAACGATGCAAAGTGGCTTTATGGTAAGCTCTGCAGGTTATTTATGGAGTTATTTTATAAGTAATATTGGGTTGTGAAACTGCACATCTGTGCTGAAGGACTGAAATAGCATCAGGCTTTATYCTCCTGATGTGGGGCTTTTCCATCTCAGATGTATAACAAGGAGCACTCACATTGTAGCTTTTTATACCCGATTTACACACAGTGTGGGAGGACTGCTGCTGTCACTGTGCCCAAAATCTATTCCAGGGATGACGTTGTCAGCCAAGCACTYGGATTTAGACACAAACAGAATGARCAAGGAGCCTCAGAAATCRCCAGCAGGTACTGAGGCACCTCAGCTGCCAGCCCTGACGGAGTTACCTGAGTCCCACTGGAAAATCCTGMCCTCCTGATCATTTCCCTGAGGGAGTGGGGCTGTGAGACAGTCACTGAAACAGCCCCTGGTGCTTCAGTTCATCTCTAATTCTCTGGCACTGATAAAYGCAGTCAGGTTTTCATGAGTGGCTCAGGATTTGGGATTGCTGAGCGGGTGCTGTGAGGGCCTCGATTTCTGCAGAGGTGGAGAGTGCATCCATGKCTTTGAAACACCACTAAATGCAGATTCATTTTCCTAGGGGGACCCAAGCAGCACCCCCAGCAGCAACTCACAGAATCACTGAGGCTGGAAATCCAGGATCACTGAGCCCAACCTTTGACCAATCCCCACCTCATTAAAGAACCATGGAATGGTTTGGGTTGGGAGGAACCTTAAAATTCATCCTATTCCTTCTCCTGCCATGGCAGGGTCACTTCCCACTGTCCCCAGTGTCCAGCCTGGCCTTGGGCACTGCCAGGGATGCAGGGGCAGCCCCAGCTGCTCTGGGCACCCTGTGCCAGGGCCTGCCCACCCTGCCAGGGAACAATTCCTCATTGCCAAGATCCCATCCAGCCCTGCCCTCTGGCACTGGCAGCCATTCCCTGGGTGCTGTCCCTGCAGGCCTTGTCCCCAGTCCCTCTGCAGCTCTCCTGGAGCCCTTCAGGCCCTGCCAGGGGCTCTGAGCTCTGCCTGCAGCTTCTCCTGCCCAGGCTGAACAACACCAGCTTTCCCATCTTTCCTTCTTTCTCCTTCTCTGCCTCCTCCCTCTTTCCCTTCCTCTTCCTCTCCCCTCCAACCTTTATCTCTCCCTCTTTCATTGCCCCTCCACCCTGCTCTCCAGCTGTGCTGACAGATGTGCTGATAAATGCCCCACACTTTGCCCTCCAACTCCCCCACAAACRTTTCCTTACTGTGGCAGAGCTCCTCAGGGTTTTTGTTTCAGAGCTGTTCTGGAGAAGAGTGGCAGCCAGGAAACACGGACATCCAGGGATGGACTCTGGAAGTTTTCACAATGGGASCAGCCTMAGAATCTTCTCAGAATTCTCAATTTCAGAATCTCCTGTGAGGATGCTGCAAGCCAGGCCTCTCCACAGCAAAGCTCTCYTCTCCTGGCTCTTSTTCTCTTCTGTAAGTTTCTCCTGCAAGCTGCAGTTTATGTCAGAGGTATTTGAGCAGAGCTCTCCCCTTCCCCAGTGCCAGTGGGAGCTGCTCCCCAGGCTGAGCTCCTGGTTGTTGGTGTCTCAGCCTGGGCAGGGGCCCTGGGACACAGCCAGATAATGAGCACAGCACAGAGCAGGCAGTGGCCTGGGAATCCTCCCCTCAGGAATCCTCCCTGCCCTCTCTCTGCTGTTTTATGGAGCTGTTTCCGCATCGTTTTTTTTCTCTCAGTTTTTTTCTCTCCAGCTACTGCACATGTGGAGCAGAACAGAAAGTCTGATYTGGGCTGGTGAAGTGCTCAGTGCCAGGCAAAACCAGGACAGTCCATGGCTGGGATCCTGTCCTGGTGCCTTTGCAGCTTCATCCCTCCCAGGCATACACTGACTGTTGCTTCTTCTCCACCGTGCTCCAGACTGGCCAAAAGGTGGTTTGAGATAACAGAACTACAGCCCTGCCATTTGGAGAGTGAAATATTTACAGCTGGATGTGGCTCTCAGTGCTCTGGTGTGAGTGACAAGGTGGGAGATCAGTCACAGGTCTGGTAGAGCTTTTCCAACCCTGGTGGTTCTGTGATTCTGTTCTGTGACTTTGGGACACTTTGTTCTGTCTGTGGGAGCCAGGAGAACCATGAAGAACCATGAAAGCTTTCTGCTGGCCGGTCAGACCCATGCCTCCTCTGTGGAGCCAGGAGACCATGAAGAACATGAAACCTTTTCTGCTGCATGGCTTGACGACGCGCAGACCTCTCTGTGGGGAGCAGGACGAACCATGAGAACCATGAAACGCTCTGCATGCCTGGTCAGACCCAGCTCCAGCCAGAGCAAGGAGGTGCTGGCATGCTTGTCATCTCCACCGTTTGGGTGTGCCCTGGGGGATGTGCTTCCCATCCCTGAGGGGCACAGCCAGCCCAGCACATAGAGCTCAGAGGGAAGGCAGGCAGCAGCGATGTGGCCCGCGACTGTCAGGACGTTTACCATTCCTACCATGTTTTTGACTCTCTCTTTTGATGCATGGGAAGCTTCCAGCCCCAGCAGACCCCAGCCCATCCAGATCATAACCCTGGCTCATCCAGTCGCTCACTGCGCAGCACCCTTATAGATTTCAGGCAACTGCTCAGACCTCATCTTTCTGCATCAACAGAATCACCAAAAAGGCTGGTCCTCAAGATCTTATGAGCTTTCACAAGGAATAGAATGGATTTTATTTGCAGATGCTGCACATACATGACACTCAATGCAGAACCACTGGAATGGGACAGCTCAATGTAGCCTTGCACTGGTAAAGACCAAAGGCTTCCAACAGAGATGCAAGCAGCTGTTCTTCTCCTGGGGTGGGCACGGCAACCTCTGAACCATGGTGATGGCTGAGCACGTTTTTGTCAGAGGGGCTGAGAGTGCCTGGCAACAAGGCCTAAGTGAGCAATGCTGTGCAGGAAGGCAGCAAAACACATGCCGAGACACAACAGTGACAGCTCAACAGCTCTGGGCTGGGGGATAGCACCCCAGTTGGATCTGCAGCTCTTTCTCTGGCAGTGACCTGCATGGATGGAGCACCAAGAGCGCAATCCACCAGCCTCTGGCACTGGAAGACCGCCAAGAGCTCTGCGAACGGAACCAGTCCCCAGGGGTAGACAGACAGCCAGACAGACAGCCAGCTAGGGGTCTGACACAGAGCCCAGTGCCAGGGCCTGAAACACGACGCAACCAGTGCCAGGGGTCTGACGACAACAGCCCCATCTCTAGAGGTTCTGACAGCAGCCCAGTGCACGCCGTCTGCAGAGTGGACCGAGACAGACAGACAGACAGCAAGACAGATCAGACAGCCGCATCCTAGAGGGTCGACACACAGCCAGTCCGGGTCTGACAGAGCCCAGTCAAGGGGTCTGACAGACAGACAGCCACACAAAAGGGTCTGACACACAGCCCATTCCCAGGGCGTCTGAAATCAGACAGACGAGCCATTCCAGAGGTCTGACGACACAGCAGCCCAGTCCCAGAGCTCTGACACACGCCCAGTCCATCAAGCACCTCTGGCAGAACTCTGAGAGAAAGTCTACCAGTGAGAGCCCCGCTTCCTGCACAGGGCCCTGAGCAGGGCCTCCCGGATGTGGGTGGATTTGATGCTGTAGATGACGGGGTTGAGGGCAGGGGGGATGATGAGGTAGGTGTAGGCCACCAAGGTGTTCACCAGGGGAGGGACGTTCTTCCCGAAGCGATGGATCATGGACAGCCCRATCATGGGGATGAAGAACACCAGCACGGCACAGATGTGGGACACACAGGTGTTCAGAGCCTTCAGGCACTCCTCCCTGGTGGTGAGGCTGACGACGGTTCTGATGATGAGGATGTAGGACAGCACGATGAAGATGAAGTCYGTGCCCACCGTGGACAGGAGGACGATCATGCCGTAGAAGACGTTGACCTTTATGTCTGCGCAGGCCAGGTTCATGATGTCGGGGTGGAAGCAGAAGGAGTGGGACAGCTCGGTCCTGCCGCAGTAGGTCAGCCTCTTGAGCAGGAAGGGGATGGGGAGCAGCGAGAGCACGCCCCTGAGCACGATGGCCAGGCCTATCTTCAGCACGGTGCTCCTGGTGAGGATGGCCGCGTGCCGCAGCGGGTGCGCGATGGCCATGAAGCGGTCGAAGGCCATGGCCAGCAGCACGGAGGACTCGATGAAGGACAGGATGTGGATGAAGTACATCTGCGTGAGGCAGGCGTCGAAGCCGATGCGGCGCACGCCGAACCAGAAGAGGCCCAGGGTGGTGGGCAGGGTGCACAGGGCCAGCCCCAGGTCCGTGAGGGCCAGCATGCACAGGAAATAGTACATGGGCTCGTGCAGGCTCGGGGTCCTCCTGATGATGAACAGGATCACGCAGTTCCCCAGCAGAGCAGAGAGGTAGAGGGCACAGAAGGGGATGGAGATCCAGGGGTGAAGGGCCTCCAGGCCCGGGATGCCCATCATGAGGAAAGCTGAAGGCTGATAGAAGGAGCCATTGAATTCCCAGGGGGTGCGTGAGTCATGCTCCATCCCAGCTCAGCTCTCACATGGCCTAGACCTAAAACAAACCAATGACACAAACCCCACACAGCTGGACTGGGTGCTGAGCAGAGGAGCTGCACAA
>NDFG01000001.1:1618822-1658914 GCA_002167245.1 Sporophila hypoxantha | reverse complement strand
AACCTCCGCTAGCCCACCAGCCTCTGCAGGATCCCTGAGCTTGGCTGGGAACGGTTGCCACACACAGCTCCTGTTTTCACCCAATGTACCCAACTGGTAGGAAACACACAAGCGTCCTGTTCAACCAAGTCAACCCCAAACACACAGCTACACTCCTGTCTCCCATTAAACCAAACACACAGCTACACTCCTGTTCACCATTAAACCCCCAACTGAAGGAAACACACAGCTACACTCCTGTTCTCCCATTAAACCCCAAACTGAAGGAACACACAGCTACACTCTGTTTCTCCCATTAAACCCCAAACACACAGCTACACTCCTGTTCACCCATGTAACCCTAAACTGAAGGGAAAGGATGGACAGCTTTTGTTTTGATAAAGAGGGGAAAAAATGAAACCTTTAAAGCTTCAGAATGAAAAGGAAAACATTCCACGTTTCAGAGCCATCCGCAGTTCAGGGGTTATGAGATGCTCCATGGAGTGAGCATCTCTTCTCAGCAAATTACCAGCTTTGTATGAAGACCTGAAAGCCACAGAAGTTTAAGTAGTCTAATAATAAAATTATCACTGGGTGAAAAAGTAGATTTTGGGGTTTTTTAGAATAGGGGTTTTGGGGACAAGATGGAGGGACTTGGGCGTGTCCAGACTTTCTTCTTCTTCTCTACCTCCATCTCCTGCTGTGATGGTGGCACTTCTGGATTGGTTTAGAGTAGAAACTCACTGTTTAATACAGGTGATAGGTATTGGAAAGTAATTGTGAACAGGTGGTTTTACCCCTCCATGTCCCATGTGTGTGTCTGTAAGGGATTTGTATAAATACACACACATATAATGTGTGACATGTATGTAGTTTTTAGTATAAAAAGATAACACCGCCCTGGGGGAGGCAGAGTGCCTCTGGCTGTCCTGCTGAGTGGACCTCGGCTGGACAGGAGGAAGAATTTTATAGATAAGATACAATAAACAACTCTGAGACTGAGAAMTGAAGAGCCCTGACTCMTTCTTCGAACGTGTGGGCTGAAACAGAGACTTTTCACATGTCTAGGGGCTGCAATAAACTGCARCCTCCTGAGACACGGCCACAGGCTCTGTGTGCGGCCTGGGACACCTGCTGMGARCACAAGCCCAAGGCAAAGCACAAGATGTTCCAGGTTCAGAGCCCTGGGAGGACCCTGGAGGAGTCCCTGGGGATGAGCTGGAGGGGAGGAGTGTGGGGGGTGTTTCCCACAGGGATCCAGAGCAGAGGCAAGGAGGCCTTGGCAGAGATGTGGCAGTGCCAGCTAGGAGTGTGGGGGGTGTTTCCCACAGGGATCCAGAGCAGAGGCAAGGAGGCCTTGGCAGAGATGTGGCAGTGCCAGCTGCAGCGCAGCAGGATGGCAGTGACACAGGTGGGGTGCAGAACGCCCTGGCATGATCCCGGAGAGAGGCGAGTTAGCCCTGAGAAGGGAAGGGTTGTTTGAAGGGATCCTCCTCCAAGGGGGCATCAAGGACGCTGGCCTGGGATCTTCAAGGATGGGAGGCAGCAGGTGGGAGGTGAAATGAGGGAGGTTTAGACTGGATGAAATGAGAAATGTTTCCCCATCAAGCACTGGAGCAGGCTGCCCAGAGGCTGCACATCTCCATGCACAGGAGTTTTCAGGACCCAGCTGGACAGAGCCATGAGATGTCCCAGCCATGAGGCAGATGCTGGGCCAGAGATCTTCAGAGTTCTCTCCAACATGAATTATCCAATGAACCCCCAAGCCYTGGCACATCCTGCATTTCCTGTGACCGTGCTGCAGAGGCTGGCAGGGTCCCTGAGCCCCTCAGTGACACAGTGACCCACTGGGTGGGCGGGGAAAAGCAGCAAATGTGCAAGAGGAGCTAATTAATGTAAAAAAATGAGCTAATTAAAGAAAAAAAATATTTGTGACTTCAGTGCTCCTGCACCTTCCACAGGACACAAAAGTGTGCCTGGATTAGATCCAGAGGGTTTGCTGAAACACAGCTCATCTTTGATTACAGACAATTCTTCCATGACGCATTTATTAGGGTCCTAATACGATTTTCTTCATTAGATTCTCAGCTTGAGAGTCTAATGTGACAATAAATCCTGGAGCTTAGCAAGGACAGACATCTTCCTGCTCCAGGGAAAAAGCAGCACATAACCGATGGGACCTGGGGAAAGCCCCAAATCATTTGGTTTTCTCCAGGCAGGGCASAGCCACGTGTTGGCATCAGAACCACCCTGCCCTGCAGTGGCTGGTGCTGAAGGGACAACCTCAGCCCTTCCTCAGCAGAGCCTGGGCAGCACAGGGGGCCTGGGGCAGCTGCTGCATCCCCTGATGCTCCACAGAGCCTGGTGGTACCACAGCMAACTGCCCACAGGCACCTCTGCTCCTCACTGCTGGCTCAGAGCTCCCCAAAGGCAAGAGCTGCCCCTTTCTGCCAATGCAGCAGCATCTGCAGGGTGGGCAGGCCCTGGCACAGGGTGCCCAGAGCAGCTGGGGCTGCCCCTGGATCCCTGGCAGTGCCCAAGGCCAGGCTGGACACTGGGGCTGGGAGCAGCCTGGCACAGTGGAAGGTGTCCCTGCCATGGCAGGGGTGGCACTGGGTGGGTTTTGAGGTCCCTTTCTATCCAGACCATTCCACAATCCTGTGATCTGAGCAGTGAGTTAACTCTGMTGACTCCTGCAGCTGGGGCCTGGGTTAAAAACCTAAAAAATCTGGGTGTGTGCAGGCCTGTGACCCTGAGCACAGCTTCCAGCAGGCATCCAGAACTCTCAAACACACAGAGATTCAACAGTTCCTCAGGAATATGGGGGTGGAAAAAGAGACTGTTGGAGCACCACGGAAAGAGGRGRCTGCTGAGAGCTCCCTGGGTCTGTCRGAGATGCTTCACTTAAAAGAAAACCTTCCCTCAAACCTGACTTTGTCCAACACCAGCAACTCCCACCACAGTGTAGCAGTCACTCAGAAACAAGATTTATTCCCTCTGCTCCCCCTGAGCTGCTGTGGTTTGTTTTGTGCCCCAGCACGTTACAGATTCCACTCCCAGCTGGTTTTACCCCTCCATGTCCCATGTGTGTGTCTGTAAGGGATTTGTATAAATACACAGACATATAATGTGTGACATGTAYGAACAGCCAGGCAGGCTTGTTCCTGTTTATGTGCATTTCTGTGTGTGCAGGTAACACACAGCTCAGCTCACAGCAGGCACGTGTCTGTCACAGAATCACAGAGCCACAGACCCAGTTTGGAAATGATCTCCTGGCTGGCACTAAGGGGTGGCCATTGCACCTTTCCTGTGCAGCCGAGCCCTGGGCAGCAGCCCACCTCCCATTGCTGGAGGGTTCAGAGTTCAGGGTTGGTGTCAGCCCTGGGAGGGGGCTGCTGAGCCATCCACCACGGACAGGGTGTCCCTGCCCAGTGCTGAGGTGCCCAGCCTGCCCGGGAGGAGAGGCCAGGCACAGGGCAGAGCCCCCATGCAGGACATGGTGTCGTCCCTTCTCATGCCTCTAAAGCCACCTCCTGTTTTTTCCTGTCTTTGCATGTTGATGCTTCCCAGTAACACAAAACACTGGTGGTTATGGTTTTGATGCTCCCCAGTAACACAAAACGCTGGTGGTTTATGTTTTGATGCTCTCCCAGTAACACAAAACGCCTGGTGGTTTTATGTTTTGATCTCTCCCAGTAACACCAAATGCTGCTGTGCGGTTTATGTTTTGATGCTCCCAGTAACACAAAACGCTGGTGGTTTATGTTTTGATGCTCCCCAGTAACACAAAACGCTGGTGGTTTATGTTTTGATGCTCCCCAGTAACACAAAACGCTGTGGGTTATGTTTTGATGCTCCCCAGTAAACACAAAACACTGGTGGTTTATGTTGATGCTCCCCAGTAACACACAAGTCTGCTGGTTTATGTTTTGATGCTCCCCAGTAACACAAAACGCTGGTGGTTATGTTTTGATGCTCCCCAATAACACAAAACGCTGGTGGTTATGTTTGATGCTCCCCAGTAACACAAAATGCTGGTGGTTATGTTTTGATGCTTCCCCAATAACAAAAAATGCTGGTGGTTATGTTTTGATGCTCCCCAATAACAAAAAATGCTGGTGGTTTTATGTAGTAGGGCAGGAGCAGGGCCCTGGGAGCTGGGTGAGGCTCCGAGCTCTGCTTCTCCCCACAGAGGAGACCTTGCTGCTCTCACAGCAGCATCACTGCCTGCCCAGGCAGCCAAGGGAGGGCTCAGCCAAGGGACCAGGATCAGGGTTGGAGCTTTGGCAAACCCACAGATCAGCAGGGACCCTGGGGAGGCAGCTCCCTGAGAGCCCCACTGCCTGGTGACACTGCAGGCAGGACAGGGACCATGGCCAGGGCCATTCCCACAGCTGAGATGGCCCCCAGCAGTGGGAGAGCAGCTGGATCTGACACCAGGCCCCAGCCCATGGACACCAGCACGGCTCCACAGGAGATGGCAACGGCCCCTCCCTCCACACATCCCACCCATGGCCACCTTGGGCACCACCCGAGTGGCACTGGGGACACGGGAACCACCCGAGTGGCACTGGGGACACAGGAGCCACCCGAGTGGCACTGGGGACATGGGCACCACCTGAGTGGCAGTGGGGACACAGGGACCAGCCAAGTGGCACTGGGGACATGGGCACCACCCGAGTGGCAGTGGGGACATGGGAACCACCTGAGTGGCACTGGGGACACAGGAACCAGCCAAGTGGCACTGGGGACACAGGAACCACCCGAGTGGCACTGGGGCCATGGGCACCACCTGAGTGGTGCTGGGGACACAGGAACCACCCGAGTGGCAGTGGGGACACGGGCACCACCTGAGTGGCACTGGGGACACAGGGACCAGCCAAGTGGCACTGGGGACACAGGGACCAGCCAAGTGGCACTGGGGACATGGGCACCACCCGAGTGGCAGTGGGGACATAGGAACCACCCGAGTGGCACTGGGGACACAGGGACCAGCCAAGTGGCACTGGGGACACAGGGACCACTTGAGTGGCACTGGGGCTACAGGAAGCACCCGAGTGGCACTGGGGCCATGGGCACCACCCGTGTCACTGTCCCACCAGAGGGGCTCAGGGAGCAGCCCTGGGGCACAGCTCCCCCCCGTGTCACTGTCCCACCCGTGTCACTGTCCCACCCAAGGGCTCAGGGAGGTGCCAGCACTCACCAGAGGTGTTGGCTCTCTCGGGCCAGCGCAGGCTCAGCTGTGTCAAGGAGCAGAGGGAGATCCTGTGCCCATGTCCATGTCCGTGTCCGTGCCTGTGTCCGTGCCCCTGTCCCTGTCCGTGTCACTGTCACCAGGGCAGCCCTTTTAACGCCGACCCTGCCCACTCAGCCGAGCCTGAGCCGCGCTCCCGTGCGCAAACAGCGGGAGGAGTGTGTGCAGCAAATGAGCATTTCCATTTATGCTGCTCTCCCAGCGGGCAGGATTTTCTCCTGATAGTTTGTTGGTGACATGTTTATGGCTCTCAGTGATTTATGGCTGGCACTGCTGCAGCCACAGCGCTGGCAATACACATAATTTTTATTGGGAGGGTAAATCTGTGGTGGAAGTCATAAATTTTGCAAGAGGAGTGCTTGCAGCATCGCTCCCAGGGAATGACAGAGGGGAAGTTCTGGCTGTCTCCCCTTGACCGGTGAGACACCAAATGCTTAATTAAAATCAGAATATATTGCACAATAAAAACAAACTGGATGTCACGAAGGCAAACACAGCCCCAGGTGTCCCCTRGGGTGGCCCAGGAGCCATTTGTGTCAAGATGTCTTGTGGCARTAAGTTTATCTTTGCCCCCTCAACTGTGGGGTGGAAACTGAATTTAAGCWCTATTTCTGTGCCTGAACCAGGCCAGGGAGAGCAAATGGGTTTGTCTCACGTGAGGTGTCTGTAGAAAATGCAGCCTCTGGCCTAAATGCCACCTCTGTAAACCCATCTGTGCTGGGCACTGCCCGCCATGGACACCAGGAAATTCACAGAATCCCAGGATCATTGAGACTGGAGAAGTGTCCAAGACCACTGTGTCCAACCTGTGCCCAAACCCCACCTTGTCCCCAGCCCAGGGCACCGAGTGCCACGTCCAGGCTTCCCTTGGGTACCTCCAGGGATGGGGACATGTAAAGGTTTTCACATGGGAGCAGAGACAGGAGCAGAGGGAACGGCCTCAGGCTGGGCCAGGGCAGGCTCAGCTGGGACAGCAGCAGGAATTTGCCCATGCAAAGGGTGCTCAGGCCTTGGCAGGGGCTGCCCAGGGAGCTTTGCAGTGCCCATCCCTGCAGGTGTGCCCTGGAGGTGGCACTGAGTGCTCTGGGCTGGGGACACGGTGCCCATGGGGCACAGCTGGCACTGCATGGGCTGGCAGGGCTGTGCCAGCCCCAGGGATTTGGGGATTCTGGGATTCCATGACCAACCCTCCACCCCTTTTCCCTCCCTCCTCACATCCCTTCCCACACTCCTCYCAGCCCTGACCCCCTGAACTGTGCCCTGCAGACTCAGTTTATGGGCACTGGCTCARCCTCAAAGCACACACACTTCCAGCACACGCTGCCGGTGCCAAGGGAGGCTGTGCCCACCCCAGCTGGCTCCTGGGAAAGCTCCTGTTGCTTTCCTAAAGMTGGGAAAACAGCTGAAAGCTGCTCACCCCCTCCCCACACACCGCAGCACCCCTGGAAAGGGAGTTCAGCAGGAACCCCCCAGAGAGGCTYGGTGGGAGCACAGCAGGGGGATATCCCTGTGGGAAGCCTGGTGTGGGCAATGCCTGAGCACAGAGCAGAGGGACTGCAGGACTTGGAGCACATGGGGTGAGATCAAACATGAGCAATAGGGTGATTAAAGCACAGCAGGGGGATGGATATCCCTGTGGGAAGCCTGGTGTGGGCAATGCCTGAGCACAGAGCGGAGGGACTGCAGGACTTGGAGCACATGGGGGAAGATCAAACACGTGCAATAGGGTGATTAAAGCAAGCTGTGGCTGCCCCATCCCCGGGAGGGCTCCAGGCCAGGCTGCAGCACCCTGCCCCAGTGAAAGGTGCTCCTGCCCATGGCAGGGGGGATGGATGGCCTTGAAGGTTCCTGTGCAGCCAAACCACCCTGGAGTTCTATTCCATTGAGGAAACTAAAAAACCCTCCATCTTGCCATGCTGCCACCAAGAGTGGCTATTAATGGCCATTTGGGAAGGTCATTTTCAGCTTATCATTCCCTTGGCAGGTKTCCCAGCATCTGGCAATCAATTCAGAGGTTTCCTGAGCCGAGCAGCACCTCAGCCACCACATTTCATAGGAAACAAAAAAATCTCACCTGTGATATGTCTGGTCCTTTTGCACATCCTTTGGGATCCCACCACATCCAGCAGTRATGAGTTCTGTAATCCCACTATAAGCTCATTTTAAAAACTGCTTTTTTACTGGATCAAAATCACAGAAAGGTTTGTGCTGGCAGCAACCCTAATGCCAATTTATTAATATTCTTTAATATATCTTTCTATATATTAAATAAATTTTAATAAATAAATATAATTTCATAATTTTATWTAATATTTAAAGATATGTTTAATTTATAATTAACAATMATTTAATAATAAATATAATTTAATAATAAATTTTWAAATATATCTTTCTATATATTCTATAATATGCTGACATTTTCAGGSTGTGTTCYCCCCTTCCTGGTTCACRKGGTGTGAGTGAAGCTGAAWAATGATTCCACATGGATCATCTCCTCCCCATTTTTTATCTTACAGACCCTTCCTGTATTGCTTTATTRTCTCTKCWCAGGGCTWAAAATTCCTTTTCTGACAATCTTGATTTCTACAGGAGCATCCTTAGAGTGGTCAGGCTGATTGACTGAAATGTTGTGGGTTCCTTGCACCCAAATCTTCCCCTTCCCCTTCTCTTGCCTTCCCATTTTCTGGCTCTGCACAAGTCCCTGCCAGGAGGGCACAGCCGGGGGGGTCGGGCTCTGCCTCCAGGGGCACAGGGACAGGACAGAGGGAACGGCCTCAGGCTGGCCAGGGCAGGCTCAGCTGGGACAGCAGCAGGAATTTGCCCATGCAAAGGGAGCTCAGGCCTTGGCAGGGGCTGCCCAGGGAGCTTTGCAGTGCCCATCCCTGCAGGTGTGCCCTGGAAGGTGGCACTGAGTGCTCTGGGCTGGGGACAAGGTGCCCATGGGGCACAGCTGGCACTGCATGGGCTGGCAGGGCTGTGCCAGCCCCGGGGATTTGGGGATTCTGGGATTCATCATCTTATGAACATTTATGCCCTTTACACTGCCATGGATGAAATTACAGAGGGAGATGTCCCACTCTTTTTTCTCACCTGCAGCTCTGTAGAGGTGAGGGCATGGGGCAGCTCCAGGAGGGAAAATGGTGACTTTAACTGGAAAACCAGCACAAGCCCCAGTAAAGCCAAGGGGAATCAAGCCAATTCCCTCTGCTGCCATGAGAGACACACAGGATCCCATGGCCCCACAGCCCTCCTGCCCAGTGAACGAGCTGCCTCTTTCAGGGGCAAACATTGACACAGTTAATGCCTGGCTGGGTCCATCAGGGAGATAACCAGCGGGGGCTCGGGAGGGCACAGGGAGTGGGCTCCACGGGGCAGCAGACTCCACTTTCAGTGCACGGGATGGAAAATCAAACAGTCCAGAGACATCTGCAAACAGCAGGTTCTGCTTGCCCACATTGAACAGAGAGGGCAGAGAGGTTCAGGGGCACWGCCCGGCTGTCCCTGGCTGAAAACAGGCTCAGAGCCCAAACCCCTGCCAGGCTGAGAGCTGCACATGAAAGGGACCCAAAGCTCTCAGACAGGGYCCAGAGGAGGGACACGAGGCTGGGAAGGGTCAGGAGGGGCCCCCGAGGTGCCTTGGCCAGCCCAGCCTGGAGCAGCCTGAGCTCAGAGCTCCCCGGGGCTGCAGCTCCTCCCGAGGGGCAGCGCAGGGACAGCTCCGAGCTCTGCTCTGGGACAGGGACAGCACCAGGGAGCGCCTGGGGCTGGGCCAGGCCAGCTCAGGCTGCACAGCAGGGCAAGGYTCTTGCCCAGAGGGTGCTGGCACTGCCCAGGCTGCCCAGGGAATGGGCACGGCCCCGAGGCTGCCACAGCTCCAGGAGCCTTTGGCCAGCGCTGCCAGGGATGCCCAGGCTGGCCTTGGTGGGCTCTGGATCAATGATCCCTGTGGRTCCCTTYCCACTCAGGATATTCTGGAATTCTGTGGTTCTGAATAACACCTGGGATGCAATAAATTTACCCTGGTGAGGAAGGGATGCCAGGCCCAGCTGTGACACTCCAGCTGCTGGCTGCTCCCAAGGACAGCAGGGCCCAGAGCCAGCTCCACACCAGGGACTCTTGGACAAACAAGGGTCATTCCTGAGGGGAACGTTCCTGGTCATTCTTCCCAGTCCTCCTSCAGCTCCCATCCCCAGCACAGCTCCACCAGCAATGGCTGGCAGGGCAGAGGGCACAGYATTGCCTGTGGAGACACCCCTGCTCTGCCAAAGCAACAAAAACACATCACTGAAGAGCTCACTTTGATTTCTGGAGCATTCCGTGTGCCCAAAACGGGCCAGATGGATCCAGGGGCTTGCCAGGGACAGGGACAGCTGTGGTCTGCTCTGCAGGAGGATTTCCTTCCTAGMAAGAATTCATTTCAGGGTTTCCAGGTTGCCTGGCCACATCCAGATCAAGAAGGCAGGGTTGAGCTGCATGAGTGCTGYGTGAATTTCACATTTTTCTTCACCCTGTTTCACAAAGTTTAAAGGCACCAAAATTCCAGAATACAGAATCATAGAATCCCAGGCCAGTCCGGGTTGGGAGGGACCTTCAAGCTCACCCTGTTCCACCACCTTCCACCAGGCCAGGTTGCTCCAAGGCCTCTCCAGCCTGGCCTGGAACACTTCCAGGGATATAATTCTGAAAAGGTTTAGAAGAGTCCGTGTTTTAATCTCCTCAACAGATCTTATGTTCTGCAGTTTGAAGTAGTTTCATTCTCATAAGGCCAAGTGTGTCCATTCCCCTTTATCACTCTGTTTTAATGGGATTTTKGGAAAATATTGCAGCAGGCRTCTCACTAACAACACAAGGAAATGAGGGCAGAGCTGTGAGGAGAGGCAGTAACAACATTACGCTGCAATTCTGCAATGATTTCTCCAAAATAAATCACTGGGATGTCATCAAACTGGYCAAAATCCAATCTGGCAAACCATTATCAGATGATTCTGCTTCCAGAAGGGACGGGAGAATGATCCAGGGGAATTTATAACGGTACATGGGCACTGTGATGCTGAGTGATCTCAGAACCCGTGCTGCTCATGGAGAGCTGCCTTGGGGCTGGGGTCACAGCCCAGCTGTGCCTCTCAGGGGACCTTGTGGCTCTGCACAGGTCTTGGACACCAGCATGGAAAGTTCCCCATGGAAAGGATTGTCCAGCCCTGGACCAGCTGCCCAGGGCAAGAGCTGAGGGTTTATCTCTGCATGGCCTAAAAAGCTGTAAACACTTCCCATGGTCCCACCCCCCAGGGAAACCAGAGATGAAGTGTTTGGGGTCTGGGACGGGGGTTTGGGGCTGGGATTTGGTTTGAAGTTTCCCTGTTTGAACTGACAGAGCATCTCAGCTCACCTTACAGCAGGTGAGCCCCACACCAAGCCATCACCCCCTGCCATGGCACCTTGGTCTTCACAGGTAGCCCCAAACCTGGGACACTCAGTGCAGGTCTGGGGAAAGTCAGAAGCTGCATTTTGGGAGGTTTTCTCCTCATGTGCAAAGCCCTGTATCCCTCTATGGTGTCCCACTTGAAAGATGCAGTGCCTGTGGCCTCACTGATGGCCTGCTGCGTTCTCAGGCTGGGGTTAATGTATGGAWCCTGCTCACCCAGAGCCTGGGGCTGCTCTGGCTGCTGGTGCCTGCTGTAAGCAGGGGAGTCTGTGTGCTCAGACAGGTCAGAACATCAGTCCATGCCCAGCTCCCAGGTACAGCAAGCTCTCCCAGTGAAGGTGTGACTGCCCTCAGGCTCACACTRTTCTTGCTGGGTTACAAGGATGGGCCCTGGACCTTCACAGAACGGTGAAATCCCAAAGTACAGAAGCAGAGGAGATCAGTGGCTGATCCTAGAACAACAAAGAGGACAAATATCTCAGTGGAATGCATCAGAGTATCCCAGAACCAGACTCTGTGTCAGAGCTGGTCTCCTTAACTCCTTTAACTCCTTAGGACCCATTTTTTTGTCATGCAGAGCAGATGAAGTTTTACTGGTAAGAAAATTGTGCTGCTGCAGACACTTCTCCCTTCCTGGGAACGAAATCTCTTTCAAATCCATCACCACAAGCCCAGCTGAATCTCTGGTGGAGCTATGTGGGGTCAGCTGATACCAAAGGAATGTCAGACAAGGGACTAAAATGTGAGATTRGTACAGAACACAAATGTTGATCAGAATAAGAATGAAGTGAGGYAGTGCCATTTATCCATCATCATCAAGAGCTTTGGGCTGGAGGGACCCTAAATCCCACCCAGTGCCACACTGCCATGGCAGGGACACCTTCCCCTGTGCCAGGCTGCTCCCAGCCCCAGTGTCCAGCCTGGCCTTGGGCACTGCCAGGGATCCAGGGGCAGCCCCAGCTGCTCTGGGCACCCTGTGCCAGGGCTGCCCACCCTGCCAGGGAACAATTCCTCATTGCCAAGATCCCATCCAGCCCTGCCCTCTGGCACTGGCAGCCATTCCCTGTGTGCTGTCCCTGCAGGCCTTGTCCCCAGTCCCTCTGCAGCTCTSCTGGAGCCCCTTCAGGCCCTGCCAGGGGCTCTGAGCTCTCCCTGAAGCTTCTCCTCTCCAGGCTGGCTCAGAGCAGAAGTTCCCATCCCTGTGAGCATCCTGCAGCTCCTGGCCTAACCCCCATGCTGGTGCTGCTGTGAAGGGGATGTTGACAGCTCTGACTGTTTGCTGGCCAAATGGAATTTTGGCATGGCAAATACAGTGTGCAGGCCCAGGGCTGGGGAAATGCAGGTGGGGAAAGGCAGCGACAGCTGGGAGGCACTTGTAGAAAAATTGTCCTGTCCATTATTGCTGTGGGTGCTGCTGTGGAAAGTCAAACAGAGCAGAGCAAACAGGCCTTGCTGGGAAGACTGGAGGTGCTGTCAATGATTAAAGGGAGGCAGAGAATGGCTGTCAGTGGGAACAGCTGGGGACCAGCAGGGTTTGGGGGTGAGGGGAGCCCCGAGGGGGCACAGGSCATGGCTCAGCCCTGGGCCATGGCTCAGCCCTGGGCCATCCCACAGCGAGGGCAGCAGGGCCAGCAGGGCAGGTTCTGCCCCTCTGCTCTGCCCTGCAGMCCCCAGCTGGAGAGAGCCCAGCTCTGGGACCCCAAAACAGGGACATGGGGCTGCTGCAGCCTGGCCAGAGGAGCCATGGAGGGGCTCCAGGAGCTGCTCTGGGCCGGGCTGGCAGAGCTGGGGGTGCTCACCTGGAGAGGAGAAGCTGCAGGGAGAGCTCAGAGCCCCTGGCAGGGCCTGAAGGGGCTCCAGGAGAGCTGCAGAGGGACTGGGGACAAGGCCTGCAGGGACAGCACCCAGGGAATGGCTGCCAGTGCCAGAGGGCAGGGCTGGATGGGATCTTGGCAATGAGGAATTGTTCCCTGGCAGGGTGGGCAGGCCCTGGCACAGGGTGCCCAGAGCAGCTGGGGCTGCCCCTGCATCCCTGGCAGTGCCCAAGGCCAGGCTGGACACTGGGGACAGTGGGAGGTGTCCCTGCCATGGCAGGGGTGGCACTGGGTGGGATTTAGGGTCTCTCCAGCCCAAGCCAGTCTGGGGTTCTGTAGTTTCCCTTTCCCTTTCCCCTCCTCATGCACTCAGCTCCTGGGATAAGGAGCAGGCTGGGCTGAGATGTCCCAGAGGAGCAGCCCAGCCCCACCAGGAAAGGGCCTGGCAGAACCCTGCAGACAGCACAAAGCCAGCAGGAACCTCCTTGCAGGGAGGATTATTTTACACCATTCCAGGCTGGTTAACCAGGAGGGATTGCCCTGGGATGGAGTGAGCTCCTCAGTGAGCCCTGGATGCTCTGAGAGGGGCAGCCCAGCAGCCCAGGTATGAAACGTCACTTGTCACAGACATGTTTTCTGAAAAATCCTTTCCTTAGGATTTTTCCTCCTGAGAAGCTGAGAGGCCTCAGGAACAAAATGTAACCAATGGTTATCTGCTGCTGTGGAATGCAACAGGTGCATCTGGGATTGGTCTTATGTGGTTGTTTCTAATTAATGGCTGGCTTGGACTCTCTGGTCAGACACAAACCTTTGTTATCATTCTTTTTCTATTCTTAGCTAGCCTTCTGATGAAATCCTTTCTTCTATTCTTTTAATATAGTTTTAATGTAATATATAACATAAAATAATAAATCAGCCTTCTGAAACATGGAGTCAGATCCTCCTCTCTTCCCTCATCCTGGGACCCCTGTGAGCACCACTACAGTCACTTATGCACCTCGAGTGTGCCTGAGGGACTGGCCATGCCCTGCAGCCCCACACATGCAGGGTGATTTGGGGTGGCACTGCACACCCGGGGCTCCCTGGAGCTCCCTTCAGAGCAGCCTGTCCTCACTGGGAGCAGAGCCTGGGCAGTGGGACAGATTTTCCTGGTTCCCAAAAGGTTTATGGGCTGAGCAGGTGGTGTCATGGGACAGGAAATCCCACACACTCCCCTGCAGGCCCTCCAAGGACACCACAGTCACATTTCTGGGTTGTGTCCCAGCTGACTCGGGYTTCTGGGTTTGTGCCCACCAGTTCTTGTCTCCATAACTGCACAGATGTGACTCACTCTGGCTGTGCAGTGAAAGCTGAGGAGCCCAGAGGGTCACACAGCTCTGGGAACTGACCGTTTCACAGCCTGCACTGAACGGGGATGTTGCAAACAAAAACACAGCTCTGGGAACACTCTGTATTTCTGCAGAGACCAAATCCCCTCTCAGCAGTGAATTCCAGTGAAATCCTGTCTCTGCTGTGCCTGCAGGCAGGGCAGCTTTGCCACAGGGCTCTCCAGGGAGTGGGCATCCCCAAATGGGAGAGGGGTAATGTGGATTGTCACAACCCATCCCTCGGTGGAGGGGAGCTSTGCCACGGAGAGGTGACAGGAATGGGAGGGAACGCACGGAATTTCTGCCAGGAGGGGATTTTGCCCATGAGCAGCCAGGTGGGGAGAACAGCAGGAGGTTGTGAAAAATGCCTACTTTATGATTGGCTTTTGCAAATATCCAAATGAATATTATAGGTGTTATGTTAGAAAGTKATGCTGTGTTAATTCTCTTAAGTAGTGTGTTAAATATAGTTTTAGGTTATAACAAAATGTTAAAATAGGAACTATGCTATGTAAGATACTTTTAAAGAAAGGACTCGTACTGAGATAGCAGACACAGGACACCTGAATCTTTGAGACAAAGAGAATTTATTGCCCCATTATCAGAAGAAATGAACTTCTTCCTGCCTGCTCAGCCCTGGAGATGCCATCAGGATTCAGAGGAAGAAGCTGGCACTGCCCAGACAGAATCCTGTGTTTGAATGGAATTTATGCATCATGGATGAGGTGTATGAATATGCAACAGGCTGTTGTTTTTAAGGGTTAATCCTCTGTTAACGTGGGGCCTTTTTCAGGCTTATTTTGCCCAGAAAAGGTACCCAGACTGTCCATAACTCTTTGTTTTTATTGTCTCATATTGTCCTAATCCAAATTGTCCAAATTATTATTACTCTAATTATATTGCTATTTTATAACCATTTTATTATCATTAAACTTTTAAAATTTTAAAAATGAGCGATTGGCATTTTTCACAAGGTGGCTGGCATGAGGGAATGGGCACTCTGGGCTCCAGGCTGGAGGGGACGGAAGGAGGATTCTGGCTTTGGGCACTGGGCCTGGCCCTGCAGCCAGCTCCCTCGGGTGGATCATCAGGGCTGTTTCCAGCTCTGCACCAGAGGGTTTCATCCAGGAGGATAGTGGGCACTCGTAATTATCATGTTATAGAGTAATTCCATGCTTAAAGAGAAACAATGTATATTTACAAAAAACTGTAAAATTCCAACGAGTGTCTGGGACCGCAAAGCAGCCAGGCGACAGATATATGTTCTATATGGAAGTGTTACTAATACCACTCTCCTAAGCTACGAGAACAATGCCCCGTGTTATGCATGCAGTAGGATGTGACCAGTCAGCGGAGATGGCGCTTCCTCTGGGGCCATCAGGAGACACCCAAGGG
This sequence comes from Sporophila hypoxantha, assembly GCA_002167245.1. Taxonomy (NCBI): domain Eukaryota; kingdom Metazoa; phylum Chordata; class Aves; order Passeriformes; family Thraupidae; genus Sporophila; species Sporophila hypoxantha. Next base: position 1,643,683 of record NDFG01000001.1, on the reverse strand, counting down.
GATCTTCTGCTTGGTAGATACATAATCGATCAAGATAGCTGAAGTCGCCAAGCGAAAGACACATCTGTGAATAATGAGACTTCCCTGACATGATCTCAGCACCTGCCTGCTGTCAGGAAACAGCGATTTGTCCCCTGCACCAGCTCTCGAGGAATCAACCTCCTCTCATTACACATGCGGGACTTACTCAAAAGGAAATCGGCACTCCTCTGCCTCATGTCATAATTAAACATGTAATAAAACAGCCGGCTGGAAGACAGCATTTGTGAAACAGAGGGATCTGGATTGCAGAATAGAGGTCGGATCCAGCGTTACCATCCTGAGCACACAATCCCAGGCTTTGACGATTTGTCTCTTTGTGGGTTCTCTATGGAGGACGTATTTTGCGAAATAAATGCACAAATTAAAAAATAATCTTCACATTTATTAATTATAGGATGTTTCTTCGTGCTTATCATTCTTATAACAGTGTAGGAGTAGGTCTTCTTATCGAGCTCTTGGGAGTTAACACTTGTTGCCAAAAGTTCTTCACATAATCATAGATTGATTTAAATTCTGTCTCGATGCTCCTCAAAGATCTTCATTGCGTTGAATGGCTTTGGACTGGTGTGATGGTGCCCCACAGCTCCACCCGAGTGCCACCCCTTGCCATGGCAGGGACACCTCCACTTGTCCCCACGTGTCCAGCCTGGCCTTGGGCACTTGCCAGGGATCCAGGGCAGCCAACATCACTACTCAATGAAAAAAAAAAAACCACATTGAAAAAGAAGATTTTTTGAGGGAGAGTTTTAATTATTGCCCCAGGTGAGACTTTTATGTCCCTTTCATCAGCACAGAATCGACACAGAATAGTTTTGAAAGTGTTAGGAAAATTCATCCACAAACACCAGAGGTTTATGTCCAAAGGGACAGGAGTCCTTTTACTTTATTCCAATAAAGAGAGAGGCCATGGGGCATTCCCCTGGCATCTCTCAGGTTTTTGGAGGACACAGCCTCCGTTTTATCCCAATTTCCCGGCTGCATTTTCCTTCTCTCTTTCCCCATTGGCTGAGCCACTTGAGAGGTACAGACTTCCCAAAACACCTGATACCAGAGGTCTCCCTCTAATCTATAACCCTCCCTCTTCATTTTCAATTCTTAAGGAATTTAGGGGTTTTTCTTCCCCGTTGTTTCTTTCATCTTTCAATGTCTAATTTTGTTTATCAGCAAACCTAAAGTTCATTAGTAAAAGCAAAAATCTTTTTCCATTAATTGCTCAGTGGAATCCTTCCCATTGTTTCTTTTATCTTCCAGAGCTGGTTTTATCTACCAGCAGACCCAGAGCTGGTTTGGAGAGACAAATCCCCTATTCCTCTCAGAAGGGACCATGAAGATCACCCAGTTCCACCCCTGCCCCAAGCCCACCTGTAGACATGACCTCAAAAGGAATATTTAGCAAAGCAATTTGCYCCCAGCACTTTCCTTACACACTGCTTGTTGCTTCTGCCAGAGACTTCTGCAAATTCAGCTTGGAATCAATCCCTCACAGAGGTTTCCCTTTCAGAGGAACAACATCCCTGTCTCCTTCGGGCAGCCCAGCTGTACTTACCCAGGTGCCAGAGGGGGGACCAGGGCCAGCCCTGCTGCCCAGCTGCCCACAGGGCTGGCAGCTGCATTTGAGCAGCCACAAACCCCCCAGGGACTCACAGCTCATGCCTTTGTCCTCCAGGGTGGGAGCACTGCAGGAATGCCTGCGAGCTTTTCCTTGTCTTCTCTGAATAAACAGCACCGTGCAAAATGGGAGGAGAGAGAGGTTTGGGGCAGTGGAGGGAGAAAAGAAATAGCAAAAATGATGTACACAGGAAATTCACAGGTTTTCACCCTGCTCTGTGCAAATTTKGCATTTGGGAAAGTGAAGTGATCCAGCCCTGGTGCCTTCCTCCCCTGGCTGCCCCATGCAGCTCCCTGATTGATGGCAAGGGAGATTTTATAGATTTTATATCTGTGCAATTTATAGATTTTATATCTGTGCATTTTATAGATTTTATATCTGTGCAATTTATAGATTTTATATCTGTGTATTTGCACGTGGGTCTATATCACATTTAGGGAGAGATACAGACAGAGAGAGGGACTTCACACAAGGAAACAAAGATGAGAGCAAAATTCCCAAAAGGCTTCTAAAAAAAGAGCACAGACCAAGAAAGCAGCACTGGATTGACAGAACCATCACAGGATCACAGAATGCTTTGGGTTGAAAGGACTTCAAAGCTCATTTCCTTCCTCCCCACCCACCATGGTTCACACCTYCTGATTCATAATCAGAACTGGTATTTGGAGGGGTTTTTGATAATGTGATGAGTTTCACACGCAGCTGGTGAGTGATGGCTGCAGAGCTGGACCATGGTGTGGTGCTGCCATTGGCTGGGGGAGCCTGCAGCTCCTGTCCCACACCTTTGGCAGGGCACAGCCAGGGCTGGGGGKGCTCCAGGAGAGCTGCASAGGGACYGGGGACAAGGCCTGCAGGGACAGCACACAGGGAATGGCTGCCAGTGCCAGAGGGCAGGGCTGGATGGGATCTTGGCAATGAGGAATTGTTCCCTGGCAGGGTGGGCAGGCCCTGGCACAGGGTGCCCAGAGCACGCTGGGCTCTGCCCCTGGATCCCTGCAGTCTGCCCATAAGGCCAGGACTGGACCTACCTGGTGGACAGGTGGTGAGTGCTCCTGCCATGGCAGGCTATGGTGGACACTGGTGGGGATTTGAGGTTCCAAAACATTCTTTTTGATTCCTGCTATAAAACCACGGACAAGAGCAAACAGCCTTCAGGCTGGGCCAGGGCAGGCTCAGCGGCGACAGCAGTCAGGAATTGCCCATGCAAAGGGTAGCTCAGGCCCTTGTGGCAGGGCGGCTGCCCTAGGGAGCTTTGCAGTTGCCCATCCCTGCAGGTTGCCCTGCAGAGTCGTGCAACTGAGTGTCTTGGGCTGGGACAAGGTGCCCTTGGGGCATCAGCTGGCACGTGCATGGCGTTCCAGCCTTGCTGGCTCCAGAACTGCATTCTGCACAAGGTTTGAAGGTCCTGGGCTCCCCTTGTCCACATCCCATGGCACCTATCTCATCCTGGTGCCCCTTGTGCCAACCCCCCATCCTCTGTGGCCTGAGCACAAGCGATGCACAAAAGGAGTCTTGACTCAATTTTAGTTATCAGGCAGATATTTTCTCGTTGGGGACCCCACCGGGAAGGTTTGGGGTGGGAAGAAGTGCAGGATGGCATCGGGGGTAGGATGGTCAGGGAGGACGGAGATGAGAATGCTCTTGAGGCCAGGGCTGGAACTTGTTGGCGTTATTCACAGGGCCTGGGTGCAGGTGCCCTGCCTGGATTTGGGCGTTTAGTTAGCACAGGGCCAGGCGTGCAGGGGCCCTGCTGGGATTTGGGGTTTATTGCACAAGGGCCTGCGCGGGCAGGGCCCTGCTGGGATTGTCGGGTTATTGCACAGGCTGGGGGCAGGGCGCCCTGCGGTGGTGCAGCTTTAGGCCTGTGTTGTGGGTTCTATTGCACAGGGCCTGGGGTGCAGGGCCCTGCTGGAATTTGGGGTGTATTGCAAGGGCCTTTGGGGGCAGGGCCCTGCTGGGATTTGGGGTTTATTGCACAGGGCCTGTGGTGCAGGCCCTGCTGGGATTTGGGGTCTTTCTTTCTTAATTATTGCACAGGGCCTGGGGGCAGCGGCCTCCTGCTTGGGATTGGGGTTTTTATTGCACAGGGCCTGGGGTCAGGGCCCTCTGGGATTTGGGTATTGCACAGGCCTGGGGTGCAACGTGCCCTTCGATTTGGGGTTTATTGCCGCTAGCAGGGCCTCTGTTGGGATTTTGCACAGGGCCTGAGGGGGCCTGCTGGATTTGGGGGTTATTGCAAGGGGCCTGGGGCGAGGCCCTGCTGTGGATTTTTGGTTGTATTGCAAAGGGCCTAGGGTGGGCACTCAGGGCCGCTGTGGGATTTGGGCGTTTATTGCAAAGGGGCCTGGGTTGCAGGGCCCTTGCTGGGAGCGAGGGATGCCAGGCCACAGCTCAGGCAGGGCTGAGTATGAGAGAGGAGGGAAGGGTGAGAGGGTGAGAGAGTAAAAAGGTAAGAGAGTAAAAAGGGGTAAGACAGGAAGAGTTCGCCGTTGAATTCAATTAAATCTTCTTCCTTGGCTTGAATATTCGTGATTCTCAGATAACCGAACAGTCGAGTGTACAATACATCCTATCAGCATTCCCCATACATCCTATAAGAATGACTACTCGCATTACCATGACGTGTTAACATTTTGAAACCCTTAAAAAACCTTCCTCTTTGGGCCCCTCGTCTGCCAAAAGCTGCCCAGGGTTGCTCTGCCCCTTTGGAAGCTGTCTTGCAAGTGCATGAGGGTGTTGTTCCATCAAAAGGGGATCACCTTCAGCATGCCACACCATTTGTTTTTCCATGTTGTTCAGTAACTGAGGGGATTTCTCAAATGCTTGCTTTCATTCTACAATCTCGCTTAGAGTTTCCATAGCCCCAAATCTTTTGCCAGCCAATCATATTTACAAGGCTTTCCTGTTCCACCTTCCCCAGCAAAGGGGCTGCTGAGCTGTGCCAGGCTGGCTCAGCACACRGGCCTTGGTCTGTGGCTGCTCCTCCTGCAGCACAGCCCTGGGTGACACCCAGGCACACAGCACCACCTGCAATTAACCATTGGCTCATCTCCCTCTTGCWTTCAACCGCTGCCTACAGTTTGGAAATTTATTTTTGGAAGGAGAAAATCAATAACACTTTGCGGAAGCAGAAAGTTCTAGCACAAACCCAATTAAGATCTTCATTTCCTGAATTAGGCRCAAATTAACTCATTATCCACACAGCAAAATCATATTTGCAAACAGCAGCTCCAGATGTGTTTTGGGGTGGGTTTTGGCAATGGGGGGTGCCCAGGAGGGAGCTCTGGGCTCTCYTGTGCCAGGCACAGGGGGTTCCACACAGATCAGGAACTGACCCATCACAGAATCCTGGAACCATGGAATTCCAGAGGGGTTTGGGATGGGAGGGACCCCACAGCCCACCCRGTGCCACCCCTGCCATGGCAGGGACACCTCCCACTGTGCCAGGCTGCTCCAATGCCCATCYTGGCCTGGGGCACTGCCAGGGRTGGGGAATTGTGGTGCTTTTGTGTAAATGCATTTATTATAAAGGGCAGAAAATATCAAACAGAGCAGGTACAGCCCTGAAGGGTCTGAAGGGCCCCACCTGAGCAGGTACACCCCAAAGGAATGAGCTCACACTGGATTTRAATGTCCAGTTTRTCACTTCATCTCTCAGCATCCCAAATTCCCCCGTGATCCCTCATATCCAGTGCTCTGGGTAGAGGGAGGTTCATAAAAAGCTTCAAAACAACCCAATTCCATCCTTTCCTCTRTGTGCAAAGCTCAGTTCCTGCACAACTAAATTGGGAGCCTCCCACAGGTGTGAAAAAGCACTATTTATATACTTTATTTATGTATTATATATGTATATTTAAATATGATATTTGTATTTTTTCCCTTCTCCTTGGCCGTGGGCTCTGTGCTGGAGAAAGAGCTGCTGAGGACACCTTGGGGGAAGCAAACCCAGACCCTACAAACCCCTGTGAGCCCCAGGGCAGCAGGGGCCACCTGGGTGAGGGCATTTCTTACCTGCTGGGCTGGCATGGCAAGAGCTGGATCMGGGATTCAGCWGTGAAATGGGCCAGGTTTGCTCTTGTGCCTCGTGGGGAACCTCCTTTCGTATCAGCACWGATTTATAAATATTCCAGCTCTGCAGTTCCTTSTTCTAAGACTTGGGGGAAATAAAGGAGGTAGGTACATTAAATCAGTGGAAATATTATGGATTTCATTATCTTCAGCATGTCTCAGAGCTRCTGATTTGTGTTTGATCTGTGAATCAGCTCTGCAGCAGCCCCACWCATCAATAACTAATTCAGGCAACAGAAATTATGTCGGAGTCATAGGAGGACAAACACACTGAAAAGACAGATTAAAAAAAATCAGTGTTCGTCTCATGTTTGTGTTCCTGCCCATGAGCTGGGGCTGCTYTCCCTCARAATCCCMAATCCCCGGGGCTGGCACAGCCCATGSAGTGCCAGCTGTGCCCCATGGGCACCTTGTCCCCAGCCCAGAGCACTCAGTGCCACCTCCAGGGCACACCTGCAGGGATGGGCACTGCAAAGCTCCCTGGGCAGCCCCTGCCAAGGCCTGAGCACCCTTTGCATGGGCAATCTGCTGCGTCCCAGCTGAGCCTGCCCTGGGCCCAGCCTGGAGGCCCGTTCCCTCTGCTTCCTGTCCTGTGCCCCTGGGAGCAGAGCCCGACCCCCCCGGCTGTGCCCTCCTGGAGGGGAGCTTGTTGACAGAGCCACAAGGGCCCCTGAGCCCTTGTCCAGCTGCCCTCCAATCCTCAGGATTCTGCAGCCCCTTCCCAGCTCCCTCAGGGATTCTCTCCAGCCCCTTTGCCCAGCTCCTCAGGATTCTGCAGCCCCTCCCAGCTCCTCAGGGATTCTCCAGCCCCTTCACCAGCTCCTCAGGGATTCTGCAGCCCCTCCCAGCTCCCTCAGGGATTCTCCAGCCCCTTCCCAGCGCGTCCTCAGGGACTCTGCCAGCCCCTTCCCAGCTCCTCAGGATTCTGCAGCCCTGGTCCCAGCTCCCCCAGGGATTCTCAGACTCCACCTCACACAGTCTCCTCAGGGATTCTCCAGCCCATTCTGCCCCCCAGCTCCCTCAGGGATTCGCCAGCCCCTTCCCAGTCCTCAGGGATTCTGGCAGCCCTTCCCAGCTCCCTCAGGGATTCTGCAGCCCCTTCCCAGCTCCCTCAGGGTTCTCCAGGCCCCTGCCCAGCTCCTCAGGGATTCTGCAGCCCCTTCCCCAGCTCCCTCAGGGATTCTTGCAGCCCCTTCCCAGCTCCCTCAGGATTCTTGCGCCCCATCCAGCTTCCATCAGGGATTCTCCATTGCCCTTCCCAGCTTCCTCACAGGGATTCTCCGGCCTTCCCAGCTCCCTCAGGGATTCTCCAGCCCCTTCCCAGCTCCCTCGGGGATTCTCCAGCCCCTTCCCAGCTCCATTCCCTGCCCTGGACTCCTCCAGCCCCTCCAGGTCTCTCCTGCAGGACCAGAACTGGGCACAGCCCTCGAGGTGTCACACAGTGCTCAGCACAGGGGACAATCCCTGCCCTGGCACAGCCCAGGGGCCATCAGCCCCTTGCCCACCTGGGCACACCTGGGCTCGTGTCCAGCCCCTGTGCCCAGGAGCCCCAGCTCTCCCAGCCTGGCTCCAGCCCTGGAGCAGCCCCGTGGCTCCTCTGAACTGGCTCCAGCAGCTCCACATCCACCAGGGTTAAAATATTTCCCTGTATGATCCAGGATCTGTTTGGCACCTCGGTGCTGGGGCACACCTCACCCCGCAGTGGGAGCAGTGCATTTGTTTATCATTTCTCTTCCAGGCTATTCCCAGGCAGCAGCTTCTCCCCCAGGATGATTCAATCCCTCAGGTCCCAGCAGTGATTAGGRACATCAGCTTCCCTAAGACACTTCAATATTTCCCTGCAGGTGTTTTTGCTGTGGGAGGAAGCAGGACGTGCAGAGGCTGCAGGCACAGGCAGGATCAGGTCTCACTTCATCCTGGGTATGTGTTTTTTCCTTTGAACCTGGTGTTGGGGCAGTGGTTTTAAGTGCAGTGCCATGCTCTGAGCCAAGCTCAAGCTTTAGCCAGATCAAGGTGGAATAGGAAAGAATCCAGCCAGAAAATCCAGAGAATCCACCCACTGGGCAGCARCCACTACATCTAAGTGGGCTTTGGCTCTGATGGAAGTAATGAGSTGCTTCACCACCTCCAGACACCCCAGATTTAATGAATTTTGTGGTCAAAATTCACTAAATGTGAATTTATGTGCCAGTCATATGSGTGCAACCAGCACTGGCTGCCTCATTGAGGTTAATTACAGCAGTGCTAATTACCTGGCTCTTCCTTGGCCACACCCACCCCAAACAAGCTGCAGACACGCAGGGGTGACATCTGCCAGCCCTGGCACCTGGGCTGAGCTGCAATTCCCTGSTCCCAGCTCTGTGCCCTGTGCTTGCACACACCTGGGAACAGCAAACACACTGGGAGGAGGAGGGAGCTTGGGGAAATCCCGAGCTTGGGGAGACACAGGCTTGGAGCAAGGAAAGAACGCCGGGATGGGTGATCTGAGGGGAGTTACAGCAGTGGGGAGCCCAAACCCACCTGGCTGCATCCTCCTGTGGGGAGCCAGAGGGGCCCCCTGAGCCTGAAGGAGCAGCTGCTCCAGGTGGGATGCTGGGATCTGGTACTGGACACCTCTGTGTGTGTGTGGCCCTGGGGAGGGTCAGTTTAGATGGGATATTGGGAATTAGGAATTGTTCCCTGGGAGGGGGCTGAGGGGCACAGGGTGCCCTGCATCCCTGGCAGTGCCCCAGGCCAGGCTGGACATTGAGGCTGGAGCAGCCTGGGGCAATGGGAGGTGTCCCTGCCATGGCAGGGCTGGCTCTGGGTGGGATTTAGGGTCCCTTCCCAGCCCAAACCAGTCTGGGATTCTGCAATAAGGAAATAAGGCTGGAGCAGCACTGTGAACCAGAAGGACCCAGTAAAGCTGAGCCTGGCTGAGCAGCACTGTTTAATAACCTGGAGGGCTTTGTCACCCAGGATGGAGTGCAGAAACTGCTGCCCAGAGGATCCAATACCTCAGAGAGGGAGGAGGAGGAGGAGCTGGTTTTTCCCAGGCTCGGGATTACAAATCTCAGACGTGTTTGCCCTTTCCAAACAAACAATTCCAGCACGAGACCTGGCTCCTGCTGCAGTGGTCTGTGCCAGCTGCCACTGGTCACAGCTTGCCAGGCTGGAAACAGAGTCCCCTGAGCAATAAACCAGCATCAACACCATCTTCTGGGCAGGGATGGCATGATGCTGGCTTTGCAGTGCTCGGCCTCACATGGCCAGTGACGTGCCTGAGCCAGGCTGGAAACCTCTTGGTTTGTGTTCCTGACTGGGATCAGCCTGGAAACCTCTTGTTTGTGTTCCTGACTGGGTCAGGCAGAAAAACCTCTTGGTTTGTGTTCCGACTGAAATCGCCTGAAACCTCTTGTTTGTGTCCTGACTGGGGTCAGGCTGGAAAACCTCTTGGTTTGTGTTCCTGACTGGTCAGCAGAAAAACCTCTTGGTTTGTGTTCCTGACTGAAATCAGCCTGGAAAACCTCTTGGTTGTGTCCTGACTGGAATCAGCCCAGAAACCTCTTGGTTTGTGTTCCTGACCAGAGCCAGCTGGAAAAATCTCTTGGTTTGCTGGGGAGTACTCAAAGTGACTTAGAGGAGAGATTAAACTGTTTGGGGTCAAGGAAGTCAAATGCCTGGAGAGCCGAGGGTGAGGTCTGGCCCTTTGAATTTTGGCTAAAGCAGAGGATACAAGTGCCTGAGAAAATTGCATTCCATTCCCAAACTGCCAGCAGCCCGGTTTAACCCTCCATGTCTGTGTTCCCTGTAAAACAGGACCAGTCACAGCGTTCCTGCTTGAGCCAGGGCTGGAGGGGCTGCAGGGGACACAGCACTGGTTTTCCTCCACACAGGGACCCCGTGGGTGGGATGCCACCCAGACAGGGCTCCAGCAAGGTGATTTGCTGCAGCAGGAGCAGCCCACAGCTGACAGAGCTGTTCATTCAGAGCTGCAGCAGGAGCAGCCCCACAGCTGACATTGCTGTTTCACCCAGAGCTGCAGCAGGAGCAGCCCCCACAGCTGACAGAGCTGTTTCATTTGGAGCTGCAGCAGGAGCAGCCCCACAGCTGACAGAACTGTTTCATGGAGCTGCAGCAGGAGCAGCCCCACAGCTGACAGAGCTGTTTCACCAGAGCTGCAGCAGAGCAGCCCCACAGCTGACAGAGCTGTTCACCAGAGCTGCAGCAGGAGCAGCCCCCACAGCTGACAGAGCTGTTTCACCAGAGCTGCAGCAGGAGCAGCCCCACAGCTGACAGACTGTTTCACAGGCTGCACAGGAGCAGCCCCACAGCTGACAGAGCTGTTTCACAGAGCTGCAGCAGGAGCAGCCCCACAGCTGACAGAGCTGATTTTCACCCAGGGCTGCAGCAGGAGCAGCCCCCAGCTGACAGAGCTGTTTCACCAGAGCTGCAGCAGAGCAGCCCACAGCTGACATGCTGTTCACCCAGAGCTGCAGCAGGAGCAGCCCCACAGCTGACAGAGCTGTTTCATCAGAGCTGCAGCAGGAGCAGCCCCACAGCTGACAGAGCTGCAGCATGACAAGCAGCCCCACAGCTGACAGAGCTGTTTCACCAGAGCTGCAGCAGGAGCAGCCCACACTGACAGAGCTGTTTACAGAGCTGCGCAGGAGCAGCCCCACAGCTGAAAGCTGTTTCACCAGGCTGCAGCAGGAGCAGCCCCACAGCTGACAGAGCTGTTTCATTCAGAGCTGCAGCAGGAGCAGCCCCACAGCTGACAGAGCTGTTTCATTTGAGCTGCAGCAGGAGCAGCCCCACAGCTGACAGAGCTGTTTCATTGGAGCTGCACAGGAGCAGCCCCACAGCTGACAGAGCTGTTCACCCAGAGCTGCAGGCAGAGCAGCCCCACAGCTGACAGAGCTGTTTCACCAGGGCTGCAGCAGGAGCAGCCCCACAGCTGACAGAGCTGTTTCACCAGAGCTGCAGCAGAGCAGCCCACAGCTACAGCTGTACCAGAGCTGCAGCAGGAGCAGCCCCACAGCTGACAGAGCTGTTTCACCCAGAGCTGCAGCAGAGCAGCCCCACAGCTGACAGAGCTGTTCACCCAGGGCTGCAGCAGGAGCAGCCCCACAGCTGACAGAGCTGTTTCACCCAGGCTGGCAGGAGCAGCCCCACAGCTGACAGAGCTGTTTCACCCAGAAGCTGCAGCAGGAGCAGCCCACAGCTGAAGCTGTTTCACCAGAGCTGCAGCAGGAGCAGCCCCACAGCTGACAGAGCTGTTTCATTCAGAGCTGCAGCAGGAGCAGCCCCACAGCTGACCAGAGCTGCAGCAGGAGCAGCCCCACAGCTGACAGAGCTGTTTTCACCCAAGAGCTGCAGCAGAGCAGCCCCACAGCTGACAGAGCTGTTTCACAGAGCTGCAGCAGGAGCAGCCCCACAGCTGACAGAGCTGTTTCACCAGGGCTGCAGCAGGAGCAGCCCCACAGCTGACAGAGCTGTTTCATTCAGAGCTGCAGCAGGAGCAGCCCCACAGCTGACAGAGCTGCTTCATTTGGAGCTGCACAGGAGCAGCCCCACAGCTGACATCTGTTTCATTCAGGGCTGCAGCAGAGCACCCACAGCTGACAGAGCTGTTTCACTCACAGCTGCAGCAGGAGCAGCCCCACAGCTGACAGAGCTGTTTCACCCAGGGCTGCACAGGAGCAGCCCCACAGCTGACAGAGCTGTTTCATTTAGAGCTGCAGCAGAGCAGCCCCACAGGCTGACAGAGCTTTTCACCAGAGCTGCAGCAGGGAGCAGCCCCACAGCTGACAGAGCTGTTCACCCAGAGCTGCAGGCCAGGAAAGCCTCAGCCCCTGTGCAGGGCTCCAACTCTCCAGCATAAAATCCTCAGGGCAGCACATGCAGAGGTGCAGAGGCACAGCCCATGGCCCAGGGTGGGCTCAGGTGGGACACTCAGCCCAGGACACGTGTGGCTTCCACCTGCACAGGTGTGTGGTAGCAGAGTCCTGCTGAGCTCGTCCTCCAGGTGCTCTGGGTCTCCCTCTCCCTCTTGGGTTCTTATCCTGATGGAAAAGAAATGTGCTCAGCCCTGAGCGTGTAACTGCCAGGCTGTGGAGGAGAGGGATGGAGAGGCAGCAGCCAGGGGCCAGCCTGGGATGGGATTAATGGATAATGAAATGGGATGGATGGGATTGGGAATTAAGGTTTGTTTTTTTATTAGAGATGGGGCAAACTGGGAGTGTTTTAAAACTTTCATTCCATTTTCAGTCTCATGTGAAGGGTGAGACAATACAGATGTTATAATTCACGCCATCTCAATCAGAAGCCAATTATTTCCTAATTACAAAACACTGTAAATGTTTCTTGGCCTGTCAGCTTTAACCACACCATGCTCCAAATGTCCCAAATCCAGTCATCTAAAATTACCCCTCGCAGGTCCCACTACAATGCATCTTCTATAGGATGCATTTTGGCCTTTTTTTTTGTAAGGCCACCTTTTGAAACTTGTTTTTAGCTCCATTTCTCTCTCAGCAATGTCTGTCCCGTTCCATAGCATTTCTAAGTCAGCATTTCTTGTCTCAAGGTTTGCACACAGATGCACACTGGGTGAGCCTTGTGCCAGGCTTTGGGAATTTTCTATAAATCCATTTCCCACTTACATGGATGGGATGGGATGGGATGGGATGGGATGGGATGGGATGGCATGGCATGGCATGGCATGGCATGGCATGGCATGGCATGGCATGGGAGGTGAGATAACTCCCACGAGTTTGGGCTAAGAGCGTGTGAGTTTGTGCCTTGCCAGGGACAGCCTGCTCTGTACTGGAAAGCTCCTGGTGGATGATCCTCCAGGCAATTTCTCCAGGTGAATCTGGTGTGCCAGCAGGGTCTGGTGTGTCAGCACTGCCTGCTCTGTGCTGCTTTGTAGGGAGAAAAGAGCAGCAGGAAAACTTTCAGCACAAACAAAGGTGTAGATCCTGCCCACCACACTCACTCTTCTTGCCCCTCCAGAACTGTTCTCTGGAATTTCTGTGTCCTCCAAACTTCTCCCATCTGAATAAACCCTCAGAATTTGTTTTCTTCTGCCTGCCTGCCTTTGCAGGCTTCTGCCATGGGCAGATGACAGAAGGCAGAGCAGCAAAAGGGAATTTCATGATCACATTTAATGTCCCAGAGCACTGTTTTGCTCTTCAAATTTGGAAGAATTTCCTGTGSTGGCCCCATTGAGGGAAACCAGGGCTGGAATCTGACCTTGCTCTCCTTGTTCTCTCCTCTTGCAGCTCATTTCAGGATGTCAGCTGAGCCCTGGCAAGCAACCAACAAAGGAATAAGCCCTTCACAGGCAACAGACTAAAAGTCCCCTGGTTATCCCTGATGGCACAACCTGAAACAYTGAACTTCTTCCCCTCACAGGAACTTTTATACAGCCCAAAAGACTGCATAAAACAGACCCCCAGAAATGACATTTGGAGACCCACAGGGACTTTGGTGTGATAGAGGCCAAATCCTGGGTCTCCCCGACCCTGATCGCCTGGCTCAAATTGCTTGTGGCTTTTTCCAAATTAATACTTTGATAATTTAATAAATTTCCTTAATTATTAAATTGGAGTATTCATTTATAACTCAGGGGTGTTCATCCCTGCAAAGGCAGCCCCAGCTGCTGTCCCAGGGAGAGCACCAGGTGAGCACCAGGTGAGCAGGAGCAGGCAGGAGGGAGGGAGAGCACCAGGTGAGCACCAGGTGAGCAGGAGCAGGCAGGAGGGAGGGAGAGCACCAGGTGAGCACCAGGTGAGCAGGAGCAGGCAGGAGGGAGGACTTGTCAGCTCTAATGAGCTCCATGATGAGAGTTGTTTGAGACTGGGAGCAAGGGCACACCCCAGGCCCTCCTTCCCTTCCTCTGTCCAGGTGACATGGAGCAGCAAGAACCCAGCTGTGAGTTCAGAGATGTTCCCAAGGCCAGGAACTGTGACAATCTCRGGRCTCCAGGTGCACTTGTGCAAACACACAGATCCTGATCCAAATGGAGAGATTTCTTCTGTGTTGTTCTCTTTAGTCCCCCTGGACTACCCCAGGGGTTCTCCCCTCTTGCACAGGAGGCTGAGAGGCTCATGGATCCTGGCTGAGCCCTGGCCAGCTTTCCCAGGTTGCTGGAGCTCAGTSCATCCCTCTGGGTGTCCAGAGTTGCCGGGACCCTGCCGGGGGCTCAGAGACCCTGGCACACAGCCCAGAACACCTGCGGGTTTGATTATGACCCGTGGAGCAAATTACCAGCTTTGTATGAGGACCTGAAAGTCACAGAAATTTATACTATTTAAGTATAATAATAAAATTATCACATGGTGAAAATGGAGATTTTTGGGGGTTTTTGGAATAGGGGTTTTGGGGACCAAATGGAGGAACTTGGGCATGTCTAGCCTTTCTTCTTCTTCTTCTTGGTCTCCATCTTCTGCTGGCACTTTGGGATTGGTYTAGAGTAGAAGTGCACTGTCTAACATAGGTGATAGGTATTGGGAATTAAGTGTAAATATGTTATATGTAGTTTGTAATATAAAAGGATAACACGGCCCCGAGGGCAGTCAGAGTGCCTGTGGCTGCCCTGCTCAGACAATCTCGGCTGGGCAGAAAGGAAATTTTATAGATAAGAATTTAAAAACAACCTCAAGACCGAAAAGTGAAGAGCTCTGACTCGTTCTTCAGTTGCACAGGCCAAAACAGAGACATCCTGCACATCTTGGGGCAGCAATTCACAACTGAACTGCGAGGCCAGGTTTCTGGGTGTGGGTGGAAACTGAGCACACCCAAAAGTGAGCTCCCCAAAGCACTCTGTCCCTGCAGGGTCACCCCGAGGGGGGGACACCCGAGCTGGGAGTGGGGTGGCAGAGGAGCAGAGGGGTGAGGCTGGGGCTGCACCCTCAGGGAGCTCTGGCCCTGGCACAGGCTGCCCAGGGAAGTGGCAGAATCACTGTTCCTGGGAGCTCCAATGGTGCATGGATGTGGCATGTGGGGACGTGTGTCAGTGGTGGCCTTGGCAGTGCTGGGGGAATGGCTGGGCTTGATGGCCTGAGAGGGTTTTTCCAAAGCTAATGACTGTGATTAATGCAAGCATTCTGAAGGAACTACTGTCAATATGCTTCTGCTTTGTGTGATTGGTCAAAAAATTTTAAAGTAAGTTGTAACATTAAGTTCTTGGTCTGCTGCCTGGGATGTGAGCTGCTGGCAGCTTCCCATTGTCATCACCATCTAATGAGATTGATGCTGGAAAATAAAACAGCTCAAGGCATGTTCCTAGCAGTCCTGTCCTGTTTGTGATTTGTGCATAGACCCCAGCTATGTGAGCTCCTGGGGACACTCTGCCTTCATCACCTTCTCCTGCTGCATCATCCTCAGGGCTGTGCTGGGGCTGCCATCCCACAGGGCTCGGCTCATGGCTCTTGGCACCTGTGTTCCCACATTTTCATCATCCTCATATTTTACCGAGGTGGGTTCCTCTCTGTGCACCTGCAGATGTTCACTCACAGCTTGGCACCTCRTGCCCAGGTGCTGGGGGCTGACTCCTGCCTGACCCTCCCTCCCATGCTCAGCCCCTCGTCTGTGGCATCAGGGTGAAGCAGATCCAGGAAGGAACCTGCAAACTGCTGGGGCAGCTGGCAGGGGCCAGGAGCTCACAGGCTGCTAAGGGGGGCTCAGATTCAGAGAGACAGAACAAGATTTCTCCCATCCCAGAGCAGGTGTGGAGCTGAGTGCAGTGAATCATCCCCCAGGAAGGTCCAGCTCCCCCTGCACAAAGGGAACCTAGAGCAGATGACACTGACACAGCAGCAACCAAATCACAGGGGACCAATGGACCAGGGCAGGTGGGTTTGGGCAACTGCTCCTTTGGCCAATGCACTCCTCCCTTCCAAGATACCACTTGCAAATTCTGGGCTCGTTCCCCAGTGCTGGCAGGGCTTTACACTCGTCCTGCCTGAACTCAGAGGTCCCTGCTGGCCCCTCTCTCCATCCGTTGCTGGGTACTGGTGCTCGTTCCCCAGTGCTGCAGGCTTTTGCTCTCGTCCTGGCTGAACTCAGTGGTCCCTGCTGGCCCCTCTCTCCATCTGTGCATGTTCCTCTGTGTGATGGTGTTCGCAGGGGTCTTAGGATGAGGAAGAGTCGAAGGATCTGACTCCATGTTTCAGAGGCTTGATTTATTATTTTATGATATATATTACATTAAAACTATACTAAAAGGAATAGAAGAAAGGATTTCATCAGAAGGCTAGCTAAGAATAGAATAGAGATGATAACAAAGGCTGTGACTGACGTCCGGACAGCTGACTGTGATTGGCCATTAATTAGAAACAACCACATGAGACCAATCCCAGATGCATGAGCCTAATATGCATCCCCCCCAAAACAGCAGCAGATACCTTTGGTTACATTTTTTGTTCCTGGAGGCCTCTGAGCTTCTCAGGAGGGAAAAATCCTAAGGAAAGGATTTTTCAAGAAAACAGTCTGTGACACCTCTGGGGAGCAGCACAGCCTCAGGTGAGCTGCTTGCCTTCTCCATGTGCAGAAAGCTTGGTCCTGGCTGAGAGAGCCCACCGGGCGTGGCAGGATGTGTCCCTGCACCTGAGATTTCACTGGGAGGGAGCCCATGAACAGGGCAGGATCTGGGCTCTGAGGTGCAGGACCCTGCAGACATTACACCAACGAGGACAAGATCTGAGACACATTCCCCATGGCTGGGAGTGTAGGATTTTGGGGAGTTTGGGGGACAGTGTTTTTGCCCAGCCCCACGGGAAGCTTGGGACAGGGAGCCCCATTTTGCAGGTGCTTTTGGACAGGTGGTGACCGGGGCCGTGGTACACGAGGATTGTGGTGGACATGGGCCGATGGTGATATGGGGCCGTTGGGTGACACTGGGGCCGTGGTACACAGGTTGTGGTGACCATGGGGCCATGGGTGCATGGACAGCAGTGGGACACGGGGCAGCGGTTGACACGGTGGCAGCAATGACAAGGGCACAGGTGACACGGGCAGCATTCGGGTGAACGGGGGCAGCAATGAACGGGCAGCGGTGACACGGTGCGGCACGGTGACACGGGGCGAGTGGTGACATTTGGGGACAGCGCCTGGCACGGGGCAGCAGTGACCCAGGGGCAGCGGTGACACTCAGGGCAGTTTCGATGATTGCGCGCCTTTACCGAGTCGAAGATCGTCTCTGCCTGGGTTGGCATGCTGGTCGCGGATCCTCAATACGAAACTCACACGGGGATAAATACCAAAGTGCCTCGCCCGGTCTAGCATCTTGGCGGGCAGTGGTTGACACGGGGCAGTGGTTGACAATGGGCAGCTCCTGGGTCTGGGTTCATCGCACACCAGGCTTCCTCCACTGAAGGAGCCCCCAAGGAAGAGCCCTATTCCCTTGATTGCCTGCAGAGGAGCCCAGCAGGGACAGGCCAGGGAGAGTTAACGAAGATCTCAGGAGATTCCAGCTCAGCCTCAGGAGGAACTTCCACGCTCCTGGGCCACAGCATGAATTCCAGCTCTGAGCCTCAGGACAATTCCAGCTACTGAGCCTCAGGATGATTCCAGCTCAGCCTACAGGGACAATTTTCCAGCTCTTGAGCCTCAGATGTTTTCCAGCTCAGCCTTCAGGACAATTCCAAAGCTCTGAGCCTCACGGAGATTCCAGCTCTGATCCTCAGGGATTTCCAGCCTCTGAGCCTCAGAGTGATTCCAGCTGAGCCTCAGGATGATCCAGCTCGCCTCAGAGTGATTCAAGCTCTGAGCTCTCAGTGGAGATTCGCAGCTGATTCCCTCAGGATGATTCCAGGCTCAGGCCTCAGGATGATTTCCAGCTCTGCAGCCTCAGGATGATTCCAGCTCTTAGCCTCAGGAATGATTCAGCTGAGCCTCAGGAAAGATTCCAGCTGAGCCTCAGTGATGATTCCAGCTCTTAAAGCCTCAGGATGATTGCCACGCTCTGAGCACTTCAGGATGATTCCAGAGAGATTATGGATGATTCCAGCTCTGAAGCCTCAGGACACATTCCAGCTCAGCCTCAGGATGATTCCAGGCTCACTCGCCTGGCAGGAGATTGACGGTCCCCTGCCTTGGCCAACGACGGGCACCCAAGGGACAGCGGAGACACCCAAACGTTGCCTCCCTCCTCCAACGACGGGGACGGGCAGAGAAATTTGCCAGAGCTGTCCCCGGGGTCCTCGTGCAGAGCTGGGGCTGGAGGGAGTGAATTAGCAGGGAGAGTTTGTCCGGATCAGGGAGCAGGGGTCCTGGAGCTGCGTTCTCTGCGGTGGCCACAAGGGACAGGGTCCCCATGCCACGGCCTCAGTAGTGATGGGAAAGTCCCCAGGGGACAAGCCAGTCGGGTGACAATGCTTTAATTGGCCCCCGGGCAGCGGCGGGGGCCGCACAGCAGCCGGCCAAACAGATTCACATTGCTTCCTGGGGACGAAGCTGTAATACCAGCCCGCTCAGTTAGCGCTAATCTGGACTTCTCCCAGGAAGGGAACCTGATAGGAAAAAACACAAAAAACAAAAGTTCAATTGCTTAAACTTGGACTTGTCAGGAAGGCCCGGCGAGGGCCAGTGACTTCAGCAGGACAGCAGTGTGGGGAGGGAGACTGCTGCCCACCGTCATCCATCATCCGATCCATCCATCCATCATCCATCCATCCATCATCCATCCATTTCATCCCATCCATCCCCATCCATCATCCATCCCACTTCATCCATCCACCATCCATCCATTCCATCCATCCATGCCATCATCCATTCATCATCCAATCATGCAGTCCATACCATCCATCCATCCCATCCATTCCATCCTATCCCATTCATTCCATCCATCCCATCCATCCATCCATCCCAGTACACATCATCCATCCATCCATCAATCCCATCCATCCATCCATCCATCCATCCATCCATTCCATCCATCCACTTCCATTCCATACATCCATCATCCATCCATGCCATTCCATTCCATCATCCATCCATTTCCATTCATCCATCCATCCATCCATCATCCATCCCATCCAATCCAGTTCCATCCATCATCCAATCCATCAATATCCATTCATCCATCTCTCGATCCTATTTCATTCCAATCATTCATATACATACCATCCATTCCATCCATTCCATCCACATCTCTCACTCCATCCATTCGCTCTCTCCATCCATCCATCTATCATCCATCCATCAATGTAGTCCATCTCATCCACAGTCCTCTCTCCATCCAATTCATCCATCTATTCACTCCTATCCATCCATCATGCCATCATCCATCCATCCATATCCAGTGCGCGGTGCGTCCATTTTTCTTGATCCATCATTTTCATCCATCTCCTCATGCCGCGATCATTCCATGCCGATTCCATTACACATCCAATCCTATTGCCATTCCAATATCCACATTCCTCGATCCACATCCCTATTACTTTATTCATCACATTTATGCCATCATCATCCATCCATCCATCCATTCCAACTTCTATTCCATCCCATCCGACCATCCATCATTCCTCACATCATATTATACTCTCGCCTTGTGGTGCTCCATCCAGGTGCCGATTATCCATCCATCCATCCATCCACTCTCCATCCAGTCATCCATAATCATCATCCCATCTCCAATCTATCCATATCCACTATCCATTCCATCTCCTATCATTCCATCCATGTGCTTCATCATCGCATCCCCAATCCATATCCTCATACTCCCTCCATTCGATACATACATACCATCGCGAGTGCTCATTCCATCCCATCGATCCTTTCCGATCATTACAATTCCATCCATCAGTGCGTCATGCCATATCATCCAGTCCATCATCATCCTTATTCATCTCCAATCCATTCCTATCCATCCCATCCCCTCCATCCATACATCCATCCATCCACTCCACTCATCCTGCTCTCCATACCATCCATTCCATCCTCCTCCATCCCATATCCCATTCCATCTCATCACTCTCCATGCCATCCAGTCACCATTCATCCTCCATTTTATCCATCCAATCCATCCAGCCATCCCGATCCATTCCATCCAGCTCCACTCTCTCCATCCATCCATCCATCTCATCCACTCACTCCCATCCAATATCATCCTCTTCCAATTCCATCCCCTCCCCTTCCGATTCATTCCATCATATTCCATCCAGTCCATGGAGTATCCATTCCATCCATCTCATTCCCATGCTATATCCATCCATCCATCCATTCCATTCCAGTCCATTATCATCGGCGAGTCAATAATATATATACTCCATACATACCAATCCATCCATCCATCCATCCAGTCTTCCATCCAATCTCATATATCCTAACTCATCCAATCCATATATCTTCTCATCCAATTCCATTCCATCCATGCATCATTCCATCTCCCCTACCATCATATCCCACTCCATCTCTCATTCCATCCATTCCAGATGCTCGATCATCCATCCATCCATTCATCTCACTCATCCCATCCATCCATCCCTCTTCAGTCCTTCCATTCCAATCCATTCATCCATACACAGTCCACGCTCCATACCCATCCATTTTATCCATCCATTCAGTCATACAATTCCATCCAATCCATCGCCTGCGGCTCGCGAGTGCGTGTGGCCTCCATCCCACTCTCCACTTAATCCATCCATCCATCCAATCTTCATTTCAGATTCCGATCCATCCATCCTCATCTCTCTTCCATTCCATAATCCATTCCATCCATTCATCAACATCCATCCATCTCATCCATCCACTCCTCCTCTATCCCATCTATCCATCCCATTCCATCCGTTATATGCTTATATATCCATCCATCCCTCCATCACCCATCCATCCACGTCCATCCGGCCCTCCCTGCATCATTCACTCCATTACTCAGTCCATCCATCCATGCCATCATCCATCCATTCCAATCCATCCATCCATTATCCATCCATCCATCCATTCCATCCATCCATCCATCCATCCCTCCATCCAGTCATCCATCATCCTATCAATCATCATTCCATCCATCCATCCATCCATCCATCCATCCATCCATCCATCCATCATCCTCCATCCCACCCATTTCCACCCATCATCCAGATCCATCAATCCATTCCATCCCATCCATCCATCCATCATGCCATCCATCTCCATCCATCCATCATCCATCCATCCATCATCCATCCATCATCCATCATCCATCCCAGTCCATCACTTCCATCCATCCCATCCATCCATCCATCATCCATCCATCCATCCATCAATCCATGCCATCCATCCATCCATCCATCCATCCATCATCCATTCATCATCCATCCATCATCCATCATCCATCCATCCATCCATCATCCATCCATCCATTCCATCCATCCATCCATCCAATTTCCATCCATCCATCCATCCATTCATCCATCCATCCCATCATCCATCCATCATCCATCCATTCCATCCCTTTCCATCATCCAAATCTCCATTCCATCCATCCACTCCACCATCCCATCATCCATCCATCCATCCATCATCCATCCATCCATCCATGCGGTGCCATCCATCCATCCGATCCATCCATCCATTCATTCCATCCATCCATCCATAACCCCTTGGCAGGTCCCTGGGGGACAGGACCCAGCTCCCTGCAGGTCCCACCGGGCCAGGCAAGCAGGTTCCCTGGGCAGGCCATCCTGGTGATGCGTTGCTCCACACACTCTGATGCCGTGTCACCACACTCTGATCGCGTGTCACACATCCCCGACCACCCGTGTACACACACCCCCTGCCGTTGTCACACACCGCCATGCCGATGTCACACACCGCATGCCGTGTCACACACTCTGATGCCGCTGTCACACCACCCCGATGCTGATGTCACACACCCAACGCTGTGTTCACACACTCTGATGCGCGTGTCGACACCACCCCGATGCTGTGTCACACACCCCCATGCCATATCACACACCCCGATGCCAACAGAATATGTCACACACTCTGATCCGTTTGTCACACACCGCCATGCCGTGTTACACACTTCTTGATGCTGTGTCACACACTCCCGACACTGTGTCACCACACCCCCCCAGTGCCGTGTTTTTACCACCACTTCTGGTGATTGCCGTGTCACACACCCCAGATGCTGTGTCACACCACCCCCATGGCCGTGTCACAACCCCCATATGCCGTGTCACACACCCCCATGCCCTGTCACAGCACCCCCATGCCCTGTCACACACCCCGATGCCGTTGTCACCACCCCCATTGTGCAGTGTCACACTTTGGATGCCGTGTCACACACCCCCATGCAGTGTCACACACTCTGATGCCCTGTCACACACCCCCATGCCCTGTCACACACCCCGATGCCGTGTCACACACTCTGATGCCGTGTCACACACCCTGATGCTGTGTCACACACCCCCATGCTGTGTCACACACCCCCATGCCGTGTCACACACCCCGATGCCGTGTCACACACTCTGATGCCGTGTCACACACCCTGATGCTGTGTCACACACCCCCATGCCGTGTCACACACCCCCATGCCGTGTCACACACCCTGATGCTGTGTCACACACCCCGACACCATGTCACACACCCCGACACCATGTCACACACCCCACAGTGACCCACAGGGGTGGCACCGGGGGGCTCTAGGGTGCATCCAGCCCAAACCATTCCATAATTCCATGAGCACCTCTCCAGCAGGACCCTGGCCCCTCGGTGCCTCTGCAAGGGGCTTGGGGGTGTCACTCCCTGCTGATGAGTGACCACAGCACCAGGAGGTCGCTCTGCCCCGCTGCTGCTGCTGCTGCTGCTGCTGCTGCTGGTGACGATGCTGATGCTGATGCTGATGCCGCTCGCACTGCCAGGCTCTCCGCAAGGAACACAATAAATGGATGCCACTCCCAGCCTGCTCCCTGTGTCGAGGGCCAGCAGCAGCCGGGCCGGCGGCCCCGGGAGCACGGCGGTGACAGTGACACCGGGCATGGCACTCAGTGCGGAGCGCAGGAGGCCCCTCCTGGCCAGAAGGCAGCACTGCCACCGCGCCGCGGTGCCACCGCTCTGCTGTCACCTCCCTGCCACCCTCTGCCACCTCCTGTCACCTCCCTGCACTGTCACCYCCTCGCTGTCACCCCCTGCCACCTCCCGTCACTGCCATCCCCTGTCACCCTGTGCCAGGGAGAGTCACTACCCTGAGCTGCCCCTGTGCCCCCTCTCAGGGCATGGGCAGGGCCCARGGAGCAGCACAGGGGCTTCAGGCTGGACTTTACATCCAGGACCTGCCTGAGGGACAGCTTGGGAAACAGCCGCTGAGCATGATTGGACTTCTCTGAACCCAAATCAGAAACCATCACAGAATGGTTTGGGTTGGGAGCGGACCCTAAATCCCACCCCAGTGCCACCCCTGCCATGGCAGGGACACCTACCCACCTTGTCCGCAGTGTCCAGCCTTGGCCTTGGGCACTGCCAGGATGACAAGGGGCTAGCCCCAGCTGCATCTGGGCACCCTGTGCCGGGCCTCCAACCCTGCCAGGAAACAATTCCTCATTGCCAAGATCCCATCTCAGCCCTGCCCTCTGGCACTGCAGCCCATTCCCTGGTGCTGTCC
Source organism: Sporophila hypoxantha (assembly GCA_002167245.1). NCBI lineage: Eukaryota > Metazoa > Chordata > Aves > Passeriformes > Thraupidae > Sporophila > Sporophila hypoxantha. The sequence goes on along the minus strand of NDFG01000001.1, from coordinate 1,620,395 downwards.
TGCACGCCTTGTTCCCAGTCCCTCCTGCAGCTCTCCTGGAGCCCCTTTCGGCCCTGCAGGGGCCTCTGAGCTCTCCCAATCCAGCTTCTCCTCTTCCAGGTGAGCACCCCCAGCTTCTCCAGCTCAGAGTGATGACTCTGAGCTGTCCTGGCCTTCCAGTCTGCGGCTGTGGTGCCTCACCCTGTGACAGGTCCCTGTGCCCAGCTGGGCCTGCTTAGGGACACTCCTGGCACGGGAACAGCCGGGGGCAGTGTCCAGGAGCTTTCTGGTGCTGTTTGGCTCCCTCTGCTCCCAGCTGCTCTCAGGGCTGGCCAGGATGAGCCCCAGGACGCCCTGCCTGTGTGGCAGCTCCTCCAGAGCCTCCCAGCCTCTGGTGACAGTCCCAGGGGAGCCAGGATGACAGCCAGTCGTGGATAAATGCTGTGCTTTTCTGTCAGGAGCCAGGACATCGCTCTGGCTGTGCTGAGCAGCCCAGACCCTGCCAGGGGGCTCAGAGACCCTGGCACAGAGCCCAAGACCCCTGTGTGGGTTGGATTATGACCCATGGAGCAAGTTACTAACTTTAGATGAAGATCTGCAGGCCATGACAGTTTAAGTAGAATGATAGGGAATTTATCATGGGGTGAAAAAGTAGATTTTGGGGTTTTTAGAATGGGGGTTCAGGGGGCAAGATGGAGGGATCTGGGCGTGTCCAGCCTTTCTGCTTCTTCTTCTTGGCCTCCATCTTCTGCTGTGATGGTGGCACTTTTGGATTGGTTTAGAGTAGAAGCTCACTGTCTAACAGAGGTGATAGGTATTGGGAAGTCATTGTAAATATTGTACATGTAGTTTTTAGTATAAAGACATAACACTGCCCCAGGGCAGGCAGAGTGCCTCTGTCTGACCTGCTGGACAGACCTCGGCAGGCCAGAGAAAAAGAATTTTATAGATAAGGAACAATCAACAACCTTGAGACCGAGAAATGAAGAGCTCTGACTCCTTCTCTGACCACCGGGCTGGGAACAGAGACTTTGTGACACATCTGGGGGTCCCTGTGAGCAGCAGAGATCCTGACAGTTTTCCCACCTGCCGCTTGCTGAGGCTCTCGGGGACCCTGTGTGCTCCACACAGAGCAGAGGGGGCTGTGGAGCAGCCTCAGCTTCCATGGAAACCCAGAGGGAGCTSCCAGGAATGCAGATTCCTGAGATTCAGACTCCAGCCTGGAGCCCTTCCCTGGAGGAGTCACACGGGGGGAGCTGGGGGTGCCCAGCCTGCTCCGAGGGGCTGGGGCTGCCAAGACTCAGATTGTGGGGGGAAAGCACCAGGGCCATGCAGGAAAGCACCAGGGCTGTGCAGGAAACCACCAGGGATGTGCAGGAAACCACCAGGGCCATGCAGGAAAGCACCAGGGCCGTGCAGGAAAGCACCAGGGCTGTGCAGGAAAGCACCAGGGCTGTGCAGGAAACCACCTGGGCTGTGCAGGAAACCACCAGGGCTGTGCAGGAAAGCACCAGGGCTGTGCAGGAAAGCACCAGGGCCGTGCAGGAAACCACCAGGGCTGTGCAGGAAAACCTCAGTTTGGTGGAGCAGACAG
>NDFG01000001.1:1566026-1609988 GCA_002167245.1 Sporophila hypoxantha | reverse complement strand
AGTGCAGCTTCTCCCAGAACGCTCCAGCCACTGTCCTGCCACGCGATTCACACTCCATACACCAAACCTCAACCCACCGCCCAGCCTGGACTCAGTCCCAGCCCGCGCCTTAGCCAGCCAGGTCTCCGCCCAGCCCTGGCCCGGCCAGGGCCCAGCCCAGCTTCAGCCCGCTCAGCACCGGCCCAGCCCTGCCCAGCCCAGCTCAGCTCAGCTCAGCCCAGCCCGGCCCGCCCGGCCCGCCCATCCAGCTCAGCTCTATCTCTCAGCTCTCTGCCGCCCGGCCCAGCCCAGCCTCAGCCTCAGGCTAGCTCAGCTCAGCCCAAGGCCCGCCCGGCCCAGCCCACCACAGCAGATCAGAGGCCATCTTACCCACAGCCGGCTTGTCTCGTAGTCATGAAAGCAAAAACCAGGATGAGCTGCAGCAGCACCATCGTGATTGCCACCAGCTCACCCATGGTGAGGATGTTGAGGAGCCCCATGGCACGGTCCCTGTCACTGGCACGGGCTGCTGGGGAGGTTCCCCAGTGACCTGCGGGGCCCCAGTGGAGGGCCCCTAACCCGGCTGGGGTGGCAGAGGCCCTGGTGGTGCCAGTCTGCGGTGTCACAGCGTCCCATGGTCCCTTTTATACCCCAGCAGGTGGGCAGAGGCCCCTTTGTGACAGTGTGGGGCAGCGAGAGCCCCCTGTGTGACATCACAGGACAGGCAGAGGCCCCTGTGTGGCATCTGAGTGCCGCCTGACAAAGGGGACGTGCCCATGTGCCAGGCTATCGAAGTGGAGCCCTGGGGCCGCCCAGGAGCACACAGGCAGTGCTGGGCAGCTGCAGCCCCCATGGCAGCTCCCTGTGCTGTTCCAGGAGCTCCAGGAGGTGTTCCTAAGGTTCATTCGGAGCTGCTGGGACTTCTCATTTTCTCCTGCAGGACTTCAGAACATCCTTGTCACCTCCTGCTTTGCTGCCCCTTCTTCCAAAGGCCATCCCTCTCAATTCCTGCTGCCTCTGTCCTTGCTTCTCTGAGAATCCAAAACTCCTCCTTTGGTGCTCGCTGTGCTCAGGAGAGCCTCCCCCATCACATCACCCACCAGTTCTTGAGAGATTTTCATCTTCCCTTCCCTTCCCTTCCCTTCCCTTCCCTTCCCTTCCCTTCCCTTCCCTTCCCTTCCCAGGGCAGGGAAGGATTCCCCGAGGGGCCAGGCTGCCATGGGACAGTGGGTGGTCCAGATGGACCAGGGGACCAGCCTGCCCTGGCCAGGGTGGGCAGCAGCTCCAGAGCTCCTGCTGGGCCCTGCACCCCTCTCATGGGGAGCCCCCCACCCCTCTCATGGGGAGCCCCATCTCTCGCAGGGCTCGGGGCCTGACGCCCCATCCCTCCCAGGGCAGCAGGGGCAGATCACACATTTCACAGTTTATTTCCAGTTTGGTGCATTTCCACGGTTTATTTCCAGTTTGGTGCATTTCCCAGGTGCAGGATGCCCCGGGGGGCTGTGGGTGCCCACTCTGGTACAGTGGGACAGGGGCTGGGCCCCCCTCAGCCCTGCAGCAGGGGGTCCCACTCTCGGGCGCCCCTTCCCCAGGGCTGGAGCAGCTCCCTCCCTGCAGCTCTGGGGGCACCAGGGACATTGGTGTCACCCTCGCGAGGCACCCGCAGCCCCTGCCATCCCGGGGGGTCGCGGTGCTGGGCCCGCAGAGCCATCAGGCAGCGTTGCCCAGGACCAGCACGCTCATGAGGAAGACCATGAGGAAGAAGACCCACATGAAGAAGCGGTCCATCACCTTGGCCACCTTCTTCCACTCGCCGGTGCGGCGCTGGTTGGCGCGGTGGCGGCGGAAGCAGCCGGCGATGTACCCGACGTTCCTCAGCAGGCCGTCGTGGTGGCACAGGCAGTGCTCCCAGGGGCAGCCCCGCACCTCCGCGCCGCCCTGCCCCTCGCCGGGGCTCTCCCCCGCTGCCCTGGCCTCCCCCGGGGCTGCCCGCCCGCCCGGCGCCCGCCGGGGGCTCTTGCAGCTCTCGCCCACCTCGTAGACGCAGCAGAGGCGGGCCAGGTGGTGCAGGATGAGCCGGCGCGCCCAGGGCGGCACGGGCCGGGCCCCCGGCCCGCAGTGGTGCACGTTCATGATGAAGATGGTGAGCGCCGTGGAGGCCGTGATCATGGTCATGGTGGCGATGTAGTACTTCCCTGCGGGGGCAGCGGCGCTGGCAGGGGGCACCGGGGGTCCCACGCCCCACAGGGGGTCCCGCCACCCCCCGTGCCCAGCCCTGGGCCCAGCCCTGGCACCGAGCCCGGCCCCGGGCTCACCGATGAGCGGGACGCTCTCCGAGGGCGGCATGCTCTCGGCCACCAGCAGCTGGAACACGGTGAGGGCCAGCAGCACCGTCACCCCCAGCGACACCTTCTCCCCCGAGTCTGCCGGCAGGTAGAAGCCCAGGGGCGCCAGGAAGGAGACCATGATGCAGGGCAGGAGCAGGTTGAAGATGTAGAAGGAGGCGCGGCGGCGCAGGAGCAGGGTGTAGGTGACGTCGGGGTAGGGCTCGGAGCAGCAGCCGTAGGTGATGACGTTCCTGGTGGCCGGCATGCCCAGCACCTCCCACTCCACGTTCTCCACGAAGTCCGTCAGGTCGCCGCTGTCCAGCTGGTTGCGGAGGTCGATCTGGTTCCCGTTGTGGGTCCAGGAGCCGAAGGTGAGGCGGCACTGCTGCCCGTCGAAGGGGAAGTAGGACACGTCCACCTTGCAGGAGCTCTTGGTGATGGCGGGCGAGTCCCAGGTGATGTGCCCGTCGGAGCGCAGCACCACGTTGGTCTCCATGGAGCCGCCGAAGTGCTCGTCGGCGCTGGGCGGGGAGGGGTGCCCGTGGGGCCGCATGCCCTCCCTGTGCCCCTTGCAGCCCCTGGCTGTCCCCTCGCTGCTGGGGTCAGTCCCAGGCACAGCTGGCTGCTGCCAGCACCCCCATCTCCCTGCATGTCCCCTCCAGGACCCTCTGCTTCCCCCCAGGCTGGCAGCATCCCCAGCATGTCCCCCTCCAGGACCCCCTGCTCCCCCCGAGGCTGGCAGCATCCCCAGCATGTCCCCCTCCGGGACCCCCCTGCTCCCCCCGAGGCTGGCAGCATCCCCCGCAGCCCCCCAGCCCCAGCCGGGCCCCCCAGCCCCGGGAGCAGCCGGGGGGACCAAGCACAACGCACTTGTTGTAGAGGATGATGTCCGGCCGCCAGACGTAGCTGCTGGGGATGCGGATGCTGTCGATGCCGCCGTACTCGTCCTTGTCCCAGGTGAGGTGGGCGTCCAGCCAGGTCTGGCGGACCCACAGGTAGGAGGTGAGCACCTGGTTCCTCTCGTCCTGCCGAGGGGAGAGGGTGGGCGTGGGGGAAGGACCCCGCGGCCGCCCCACTCCCCTCGGCCTCCAGCCCSGCGGCCTCTCCGGGTGCCCCGCGGAGCTGAGCTGGGTTCGGGGGGCCCGTGCTGGTTTTGGGGGGGACCGGGCTGTCTGCAAAGTGCTCCGAGCTAACCCGAGGCCACCCGGGCTGCTKCGGGGGCGGGTCCGGGCTGGTTTCAGGGGCTGAGCGTCGGCGCGGGGTCGAGCCGGGGCCGGTGCGGGGAGCGGGGCGCGGGGCCGGTGCCGTGCCCGGCGCTCACCATGTCGATGATCTGGGCCAAGGTGACCTTGAGGGTGACGTTGAGAGCCCGGTCCGTGTCCTCCACGGGGCGCAGGGCGCTGGAGTAGTTGGCGAAGAGGTCGTGGAGCAGTTTGTAGGCGAACCTTCCCGGCGCCGCCCGGCAGCCTGGGGACACCCGGAGCGGGGCTTGGAGGGGCCGGGGTGCAGCCGGAGCCCTCCCGAGGGATCGCCAGGACCCGGCCGCGGGACCCGGGGCAGCTGGGGGGGACAGGGAGCCCGACGGGACCCCCGGGATGCCCCTCCCCGCCAGCCCGAGCCCCCAGCCCCGGGATTCCCCGTGTGCGCGGCGATGCTGCCCCAGGGACCGGGGCAGGGGCGTCCGCGCCCCTCGAGCCCCGCTGCTCACCCGGGGCCGGGAGGAGGCCGGCGAGGCACAGGGCGAGGCACAGGCGAGCTCCGGGCTCCATCCCGCCGCAGGCGCGGGGACACGGGGGGGCGGGTGACGTCAGGGCGGGGACAGGGCGGGGGGGCACGGCCCCCAGGCACCCACGGCGGGGGGTTACGGTGGGCGACCCCCGCGGGGCCCGGCTGGGAGCGGGCAGGGGCCGGGATGGGCTCCGGGTGCAGCCGAGCCCCGTCGGGGATGGGTTTGTGGGGCGCTGGTGGCAGCCGCGAGGTGCCTGTCGCTGCGGTGTCCCCAGCCCGAGGACACCCGCGACACGGGGACACCGCGGAGCCGAGGGCGGCTGGCGCAGCCCCGGAGCGGAGTGACCGCCCTGCACAGCAAGGGACGTCCCGCTCTCCGGGCTCGGGAAAGAGCGAGGGAAGGGAAGGGGCAGATCGTTCCCTTCGGTGGGAGGAAAACCCGGGAGGCTGCGGGGCAGCGGCGCCGGGCTCGGGGCTGCCGGAGCATCCCCAGCTGCAGCCCCGGGGAATCCGCCSGCTCCTCTCCCCCGGCGTCTCCTGGCACCTTTCCCACGCCGAGCCCCGGCGGCAGATGCCGAGCGGTTTTGAGGCCGGAGGTTTTGTTTCCAGGCGGTGAATTATTCATCCCAGCCCGTGCCGCCCGGGCCGGGCCGCTCAGGCCCAATTACAGTAATGGAAGGAGGCGAAGCCGCAGTGACCCGGCCCCTGCACACAGCCAGTGTCACCTGAACGTGCCACCGGCCAGGGACAGGGACAGCTCCCACTGTGCCAGGCTGCTCCCAGCCCCAGTGTCCAACCTGGCCTGGGACACTGCCAGGGATCCAGGGGCAGCCCCAGCTGCTCTGGGCACCCTGTGCCAGGGCCTGCCCACCCTGCCAGGGAACAATTSCTCATTGCCAAGATCCCATCCAGCCCTGCCCTCTGGCACTGGCAGCCATTCCCTGTGTGCTGTCCCTGCAGGCCTTGTCCCCAGTCCCTCTGCAGCTTTTACATGGGCCCCTTTCAGTACCAAAAGGCCACAATCTGGTTTATCTGGGTTCACCACACTCTGTCCTGGAGYGTGGTGAACCCAGATAAACCAGATAAACCCAGATAAACCAGTGATGTTTCCTCCCAAGATTCTGAAGGAGCCTACCCTGATRACCACCAAATGCAAGTGGGATTGTATCAGTCATTCCAGGGCTGTCCTTACCCCCCACCCACCAAGCCCACCCWTCCCGGGGTGACACAGCAAAGGACATACACCTCCAAACCCAAACCCTGCCTTAAAAACCACAGGAACCCATGGGAGTACTATAAACATTTTATTTGCGGTTTTCAAAAAGACAGGAAAATAATCTAGAGCATTTATTTATATTTTTTTCGATAAAAACCTTTCGATACTCCTCATGCATGAAGACCTTCGGCGCGCACCCCGGGGCGGTGCCGGGCGCTGGGGCAGGGCCCGGGGCGGGCGCGGAGCCGTTCCCCAGCGGGCACCTCTGCCTCGGCTGCTCGTCCCGGGCGAGCGCCGGGGTGAGCCCTGCTGGGTGAGCCCTGCAGGGCGCTCAGTGCGCGGCCAGGGCCAGCTCGCGCAGGTAGGCCTGGGTGAGGCCGCGCAGCTCCTCCAGCGCGTAGTCCTCGGGCATGGGCAGGCGGCCGATGTGCGGGGCCAGCAGGCGCAGGGGCACGCGCGGCTCCGCGGGCTCGGGGCCCGCCTCGGGGCCCTGCTGCAGGCTCAGCACCGCCCGCAGCACGTTGGCCACRCGCTTCGCCATGTCTGCAAGAGCGGGGACACAGCTCTGCTGTCACGGATGCATTTTATGAGAAATACTTTTGCTAGGGTTTTTCTCCTGAGAAGCTGAGAGGCCTCAGAAATGAAATGTAACCAATGGTTATCTGCTGCTGTGGAATGCAACAGGTGCAGCTGTGATTGGTCTCATGTGGTTGTTTTTAATTAATGGCCAATCACAGCCCAGCTGTCTCAGACTCTCTGGTCAGTCACAACATTTTATTATCATTCCTTCCCTTCCTTTGCTAGCCTTCTGATAAAATCCTTTCTTCTATTCTTTTAGTATAGTTTTAATATATCATTTTCTTTCAATATAATATATATCACAAAATAATAAATCAGCCTTCTGAAACATGGGAGTCAAGATTCTCATCTCTTCCCTCGTCCTGGGACCCCTGTGAACACCACCACACCCTGCATGTGCTCCACCTCAGGAGGGCTCCAGAGCAAACCCAGCCGGGACTGATGGGGCAGGGGCAGCTCGGGAGTGAAGGCACTGGATGTGCTGTCCTTTCCCTGCTCCCTCCCTCAGGCAGTGCAGCCACAGGGGGAGAGCAAACAGCCTCAGGCTGTGCCAGGGGAGGTTTAGGTTGGATACTGGGGAAAAATTCTTCCCCCAAAGGGTTGAGGAGGCTCAGCCTGCAGAAAAGGAGCCCGAGGGGGGACCTTCTCACACTCCTCAACTCCTTGGCAGGAAGGGGCAGCTGGGGGGATTGGGCTCTGCTCCCAGGAAACAGGACAGGAGCAGAGGGAACAGCCTCAGGCTGGGCCAGGGCAGGCTGAGGCTGGATATTGGGACAATTCCTTCCCAGATAGGGCTGTGCAGCCCTGGCACAGCTGCCCAGGGAGGTGGTGGAGTCCCCATCCCTGGAGGGATTTCACAGCTGTATAGATATGACACTTGGGGACATGGGTCAGTGGTGGCCTTGGCACTGCTGGGGAATGGCTGGACTCAATCTGAAAGGTCTTTTCCAACSTAAASGATTCTGTGAGTTGGGGATACAGCTGCTGCCCAGGTRTCCCAGGGAGCTGCAGGACAGGGTGTCAGTGTACCTGACTGAGCCAGGCGGTCCTTGGCCGTGTGGCACTGCAGCTGCTCTATCCTGTTGCACAGGGACGTCACTTTGGTGTGTAACCGCTCCAGCTCGTAGGTGGAAACATCCAGCTGGAAGCAAACACAGGTCAGGCTCCAAGGCCAAACTCACCCACCAGGTGACACAACACCAAAACCTGCCTGAATTCACACCAGAGCAGGCAAAGGAGAAGCCTGGACAGGAATTTGGGGGAATGGACTTGGAGATTGCTAGGTTTGTCCCATCCCTTTCACTTGTCACTGTCACACACCCACAGGGCACAGCCCTCCCCTTGCTGTGACAGCAGATAGCAAAGCCTGGTTTTAGAGATGCCCCATGCTCAAATTGAAGTGCCTGCCAAAGAGAAGCACCAACTCCCCCTCAGCAGGCAGTGAGAGCTTCAGTGCAGCCCCCTGTGAGCTGCCAAGGCATGGGAAGGCAGCTGCCCCACCTGCTGAATCCTGTCCAGCATCTCGTTGACACGGATGTAGTCGAGGTAGACCAGCCCYGCCAGCTCCCAGTCCTGGATGAGCGCGCTGCGCTCCGGCGGCGCCAGGTCCTCCAGGAATCCCTTCAGGTACTTGTAGTTCTCGTTGATAATTGCATCTGCAGAGAACTGGGCTTAGGAACAGAGCCCACCCATCTCCCACAGAGCAGGGAMCAGAAGGCCATTGCTGCCCTTGTCCCCAGGAAGGTGGGGCTGTGCAGCAGGGAAAGCACTGCCCTGCTTCCATGTTTGCCCAGGAAAAGCCAGGTATCCAGGGACAGCTGGTTTGGAACTGCCAGGCCCTCTGTGCTGACTCTGCTGCTCCAAACCCAGCCTGGTCCCTTCACTGGCAACCCCATGGCTTGGAATCTTGGTGTCACTCACTGGTTTGGGCTGGGAGGGACCTTAAATATCATCCAATTCCACCCCCTTCAAGTTATCCCCAGTCCCTCTGCAGCTCTCCTGGAGCCCCTTCAGGCCTTGAGCTCTCCCTGGAGCTTCTCCTCTCCAGGTGAGCACCCCCAGCTCTGCCAGCCTGGCTCCAGAGCAGAGGGGATCCCACTCCCACTCCAGCCATGCCTTTGTGAGCTGCTCAAAGTTCAGGATCCAAGAGGAGCAGCAGCAAGACCCACCTGAGGCCAAGTGCCTGACAACCAGCTTGTGGCACTGGTTCCAGTGGCCAGCCTTGAAGAGGAAAAGGGCCTCTTTGTGCTTGTCTCCCTCCATCCTGGCACGGACAGCCTTGGCCTCGTGGATCCAGCGCGGGGGCACGCACAGGCGCTGCGTCAGGAAGGTCTCCTTGGCCCAGCCCTCGGGGCCCTCGGCCAGCGCGCAGTGCCGGCCCAGCAGCTCCCGCACCGCCTTCTCACGGACACTGCGGGACACGGGGCAGCCGTCACTGCCCTGCTCCTGGCCCCCACACAGGAGCAGGACATCAGGACAAGGGCTTCAGGACCCCCCAATCCCACAGCGGGACACGGGGGCAAGCGCGTCACTGCCCTGCTCTGCCACCCACCCACACAGGAGCAGGACACTGCAGGAGAAACATGGGCTTCAGGACCCCCCACCCACAGCGGCACACGGGGCAGCTGTCACTGCCTGCCCTGCACCCACCCACACAGGAGCAGGACACTGCAGGAGAACATGGGCTTCAGGACCCCCCACACCAGGCTGGGATTCTGGGATATTCCCAAGCAGCACAAAGCCTCCGGGTGCAAGCTCCACATGGCAGAAACCACTGCAATCACAGGTCTTTAGGACTGACCTCAAGATTATTGCAAGGACTGGAACAGTCACACAGGGTCACACTCACAGCCTGTCCAGCCAGACAGTCACACCAGGGTCACTCAGGGTGTGTCTAGCCCAGGACAGTCACCAGGGGTCACACTCACAGCATGTCCAGCCCAGGACAGTCACCCAGGTCACACTCCACAGCCTGTCCAGCCCAGGACAGTCACACAGGGTCTGTCACTGTGTGGCCAGGCTCAGGACAGTCACCCAGGGTACCCCACACCTCTCCAGCCCAGGACAGTCATGCCAGGGTCTGTCACATCATGTCCAGCCCAGGACAGTCACTCAGGTCTGTCACAGCCTGTCCAGCCCAGGACAGTCACACAGGTCTGTCACTGTGTGTCCAGGCCCAGGACCAGTCACACAGGGTCACTCACAGCCTGTCCAGCCCAGGACAGTCACCCAGGTCACTCACAGCCTGTCCAGCCCAGGACAGTCACCCAGGGTCATCACAGGCCTGTCCAGCCAGGACAGTCACACAGGGTCATCACAGCCTGTCCAGCCCAGCAAGGCACCAGGGTCACTCACAGCCTTCGCAGCCCAGCACAGCACCCAGGGTCACTCACAGCCTGGTCAGCCAGCACAGCCACCCAGGGTCACTCACAGGCTGTCCAGCCAGGACAGTCACCCAGGGTCACTCACAGCCTGTCCAGCCCAGGACAGTCACCAGGGTCACTCAGGACGTGACCAAGCCCAGCACAGCCACCCAGGGTCACTCACTGCGCGTCAGGACTCGTGCAGCATCACGAACACGGCCCTTCCACAGCCCCTCGCTCTCCAGCTGCGGCAGCCATAGCTGGTGTTGAGCACCCCCCAGCTCTGCTGGGACAGGTGGCAGTAGTTCAGGGCCCTGAGCACCTCCCACAGGTGCCAGCTGAGGCGGAAATCGCAGCGGGTCAGAGGTGATGCTCCTGGGATCCAGCAGCTGTCAAGCTCGTAGGACCTGCAGAGGAGAACTGGTAAATTGCAGAGCTGGTTGTGCCCACAAAATCACATCCAGTCCCCTCCCTTCACCCCCTCCATGTGTGTGATTTACATTGTGTGGGGATTTGGTTTTCTTTTTTAAGGAGAAAATTAATAGTATTTACTGCTGAAACTCTTATGAGTCTGTCATCCTCTTTCCTCTGTATGTGCTCCCCTGCAGATTTCTCACTGCCTTCAAAAAAGGCAGCCACAGAGAAGCCTTCCTGCACTCTTCAGCACAGAAAGCACCTAAAACCCCACAAATGTGCCCCAAAGCTTAAGGCTCCCAACTCTACCATCCCCAGGTGACACACCTTCTGTCAGGGGTATGTGTGGGGCTGATTTTGGACTGCTCCAAGAGGCTCAGGCTGATTTTCATACCCCTGCTTGGTGAACTCAGGCAGTCACTGACTGATCATGACATTTTTCTAAATACTTTATTGAACTCTTTTGGCACATTTACCCTGTCACTGTAGAGCTTTAATACATGGAAGCAGACATCTCTCAGGGGCCTTCCTCCATTGTCGTGCTTCTCTCAATACATACCGCAGAATGCTCCAGGTAAAAGGAGGCAGAGGACAGGCAGCGCCGTATTTTTCACACTCTGAGGTGTTTGTGAGATTGTTTCAACAGTAGTTTGAAGACCAATATTCTGAACAAAGCTGAATTCACAGCTCAGCAGGCTCAGTAGACTCTTTCTGCACCTGCAGGTGGAACCTCCCCAGAACTATGGACCAACATGAAAAACCCAAACCCAAAATGCTCAGGCAGGTTCATGTCTCACACTGAGCTCTGACAAACCACTGTCCTGGAGTACAGCCAGCTCTCACACACAGCCTGTATTCGCTGAAGGCTTTTGTAGCTGTAAAGCCCACGTGGCCTTGATGGAATGAGGTGGGTGATCCCAGGGAGCTTTCCTCTGTAGCTAAGCAGGTCTGGGCAGCCACAAGCAGACACAGGGCACCAACTGAGTCAGTCAGAAACAACAACTGAGAACTTTCACTTCAGACTGCGGTATTCGAAGGCTCAACTGAATATTAAAGCAAACATCAGTGACAAGTTTCCAGACTTGCTGCGTGCTTAGCGTTGCCTTGAGGATGAGGGCTGAGCTGGCTTTAGTTAAATGATTAAAGATGTTTTTCAGCAGAACCCTTGTCCTGCTGCACACAGAGCTGAGAGCTCTTTGCAGCAAAGACACAGGGCTCTGCATAATGCATGGAGCCACAGGGTGTGGGACAGGGGCTGGGGGGCACACCAGGTGTGGGACAGGGGCTGGGGGGGCCCACAGGGGTGTGGGGCACCATGGGCTGCTGGAACAAGGCAGCTGAGGATTTAATGACCCAGTGGGAGAGAACAGGCTGCCTGCCTCAAAAGGCTTTTCTGCTGTTTGCCACTGTCCCTCTTCCTAATTTTGTCTGGAAACACTTTCATAAATGGGTTTTCTCCACAGAACTTATGATTCTATAGAATCACAGAATGGTTTGGGTTGGAAAGGACCTTAAAGATCATCCAATTCCACCCCCTACCCCTGGGACATCTTCCACTGTCCCAGGCTGCTTCCAACCCTGTCCACCCTGGCCTGGGATGCTTTTAGAGATCCAGGGACTGCCACAGCTGCTCTGGGCACCCTGTGCCAGGGCCTGCCCATCCTCTCAGGAGGGAATTCCTCCCCAGTATCCCACCTAACCCTGCCCTCTGACACTGGGAAGCCATTCCCCCCATATCCTACACTCAGTCCCACATTCAGCAACTCCTGGCTGCTCACAGGAGCCTCTGTGCAGCACCAGACAGGCAGGAGCACCCTGAAGGGCTCCTTTAGGGCAGGAAGGAGTGACCCACCTGAAAGGCTGACTCGTACATGGCCAGAGCCCTGGAGATGGAGGCCGTGGGGGGCAGCAGGTACCAGAGGTGCACGGCCATGCAGCGCTTCCAGTCCAGCAGCGAGCACACGTTGACACTGATCCTCTCAGAGAGCTGCCACACCTGGGGCACAAACCCTGCTCAGCCACAAACCCTGCTCAGCCACACCTGGCGCACAAACACTGCTCAGCCACAAACCCTGCTCAGCCACACCTGGGGCACAAACACTGCTCAGCCACACCTGGGGCACAAACCCTGCTCAGCCACAAACCCTGCTCAGCCACACCTGGGGCACCAAAACCGCTGCTCAGTCACACCTGGAGGCACAAACCTGCATGCAGGCACACCGCGGGCCAGCTGTGCAGCAGCAGGAGGGTGCTCTGGAGAGGAGCCCCTCCCTACATGCCTGTGGCTGTGTGGCTCACCAGAGAGGGGGTGATTGCGAAGGAAAAAAAAGGAAAGAAGGACTAGTGGGGCTGTCCCTAGTGGGGCTGTCAGGCTGTCCCCAGAGGGGCTGTTCCTGTACGCCGGGGGTTGTCCCCAGTGGGCTTGTGGGTCGTCCCAGTGAGGTTGTCCCCAATGAGGGCTGTCCTTACCAGGGCTGTCCCAGTGGGGCTGTGGTCTGTCCCAGAGAGGTCTGTTCCTTACCGGCTTGCCCGCCAGCAGGGCGAAGAGGCGCAGCCGCTCCTCCTGGATGAAGCGGTCGCTGTGCAGGCGGTGCCAGTCCACCAGCTGCAGGGTCAGCAGGTCCCTCACGGGCTGGCTGCCGGCCAGCTGTGACAGCAGCAGTGCCAGGCGGTGGTCACCTGCAGGGACACCCTTCAGCTGCACACTTTAGAGCCCCCCAACAAGGCTTTGGGCTGGGAGGGATCCTAAAACTCATCCTGTTCCAGCCCYTGCCCGTGGCAGGGACACCTTCCACTAGGTCAGCTGCTCCAAGCACCATCCACTGGGGGATGGAATGGGGAGGCCACAACTCCAATATTTCTTACAAAATAAACCACTCCATATACACCTGGTAAAACAGCAATATTTCTTACAAAATAAACCACTCCATATACACCTGGTAAAACAGACAGGGATAAAACCTGCCATAAGGCTCTGAAAATACATGTTTTTAACTCAAATAGAAAATGTCTGAACAGAAGCTCAATTAAAAAGACCATTCATTAAAACCAAAGGAGTCACTATGAAAACTCCCAGTTCCAAATGCACTCCAGCAGCACTTCCTAACTAGGGATAGCTGACAGAGCCAGAGTGAAGRGGACCAGGGAGTCCAGCAGCAGCTCCTACCCARTCTTCAAGGCCAGGCTGGACAGGGCTTGGAGCAACCAGGGATAATGGAAGGAGTCCCTGCCTGTGGAGGGGGGTGGGACTGGATGGGCTCTAAAGTCCCTTCCAGTCCAGCCCATTCCATGATTTTATGGTCACTGACAAGGGAACATTTCACATGCAGAGCAGCCAGCCACTATGAGCTCCCTAAGTTTAAACTCTTTGCGCATATCCTTTCTCCTCTACACAAAAGCTGTGATTTAGGAACCTTACAGAATCACAGAATATCCTGACCCACAGAGATCCCCCAGTGCCACCCGTGCCCTGCCCAGACGCCCACCAAGCCCAGCCTGGGCATCCCTGGCAGCRCTGGCCAAAGGCTYCTGGAGCTGTGGCAGCCTCGGGGCTGCCATGCCCATTCCCTGGGCAGTGCCCAGCAGCCCGGGTGCTCACCTGCCTGCTGTGCCAGCCKGCAGGCCTCGCCGATCCTCTTGCCCGTGAGGCAGCTGAACACRGCCTCGACGTGGCTGCCGTGCCGGGCCAGGGCCACCTCCTCCTCGATGCGCGCGGCCGCCGTCTCCGACAGCCACCGCGAGAACGCGCGGCGCCGCTCCAGCGCCAGCATGTACTCACTGGGCTCCTCCAGGCTGGCCTCCAGCTCCTTCAGCTTGCCCCAGATGGCCTCACACAACGTCCAGGCCAAGCACCAGTGCTTCACAACGCCTGTGGGGACACACACCCCCGTCAGCAGTGGGAGCACAGAACTTGGAGGGGCTCATGTGAGGGTAACTCTGGAGGGTTCCCTGTCCCCACCCTGGAGGGCTCACTGTCCCCACCCTGGAGGGTTCACTGCTCCCACCCTGGAGGGTTCCCTGCCCTCACCCTGGAGGGTTCCCTGTCCCCACCCTGGACAGTTCACTGTCCCCCACCCTGGACAGTTCACTGTCCCTGCCCTGGAGGGTTCACTGTCCCCCACCCTGGAGGGTTCCCTGTCCCCGCCCTGGACAGTTCACTGCTCCCACCCTGGACAGTTCACTGTCCCCCACCCTGGAGGATTCACTGTCCCCACTGTGTTTGGCAGGGGCTGCCCAGGGAGCTTTGCAGCGCCCATCCCTGCAGGTGTCCCCTGGAGGTGGCATTGAGTGCTCTGGGCTGGGGACAAGGTGGCCATGGGGCACAGCTGGCACTCCATGGGCTGGGAGGCCTGTGCCAGCCCAAACCATTCAGTGAGAAGGATCATTCTGTACTCACYCTCTGCCACAGTGGGATCCTCAGATGCTTTCCTGGCCCAGTCAGCATAGTCATGGATAGCAGAGACTCCGGGGTTGGGGGCCAGGAGAGGACAGGGCTCATCCATATGGACAGTGCTGTGCTTCAGCTTTATCTCCAGAGGGGTGAGATACAGCTCCTTGTCTCTGTCCATCTTCCATTGTTCCAAACTCAACTTTTCCACGTGAACTTTGAAAGGGGATTCTGTGAGTCTGGAGAAAAAGGGGAGATAGACCAAGTAGCAAAAGTTCTGCATGTTCTCCATGCAAGTGGAGCAGCTCATCCTGCAGCTTGTCCTAATTAACASGACAGTAAAACATGATCCAAGGCATGAAGATCCTGGTGAGAGTCTGGGATTTGGAGCCAGGCTTTGGGACCCTGAACAACYTGGGGTAGTGGAAGGTGTCCCTGGCCACAGCAGTGGGTTGGAACAAGATGGTCTTAAAGTGTCTGAACCCAAACCTGCTGTGATTCGATGAGTAAACTGTGACTGAACTCTGCAGAGGCAGCAAGCACACCTTCACCCCAGCTCATTCCTCAGCACTTCACRTATGCTGGAGAACATCCAGACAAGCTTTCTGGAGCACTTAAATGGTGGGACTGGGCTATATTCCAGTCTGGTTCAGGTATGGAGACCCTAAAGGCCCATGTGCTGCTGGATGCACARGCAGTATGAAGGTATCTGGGAATTGAGAAGCTGAACTAGAACTTCCTCAGGTAGGGCAGATGTCCTCAGGGAGAACYAAGAGATTGGAAGTTTCTCAACAACTTTAACCCTTCTCTTAAACCTTGTGCTGGGTGACAGTGCTGTTTGTTTGATAAAAAAGAAAAACCAAATCCTCTTACTATGCTATTCCAGGGTTTGACAGAGATATTTTTGTGGAGAAGGGCCATGAAGGAGATCTCCATGGCTAACCCCATCTTGCACCGCTCCTGCATGTCAGAAGGAACAGTGGATTCTGCCAGCCATGGAGAGCGAGCCTGTCCCATCCATCCTGAAGGGAAGCACTACTCACGATTTGGGAGCCACGGGAGTGGGCAGGAATCCGTATTCCACGGGCTCCAGCTGAGCATCTTCCGCTTCGCTGGAGCCGCTCAGCTGATCTCCACAATTGACCAGCGTCCAGTTGGGGCCCCAGCCCACGCGGAAGGAGCGGCCCATGAAGAGTCCCATGTCCATCAGGAGCTTCCCCTTCCCGTAGGTGATGGATCTCTCCAGAGGGACGAGCCCGCGCTGCCTGCGCGCCCCCACTGTCTTCACCTGCACCTCGGGCACGGCCGCGGGCACCGCGAACGCCGAGGCCAGCGGGGACCACACAGCAGCAGAGGGGGCACTGTCCAAAGTCCTGGGGCCCTTGGCATCTGCCACAGCAGCACTTGGTGCTTGGGAAAGGACACTGGCAAACTTGGATTGCAGCAGCCCAGCAGCTGGTGGGGAGAAGCAGGAAGAACAGTTCAGTAGAAGGGCACCCGTATTTCAGAGGGCATTGCTGGGCTTTGAAGGGATTTCAGGAATTGCCAGAACAGCCAATGGCAAAGGTCTGGATGGTGTGATGGAACATGAGGCTAAGTGTGAGTGTGTGCAGTGCTGAGGCCCACTGACTCTCCAGCCCTGCCCACAGAACACATGGGGTGCTCCCAGGAAGGGGAAAGGCACAGCCCCAGTCCAAACTGGGCCATTCCCAAAGGAGTCCCTGATTTAATGTTGGAATCAGGACATCAGAACAGAAGTGGGGCAGCACACGGATCAGCACGGCTCACACACACCTCAGGGCTGTCCCTGCCAGTCATGTGGGCCTTGAATTGACTAACAGATCTGAATTACTGGGTTTCTTCCATCAGGGAATACATTCCTGCTTGTTCCCAGAAGTATTCCTCAATATTCCCATGGAAAGCACCACTCAGTGGGTGCACTGGGTGCAAGGGGCAAGGTTTGGGCAGCGGGGGAATCTGGTAGGGCGGCCCTGTGCAGGGCACAGCTGGTGTTCACAGCAGAGCCACCACAGGCCACCTCCAAACCAAGCTGCAAAGTTGGTGCCTCTGGGAGACCTTAAAAGAGGAAAAAACCCACACAAGCAGAAAAAAATCTAAAAGAAAAAAAGAAGTTAAAAGATCAGTGCAAGCATCAGAGGAGGTGAGGAGGTGCTCCAGGAACTGGAGCATTCAGGGCAGGGCTCGTGCTGGAGCAGGGAATGAAAASAGGAGGAAGGAGAGGCAGGAAGGAACTGCTGCAGACCTCAGGATTTTGCCTGTTCATGTTAAAATTCACCTTTCTTCACACAACCTGTGGTTTCTCACCATACCTGAGTGTCTTTTCTGTCCTTGTGATTTTGAAATGGGAAGCCTTGGGGAGCAGATCTCTTGGGAAGTGTCCATCTTGACAGGTTGCTTCCCAGGATAATCCAGGATCAAATCCAGGTCGTCATCATCAGCAAGCAAGGAAGCTTTCATGATCTGAGGATGTGGGAAGCCAAGCCAGAACATCAGCAATCCCTCCCCCAGCTGCAGCTCACTAAGCTCATCAAAATAGCTCTTCCCACCCAAAAAAAMCTCCTACAGGCAGCACATGACCAAACAACACAGCCATGCTGCAAACATTCCAAGGAATAGTGGAGGCACAGCTCAGGCTTGCTGCCTGATGGATGAGGTTTTACAACTACGTCTTACATCAGTGCACAGGACTCATTGGGGAGGGGGTGACATCCCACAATAATCCTCATTTCTTAGATCTTAGCTCTGTCTGCTGTATGTCAGCTTAAGGAGTAACTTCTGGTCTATTTGTCATTACTGGGAGAAGCCCAGAAGTGTTCAGGGCTCTGTCCTTCCACGAAAATTACAAAGAGTTGGAGGGACAGGAGCCAGGGAATGGCTGCCAGTGCCAGAGGGCAGGGCTGGATGGGATCTTGGCAGTGAGGAATTGTTCCCTGGCAGGGTGGGCAGGCCCTGGCACAGGGTGCCCAGAGCAGCTGGGGCTGCCCCTGGGTCCCTGGCAGTGCCCAAGGCCAGGCTGGACACTGGGGCTGGGAGCAGCCTGGGACAGTGGGAGATGTCCCTGCCATGGCAGGGGTGGGATGGGCTTTATGTTTTTTCCCAATCCAAATCTTCTGTGGTGCTGTGAAATAAAAGCATCAACACCACTCCCCAAATCAAGACTAATTACCCCAAAACATTTTTTTCTACCAAGGCAGAAGGGGCCCAAGGCAGCTGCTCTGGTATCAGTTCAGCTTGTCCCAGTGCCCACAGGCCAGAGTTCTGCAAACTGAGCTCTGGCTTTAAGGTGTTCTCTGTCAGCACTGAGCTCTGGCTTTAAGGTGTTCCCTGTCAGCACTGAGCTCTCCACGTGTGGGGCTTCCCCCAGAGCAGAGGTGTGGTGTGTGAGCTCAGTCCCACTCCATGGGCTGCACTGATCATTACAGGCTGGTGTGTGACCACCCTTGGGGAGGCAAAAGCATCCTCGAGGAGTGCTCCCCTCACTGCCCAGAGAGGAGCAGGACACTGACCTGCCTCCCTTGGGGAGGCAAAAGCATCCTCGAGGAGTGCTCCCCTCACTGCCCAGAGAGGAGCAGGGCAGGACACTGACCTGCAGCACGTAGGGGTTGATGCCCTGGGTAGATGCGATGTGCGTGGACGCTGGCACTGCCTCCTGCTCCTCGGCCAGGGCATCCTCTGCCAAGGGCTCCTGGGCTGGCTCCTGGGTGACGTCTGCCATGTCACTGTCCAGCTCCACCAGCCTGCCCAGCTGCTCCAGCTCCAGGGGCTGCGGATACAGAGGCCAGGTCACACCCACAGAGCACAGCTCAGCCAGGACAGCCMCGGCTCCCAGCAGCACCTGTGGGCTCTGCCAAGGCTGCACACCAAGGGCAGGGATGGACACACAGAACCTTCAGGGTGTGCCATGCCAGGGAAGGAGCAGTCCCAGAGCAGCGGTGCCCTCCTGGAGTTTTCCCAGTTCTGCCATGCAGTTTAGGGAACTGTTCTTCAGCAGCGCAGTTCTCATGTGCCCAGCGAAGGGAGAGCTCTGTGTGTCCTGCCTGCCTCCCTCCCCTCCTCCCAGATCCATCCCACCTGGTACCAACTCCAATCACAGAGCCTACATTCCACAAAGATCTGCATTTCTCATGGTTACTGTCATGGGCAGGCCCTGGCACAGGGTGCCCAGAGCAGCTGGGGCTGCCCCTGGATCCCTGGCAGTGCCCAAGACCAGGCTGGACAATGGGGCTGGGAGCAGCCTGGCACAGTGGGAGGTGTCCCTGCCATGGCAGGGGTGGCMCTGGGTGGGCTGTGAGGTCCCTCTAACCCAAACCCTTCCATGATTCCATGGGTAACTGCTCACATGGGCTGTACTTTTACCCAGCTGGTTCCATGGGACCTGAGCTCCCTTGTACTGGTTTGRTTCCAGTTTAACCATCCCATGACTCAGCTTTGTGTCCTGTGAAAGCCTCATGCTTCCAGCTTCCCAGAAAAAAMACAGCCCAGAGCACTGAAGTGATGCAAAAAACAGGAGTGAGGAAGCCTAGGCAGGGAGTGTCCTGGRAATCCTGCTCAGGAATTAAGGAGCATGTTCACAAGGCTGTGCTTAGCTCTGTAGAACCAGCCACGATGGGGTGAAGGTTCTCAGCTGAGATAAAATCACCTGWGGGGAGCTGTAAGGAGGGAACTGAGTGGCAGATGCAGAATCTGAGCCTGGCCCCACGTGTGGAACAGATTTACAAGTCAAAATATGGTTACAAACACACAAGTTTCACTGCTCCCTTCATTGGGCTTTAATGCAGCAAGCTCCCTTGCAATATTAATAAATTCATTAATATTTAACTTAGTGAGGGAAGACAAASCAAAAACCAAGTCTAGATATTAAATGCTTCTTACAGCCCAAATAACAGTATTACCAGATGTGTTCTACACCAGGTTTTTGGGAAGTTTTAAGCAATGCTATAATRKTTCTTAGGGTTTTGGGAAGCTGATGTTTTTTCCTAATTTCAGAAATTAAAACCTAAGTTAATGTTATSCAAGTCACAGAGTTAATAAACCTGGAGGAGTTTTTGTTAAGTACACTGGATTGTACAAGAATATTTGAATTTATCAGTGATATTCCCAGTGATCCTGAGTGTTTAAAACCTCAGCTCTGGTCCCCCAGTCTGAACATGAAGCAGGGAAGGGAGCTGAAGTGATGCTGTTGGGCAGCCACGTGTGCAGCTCAAAATGCAAATAATTAAGGATCCACTCCAGCAGAGGGATGAATGAGTGGGTGTTAATTAGCTGAGGAGCCAGGAGAGCTGGAGCAGCAGCTGGCCCCTGCTCTGGAATTCTCTATGCAGAACCCAGCAGAGCTGGCAGCCCCCAGCCTGCTCCAGCAGCAGGATGCTCTGCCCAGGGAGCAGATGGTGCTTCTGGAATTGCTAACAGGGATCAGGGTCCTGAGGGCCTCTCTCACCTGCCTGGAGAGCTCTGACCACACAAATGGTCAGCAGAGACTCACACTGGGTACCAGGGAGAAGTTCTGTGYTACAAACACAGAACTGCTGAGGTGGGAAAAGCCTCTGAGCCCACCAAGTCCAACCGTGCCCCAGCACTGCCAGGGCCACCACTGACTCCATCCCAAGTGCCACATCCACAGGCTGTGGGATTCCTCAGGGAGGTGACTTCACCACTGCCCTGGGCAACCTGTGCCAGGGCTGGACAGCCCTTTTCAGGAAGAAATTTTCCCAATATCCAACCTAAATCTCCCCAGGCACAACTTGAGGCCATTTCCTGCTCCACCCTCCTGTCAGGAGCTGTGCTGAGCCAYAAGGTCCCCCCTGAGCCCCCTCTGAAGCTGAGCCCCTTCCCCAGCTCCCTCAGCCCCTCCTGGGGTTCCAGCTCCATTCCCTGCCCTGGACACACTCCAGCCCCTCCAGGTCTCTCTTTCCCAGAACTGGAACACTCTCTTTTGAGGTGTCACACAGTGCTCAGCACAGGGGACAATCTCTGCCCTGGGGCTGTGGCCACACCATGGCCAGGACAAGGCCACCTGGGCTCCTGGTACTCCCAGTGGACTAGATCAAACAGTGCCTGTGGATCRAACATTCCTGTGTAAGATGGGCCCAGCACTGAGGATGTTTTGCAAAGGTTTAAAGCAGTCACATCCAACACAAATATGTTTACAAAGCCAGCATATAGCCAGCCTTACAAAAAGTATTATTTTAATAAAAATAGAGCACATTCTTAAAATGGAAAGCAGACAGTCTTGCACACTAATGGTGGTAAAGGCAACTGAGTGCACAGCATCACTGTCCAGGCAGGCAGCACACGGCGGTGGCATTACGGGCGTGCATTTAATAGTCACAAAAACAAAGGTTCTTCCAGAAGAGGTGCAAATCTGCCAAACTCAGACTAGAATTCAAACAAGAAACAAGGGTTGAAAGCCTCCCCGCCCCATCCTTAGTCTGCAATGTCAAGTGTCTCAAAGGAAAACAACACGCAGCCACTCAGGCAGAGCTCAGAAGAGTTTCTGTGAGGCTTCACTCTCCAGATTGYACGTTACTCCAACCACCCCCTTCCCAGGCACAGCTATTCTCCAAATTCCGTGTCATCAACCCCCTTTAGTCACTGCTCTCCTTCTACCTGAGCYGGGGGCGCTGGTTTGCCGTTCAGGGCCATCTGCTGGGGTGGCAGGTGCCCTGGGGGTGGCACAGGTGTGGTCTTTAACTTCTTGGTGTCCACTTTTAAAGGACGATCTTCCTCCTCCTCGTCAGAATCTTGCAAGCCATACTTGGAAAAGTGTGCTACCTGTGTTAAGGAGAAGGACAAATGTGTCACAGCTTGGACGTGATATTTCTGGAAGGTCTGAACACTGGGCAGGTGTAACTGTGCCCTATACAGGCRTCCTAACACACAACTCTKGGGACACCTGCAATGAATTCAGCCTCTCTACAGAGGCTGKTGTTTTAAAGTTTATCAGCTGTYGCAGACTCTGGGAYGACAGTTCAGTGCTGTAGTGCTTGGTAACTGTATGATTTCAKATGTGTTATTGATTATGTGTATTACAAAACCACCTGCTCTAGGCAGGTCTGGGGCCACAGTTTTTACCACAGAACCGYAGACTGGATTGGACTGGGAGRGACCTTAAAGCTCATTCATTCCATGGGCAGGGGCACCTCCCACTAGTGCAGGTTGGTCTGTTGRTCCAAGAAGCCCCATCCAACCYGACCTTGAACGCTCCCAGGAATGAGGAGCTGCTTTGGTGAGGACGGTTCTCACCAGAGCCCAGGACTCTGAGAGCTGTGCAAAGCCAGAATGCCTTGACCTGGGGATGCTGAGGGGCCTGCAGGCCAGGCACAGCTGCAGGTGGCTCACCTTGAAGACCCAGGAGCCGGTCTCGGGGCGGTACTCCTTGAAGCGCGCGCCCTGCCTGCGGGACACGGCCTCCAGCCGGCCCTCGTAGTCCATCTCGGCCAGCCGCTCGGGGCTCTTGATCAGGCACCGCGACGTCTTGTCCGTGGGCCACACCCCGTCCAGGGTCACCTCGGCTCGCCTGCCAAAGGACAACAGGCTCAGAACCAGGGGCTGGGAACCTGGCCAGGGGAGCAGGGCACAGCCCCAGGCAGGGAAACCTATATTGGCTCTCAAACCCAATTTCAGAAACCTGAAGTAACTCACTGACACTGTAAAYTGAATGCACCATTTGGATTTGACTCTTGGTTGCAGCCTGCAAGCACAGCAGACTGTGAGGATTCTAAAATTCATCCTTATCTAACACTCACCTATTTAACCCTTCCCCAATGGGAGGTTTCTTTTCGTCGTCAGGGTAAACAATAACTTCTTTTCTCCGGATGTGTACAATCTCATCCAGGTTTAAGTTTGTTAGATTTACTTCTCCTTCGAAGTAAATTGATCCATAACCTGCAGAACAACCCAAAAGGTCACAAATTGTGAAAAGGTCAATTACATTGTGAAAAGTCACAATTAAAACTGTGAAAAGTAATATGCCAGAGAGCCCACATTCCTGCTGTGCTCCTCCTGTCCCCACCCAGCCCCATCCCGTCTCCTGAGCAAAGCGACATCTCCTTCCCCCTGAGAAAACTCTGGAGAAGCCTTATCAACTTTGACACTGATAWCAAATGGCTGGGAGAGCCGAGAATGTTCAATCTGGAGAAGGAGAAGCTCCAGGGAGAGCTCAGAGCCCATGGCAGGGCCTGAAGGGGCTCCAGGAGAGCTGCAGAGGGACTGGGGACAAGGCCTGCAGGGACAGCACACAGGGAATGGCTGCCAGTGCCAGAGGGCAGGGCTGGATGGGATCTTGGCAATGAGGAATTGTTCCCTGGCAGGGTGGGCAGGCCCTGGCACAGGGTGCCCAGAGCAGCTGGGGCTGCCCCTGSATCCCTGGCAGTGCCCAAGGCCAGGYTGGACACTGGGGCTGGGAGCAGCCTGGSACAGTGGAAGGTGTCCCTGCCCATGGAATGGGATGAGCTTTAATGCCTTTTCCAAACCAAATCTGTCTGTGAYACTGGGATTTATTTTATCCTAAAATCCTGCACAACTTTGATGCCAACTGCTCCCAAAGCAAGGGCACTGGTGGCAGTCAGACTGAGGGTTGGGAACTGAGGCTCTGCAGCTTTAGGATCCCTGGTCAGGGTGAAGGCCCAGGAAGGCCGGGGCTCTCACCCGTGCGGCCGATGGTGAAGTCTGTCACGATACATTCCTTCCTGTCGTTGGTCAGCCGGGCCAGCTCCTCCAGGGTCGGGATGGTGTAGTAGCCAGCTCGTGTCAGGACAATCCCTGCAACACAACATTTCCTTGGAACAGGGCTGGCAGCAATGCATCAACACTCCCAGACTGTTATCCTGTTTCTTTTGCCAGCCTGACTGAACAGCTGGAAGCCTCAGAGGAACTGAGAATCAGGGCACCCAAAGCCAACAGACACCACAACACCTTCATTCCACAGCCTCCAGAGCATATTTAAACCAAGCGCCCTGGCAGGTTCTGCTCAGGCATCTGCCAGGGAGCAGCAGGTGTGCAAACAGGAAGGGAAGAAGGTGTGCAGGGAGAAGAAAAATTGCAAATGTATCAACACTTGAAGGAAACACTCTTCCAGCTTTAGTAGCCTGGGGCCTCAGGCACTGCTGACCAAACTGCAGCTTCTTCTACGTTTAACAGGCTCCAATTCTTCTTCATCTATTAATTTGTCTAATGATCSTCCTATTTCCCAAAAGCATTTTGCATCTCCAAAATGTCTATAGRCATTTCTTTTGCACACATCACCTGCCAGTTTCATTACATGCCATGTATGTATTACCTGGAAGGATTAACAAATCTTTTCCCTTTACCTTCTCAAGTTTAAAAACCTCTAACACACGTGATATAAAACTGGGGRATAAAATTTAAATGCTCATTGACTCAGCAGATAAAATTTCTGCACTAGGTAAGARAGGCAACATTTGTATTCTGGTGGAAGGAGGAGGGAAAAAAGCAAAAGCTGAGGGTGTCAAAGAGCAGCAAACTCTGCATGCAATGCTGTCCCCGCCAGCCTCACCTGCAGGATGCTGCTGGAGGCCAGGCTCGATCTCCTTGTCCCACTCCTCCTGCAGGGAATCCTCCTGGAAGGAGGCGTCCTCGCTGCTGCCCTCCAGGCCGTTGCGCAGCGCCGCGCGCATGTTCAGCGCCACGATGGTGTCGTCCACRCCCGAGTGGGGCTTGTGCCCGCTGCCCTCCAGGCTCTGGGGAACRGGCTTGGCAATGGGGTTGGTGTAAAACCTGGTCACCTCGTGGGCCTCCTCCTCCTCCTCCCGCTCCCCGTCCTGCCTGTGGTTCTCCTCGGGAGGCACTGACAGGAAGAACCTGGGCAGAGGAAGGATAATGTGAATTATTTCATTCCCAGGGACTTAGAGCAACATTGCTGGGCAGGCCAGGAGCTGGACTTGGGTGACCCCTGTGGGTCCCTCCCTGCTCAGGAGACTCTGTGATTCTATGATTAAAATYCTGYTCTTTCCACACAAAGAGCAAACAGGACCACACCAACTGCAGTGTCAGTGATTATTTCCCTTCCCTCTGCTCCTGCTTGACCTCTACCCCTGAGGCTCCCACTACAGCAAGGACAGTGGTGAGGCTGGGACAGTCCCCACAGGCTGGGGACTAAGGCATGTGCCCTGTGCAGAGCTGAGTGGAACAGGAAGCTCAGGATGGAGAGAAGCYTCAAAAGGGAGTGTAACAGCAACCCCACAGCTTCAAACCCTTTGCCCACAGGAGCAGGGTGACCTCACTCCCACAGCAGCTCTTATTTTAGTAGCTTTCAAAAAAATCAATGTGGTGAGCTGGGCAGGTTTTTTCAAGACTCTGATTAAAAGAAAACCAAGGCAAAAATCAGAGTTCAACTGAAATATGGCCACAGGTTTTTTAGARGAGGATGGAATTCTGGCTTTGGGTGGGGGAGAATGTAGCCTTAGAGGCTACATTACACTGTAATCTGTACAAAACACATATATAGAAAACAGAAATATGAGACATGAGGATCAGTGGAGCTCCTTGCAATTCCCACATCAYTGAGGACTGACCAGCAGAGGTTCTTCTCCCCTCAGAGTCAGGTTTAGCACTTCCCCCAAGGAATATCCTGGTTTTTGGCTACAGGCAAGGAAGAGAGACTCATCCAGAACCTAWGTTCCTGCTCCCTGACCTGGATTTTGGGTGGGGTGACCTGGCAGTGCCCACACAGCAAGAATGCATGGTTAGTGCAGGAGGAAATGCATCTCCCAGCAGGTCAACTGCTTTCAATGAACAGTGAAGTGACATCCCTGAGAAGGGGCTGCTGTCCAGCAGTAATTCAGGGACAGGCAGAACCAGTCTGCATTTCTGAGGACAAGCCCTGCAGGGTGACTCACTCACCTGTCCCCATTCTCCGGGTACTCCGAAGGTGACGCCAGGTCCTCGTTCTCTCGGTTCACAGGAGAGAACAGGTTGCTGCTGTTGAGRTTCTTCAGAACCAGCTTCTTGATGCTCTTCCTAAACACACAACACACCAAGGAAGGGAAATGTGGATCTATCCACTGCATACATGTGTACTTTGTGCTTAACTCAGACGCTCCAGGGACCAGCTCTAAGACCTGCTCCCACACACAGGACATATCAAGTCTCCCATAACATTTTTTAGGGAATTCTGTTCAAGGCTCTGGTTTATACAGAAATGTAAAAAGCACAAGCCAGTGAAAGGCTCAAAGCCCAAGTTCAGCAAACCACAGTGTTCCCYGTTTCCCAAATCAGCTTTTCTAGAAACACAGAAGGTCTGGCCCACAGGTTCAGGTTCATTTTACAGCAGGGTCACTTTAAATCTTTTAGCCCTTTGTTTTTACTCAACTTCAAATCTTTCCAAATCCCTTTTCTATATGACAGGCACTGAGTGCACCTAAAAACTGAACCCAAAGCTTTACTTGGGCAGATCCATGATTTATTTCTCACAGAAACATCTGTGGATCTGAAACAGAACCAGGGCTGGGATAAAACCACCAGAAATTTGCCTCCATACTAAGGGCATGAGCAAACCTGTTGACACTCCCAGCTCAGGAGCAGGAAGTATTACCCTGTGCAAGCTTTCCTTGTTAGAATTCTCCAATGACTTTATTGGAGCTTAGCCTCCCATCATGGGCTGATCTTATTTTACAGCTTATTTGGCCTAAGAGTCTAAGCTGAACTTTTTCACCTCCTCTACAGAAAACAGTTYTATTGAAGCCTTACAGACAACTTATTGTTCTTCCAATATGAACCAGAGCACAAAATCACAAGATTCAAGGTAATACRCAGGAGTTTCCAGAATATTCTCACACAGAGACAAAAGAGAAGCTCACTTTGGCATGAAGGCTCCATTGGACAGGGAGGGCTCATCATCATCCAGCCCATCAAAGAGCTGGGACTTGGCTGAGCCCGCTGACTGCAGGGCCTTGGGCCGCACTCTGGTGGCAGGGCGGGGGGTCAGCTTGTAGTGGGTGGGGGTCGTCAGGGCCTTCTGGGCTGCTGGGTTGGTTGGCTTCAGCCTCTGGAACAGAAAGAGGGACAGTTGGAAACCTCAGGCATGGGGACAGAGCTTTAGGGTGCTCCAGCCCAGGGCCATGAAAGGCAAAGGGAGTGGTAAGCAAAGAGAAGCAATAATTGCACCGAGGTTAGGGGGCTCCCTAACCTGGGATGTACAGCCTGATGGCTGGGGATGTACAGCCCCTGCCATCAGCCTGGATCCACGGGCAGCCCGGGCTCCATGGGCTCCCTGCACAGCCCTGCCATCAGCCTGGATCCATGGGCAGCCTGGGCTCCCTGCACAGCCCCTGCCATCAGCCTGGATCCATGGACACCCTGGGCTCCATGCACAGCCCTGCCATCAGCCTGGATCCATGGGCACCCTGGATCCATGCGCACGCTGGATCCATGGGCAGCCCCAGCCATCAGCCTGGATCCATGGGCACCCTGGATCCATGGGCACCCTGGGCTCCATGCACAGCCCTGCCATCAGCCTGGATCCATGGGCAGCCTGGGCTCCATGCACAGCCCTGCCATCAGCCTGGATCCAAGGGCACCCTGGATCCATGGACACCCTGGGCTCCTTGCACAGCCCTGCCATCAACCTGGATCCATGGGCACCAACTGCCCATCAAAGTCCTGGAGTTTCCATGGGGCACCAGCTGCCAGCTGGAGACTCCCCTCCAGCCCCTGGAACATGCCTGGGGGCAGCACACACTCAGAACCTCCCCTACCACCTCAAAAGCCTGGGAAGTGTTTGTTTTATCATCTCTTGAACAAAGCAAGAGGAAAAGGTTTCTCAGAGACTCTCAGGGATGTCCTAAGCAAAGCACTACAATTATTTTCAAAGCATTAACAATGATCCATCTTTACTCCCAATCAGCAGCAGGGAGCACAGGAACTCCACAGCCAAGGCTGTGATGCAGGCAAAAGCAGGAAATCATGGGATGGTTTGGGCTGGAAAGTACCTTAAAGATCATGCACTTCCAACCCCCCTGCCACGGGCAGGAGACTTTCCACTGGGATAAAATCAAGCCCTTTGTGCCCTGGAGGGTAAAAAGGCATTGCACCACTGGGAGAGCACAGAGGGCAACTTCCKTGGCTGCTCAGTGTGCACTGAAGTGAGGACTGCACACAGACCAAGCAATTCCAACTGTCACCCATAAAATGAGTTCAGGGCTGATGGGCACTTACCTCTTCCTTCTTCTTCGGGTCTGACATGGGGTTTCTGAAGAGTGGGGAGTCCCCAAAGGGGGARTAGGTCAGGCTGTTGAGGTGCTGCTGGAGGACAGCTTGCTGGGCTGCAGAGGCGTTGGGGTCTGTCAGAGCTACAAAAGGAGCAGCATTTCAGTTTTAGAGTTCTGGGAACAGAACCAGGACAGGCAGAAACACCCCAGCTCCCAGAACATCTCCTTCCTCCATCAGAGTGTCCAACCATATTCACTGAGTTCTCATGGGTGAAAAGCTGAGGGCACAGAGAGCTACAGAGCAGTGGAAAGAGCATGGCCTGCCAGAATATTCAACTAATCCAGCTGGCTTCAAAAAGGGTGTGCAGGGAAAACATTTCATGCAGAATTTTGACATTACTGCTACCACAACCATACAGGTCTAGAGTCCCTCTACAATGGATTTTAAATCTTGTCTCTGTCTTAAAGCATTTTATTTTGATTCCTATTGAAATGCTCTAAGACTTCACCCCATGAAACACTCAAGCCAYCAAAAGCAGCTTAATTCTAATTCCAATAAATTCAGGATGGATGTGGGCATTCCCAAAGAAMAACAAAACCACTCTCAGAACAACAGCTTATTGTCAGGATCTGCARGAAGTCAGGAGGAGAGCTGGAGACTACTGGGTCTTATTTTTGTYCCAAAGGCACAGCATTCCTGTTAATAAAGGCTCTCTAGGCCTCTCCTATCTGYAAGTACTGAAAAAACCAATACTGTACTTCCCTTACTTTTCTTTGTGCACATCTATTCTTGCTGCCCCAAATTCAATTTGGGAAATTTACTAATCTTCAAGACAATCCTCCAAAAGAGGTGTAATTATTTGGCATGTAAAGCAACTTTGAATTCCTTCAAAAATATACATATAACTAGCAGAAAAAGGGTAACTAACACAGTCTGCACTGTGACTGAGAACAGAAGTGGCCCCGAGGAGATGTTTTGTYRTTCCAAACCCTTTGGGAGGGGAGTGCTCCTGTGTTCAGGCACATGGGCACAAGGCAGCAGGTTCATGGCACTCACCTACAGCAGGCTGAGGGGCCCCGAAGCCCAGGGTGGCTGTGGATGTGTTGAATCCTGGGGCTCCAAAGGCTCCTGTTCCCAGCGTTCCCCCCAGCTTTGGCTGCGTGTTCCCGAACAAGGATGTCTGTCCTGCCCCCAGAGCTGTGACAGAGAGGGCAGTTACCACAGACTCTGACAAGTTCACAGGCACAACMCAGAATTCCTTACTGGACTGCAGGAAACACTCTCCATGCCCATGGATGCTGCAGGTAGCAGAGGCTCTGAGCACAGAGGACCTCACCAGTCATGACCAATTTCTGTCAGGCCACTTGGCACTGTGCTGAGAAGCTCCCCTTGGAGCTGCYCTGAGCCATTCTGGTTTGAAGCTCAAACATGTCCAACCTTTCCTAACTCAGCTACAGGCAATGCCCAGGCTGGACTGCACTGCAGCCTGAGGGCTGGAGCTGCCCAGAAATGGGAAACTGCTTACCTGTTCCAAACCCTGTTCCAAGTCCAGTGCCCAGAGTCCCAGTCGCAGGCTTATTTCCAAACAAGCTATTTCCAGCAGTGTTGGCACCAAAACCTTCAACAACAGAATGAGCAGCACATTAGAGATGAAATTAAAACCATGCATTTAAATAAATAAGCCTCACAGGGTCGAAGAGCCCTGCCAAAGCCAAATTTCTCACTGTTTCCAGCAGTACAAGTTAAACTGGCRATCAGCAAGAAGGGACTTCACTGGTAATAAACACATTTTAGCTATAAATATAGCATTAAAGCAGCACAAAAAAATGTTGGTCTGCCTTCTTAAGCTTTTCAGTTTGTTACAAACTYCAGAGTTTCCCAGAGCTGACATGATGCTGCTCTAGCTGGCAATGGAGTAAAACATGCTGGGGTTTTTTGAGTGCCTGGAGGGAACAAACCTCAATCCATCCTGTTTATACCACACACTCATTTCTCTGACCCTCCCCACAGAGCAGGTGGGAACTTAGATCTGCACAGTTCAAGGACAGAGCTGTAGCTGCAACRAGGCCACCCCAAATCTACCATGAGCTCAGTTCTACTGCAGATGCTGACCCCATCCCATGCTTGGTTAGTACACAAAGCCAGGATTAAACTGAAAAAGTGCAGGTGTGCACCAACCCCTTGGAATCCAGCTCCATTCCTCCTATAAACTGCTACACAGGCAAACCAAAACCAGACACTGCAAAGGCTGATCTCCACCAAACAGTGCCAACACACTGTGGGGCCCTGGAGTTCCTGAGCAGCAGAACAAGAACTCAAAAGCACCTTTCACACCCCTGGGAGGTTTGCCCAGGACTGCTCACCACAGTCAAACCCTGCTTGCCAARGGGCTGCCCTGGTTCAGAGCACTAAGAACTGCACAGAGCTTGATTTGGGAAGGACCTAAAAGACCAGCCAGCTCCCTTGAGTTCTTCCCTGTCTATATGGGCAGGCTGGMACAGCAGGCTAAAGGCATGGCAGGCCCCACTGCATTTAAATAAGCAACACAAAACTACAGGACAGGGATGGCAGGGTCCAACCCCCTCCTACTCACTCTCAGAGACACAGTTCTGTTGCTCTGAGATCCAGAATTAAAAAGGCAGGAGAGATTTCAGAGTCTCATGAAAGAAGCTGCCACTCCCTTCAGCCATCCCTACACATTCCTCCTGCTCAGTCACACCCACCCAACATCAGTTCTCACATCAGAGGCCACCAGGAACACACCAGCAGCTCCTCAGGACTTTGGTCCTTCCCACCACCAAGGACAACAACAGCCACCAGCTGAACKGGAGCTGACTCATTTCACCTTCACTGCAGTGCAGGATCTCCTGATACCTGCCCAAGCCCAGGTTTTACCCCAATTCTCCCAGTGCYGCTGTGCCAACACAGGGTGTTCACAGCCTACTAACAAACCCCTCTGCTCCCTGAATCCTTGATTTCAAGAGTTTTCAACCACAGAATTACAGATGCTGGAGTTGGGAGGGACCTCTGAGCCCACCACCCAGCCCCTGCCCAGGCAGGGTCACTGCAGCAGTGACACAGGAACGTGCCCAGGGGGTTTGGGATGTCCCAGAGAGGGAGACTCCAGCCCCTCCCTGGGCAGCTGTTCCAGGGCTCTGCCCCTCCAGGGAAGGAAGTTCTTGCTCAGGCTGGGCTGGAATTGTTGTGTTTTTAGTTCCTGGCCATGCTCCTTGTCCTGCCACTGGCACCACTGAGCAGAGTCTGGCACAATCCTGACATCCCTGGAGAGATGTGGATGGATGGATGTGGTATTTGGGTGGATGGATGGATGCCCTCTCAGCCTTCCCTTCTCCAGACTGACCAGGCTCAGCTCCCACAGTCTCTCATCACCAGAGATGCTCCAGACCCCAAATCATCTCTGTGCCCTTCCCTGGACCCTCTCCAGTAGCTCCTGGTCTTCCTTGACTGTGGAGCCCAGAACTGAACAGGACACTCGGATGAGCCTCCCTGGAGCTGAGCAGAGGGGCAGGATCTCCTCCCTGACCTGCTGGGAATGCCCTTCCAAATGCTTCCCTGGATCCTAGGGGCTCTCCTGGCCATCCCAGGCTGAAAATTCCCTTAAGGACTCTTCCAAAACAGTGGCATTTGACCATCTACTTCCCAAGTCAGGGAGCTCCACCAAGAGAAAGGCACAACCCAGCACCCAGCACTGTGCCAGGGCCATCGTTCACCTGACAATTCCAACACTACAGGAGCCAGCATGTGCTCTCTGCAGCGTGTGGTGCACACAGTACAGATTTAAATGACTGAAACCACACTTTTTCCCCCTGTCCCCAAACTGGAAGGGTTTGTAGGGTTCCTAAACTCAGAGCAGGTTTGTTACCGAAGAGGCCCCCGCCCGTGGTGGTACCGAACGAGGGAGCGCTGGTCGTGGTGGCTCCAAATCCAGCAGGCTTGTTCCCAAACAGGGTCTGAAAGGAAAACAACAGGAATTTGGAAACTTGGGATGCTGACACCACAGGAATTGTATCGGTGTTTGGCTGCAGGYGAGGAAGCAGAACTAAAGCCAAGCACAGCTGAGCCCCCCAGCCCACCCTCCCATGGGTGGGGTTATCCCAAGCCACCTGCAAGATCCCCAAAAGCAGCTGCTAGGGTCAGACTCAAGGGGCTTAAGGGACTTTTCCAATCTCAGTGATCCTGTGATATTTGCTCCACCAGAACCAAAATGACTGAGTACCAAAAACCAAGGYTGGTTTTGGTTCATCACAACTTACAACCTGTATTTCCAGCCCTATGCTGAGGCACCCCAGTCACTGAGAACCTCAGTATCTCCTGCTGCTTTTATCACTCCACACATCACTTGTTAAAAAAATGTCTCTACTACACTTGTTTATCCTCCAGTTTTCAGCAAACCACCTGACTTTTGTATCTCAGACATCCTAATTCCTAAGCTGACACAACTTCTGTGCAGTCAGCACCCYGAACAGGGCTCTGCTTGGTTTTCTCTTTGTTACAGAGGCACAGACATACCGAACCACCAACACCAAATCCCGTGTTGGCTTGTCCAAAAAGGCCAGTTCCCGTTCCAAATCCAGTCCCAGCATTTGTATTTGCAGCTGTCCCAAAAAGGCCTCCAGGCTGCGAGGGCTGGGTGACCCCAAAGAGACCCTACAAAAAGGAACCAGGTTAAGGTAATGCTCCCAGGCTTTTCCAAGTCCAGCACTGACAACAACAGATCCAACACACAAAATCAGGCAATAAAACAATGCTGCATTTGCCCTCGTGCTGGGGGAAGAAGACAAGTGAAGAGCATTCCAGAAGCTTTAGTCCTCCTCCAAAAAATTAGTTACTAAAAGGAAATTAAAAAACCCCAAAAATTTATGCTCCAAGATTTAAAGGATATTGGAATTTCCTCATTGCTTTGAGCAAGGGAGATGGAAAAGAAACATTTCACAGGGTTTTCTATGAGAAGTCACACAAATTCACAAAGAACACAGGATATCTGGAGCCAAAGCCTCTAGTCATACAACAAGTTACAACTACGTAGAATCTTTCTGTCACAAAAGCCCCCAGACGTTGCTCATTTGTCTCTAGAAAGCCCAGGATTGAATTCCCAAAGAAGGTTGACAATGGAGTGACATTATCTGTGTGAAAATGATGGGAAGCACAGGAGTTGCTAGAGAGCAGCTGCTTGAGGAGGTGAGTGGGTACATGATTTATGAACAGCTGACTATTCTCCAATTGTCAGAACAAAGCTGACTGCCAGAAGGCTCCTCACTGCAGCACAGCCTCCAGAGCTCGGCACGCTGCTTTTACTCCAGGGCAGTGGAGTGTGAGGCACACCCCAATGCTGCAGCCCCCCTTACCATGGTGTTGGTGTTGGGCTGGCCCAGGGTGCTGGTGCCCCCGAAGGAGAAGCCGGTGTTCTGCGTGGTGGTGGCCTGGCCAAAGGGTTTGTTGAACAGACTCGTGGTCTGGGACTGCTGCCCAAAGAGCCCCCCGGTGGTGCCCGTGCCAAAGCCGGTTGTACCTGGGACACCAAGCGCAGTTAGAGAGCCAGCCCAGCACATCCACACCCCATTGTGCACACAGCAAAAAGGGTCACAGAATGCCCTGAGCTATAGCGACCCCCAGTGCCACCCCTGCCCTGCCCAGGCCCCCACCAATCCACTCTGGGCATCCCCGGTGGTGCCCGTGCCAAAGTCAGTCATACCTGGGACACCAAGGGCAGTTAAGAGACCCAGCACATCCACACCCGAGCATGCACACAGCAAAAATAGGTTACAGAATATCCTGAACTGAAGGGACCCCCAGGGATCCCCCAGTGCCACCCCAGCTCTGCTCAGACCCCACCAAGCCCAGCCTGGGCATCCCTGGCAGCGCTGGCCAAAGGCTCCTGGAGCTGTGGCAGCCTCGGGGCCGTGCCCATTCCCTGGGCAGCCTGGGCAGTGCCAGCACCCTCTGGGCAAGAACCTTGCCCTAAAATCCAACCTAAATCCCTTCCCTGGGCCAGCTCCAGCTGTTCCCTTGGTCCTGTTTCTGCTCATCCAACAACCACTTCCATTCCTACAGCCTGGATGATTTGTATGTGTTTACAGTCAAATTYCACAAACACAAATATCCATTACTAGGAAAAAATCCTTCCCTGGGAGGGTGGGCAGGGCCTGGCACAGGGTGCCCAGAGCAGCTGGGGCTGTCCCTGGATCCCTGGCAGTGCCCAAGGCCAGGTTGGACACTGGGGCTGGGAGCAGCCTGGGACAGTGGGAGGTGTCCCTACCCATGGTGGGGTGAGACAGGATGAGCTTCAAGGTCCCCTCCCAACCCAAACCATTCTGRGATTCTATGATCTATTTACTTTTCAATTTGCACCAAAACCTAATAAAAATCCAACAGCTGTTTCAATTTTTCCAGGAGAAAGTAAGAAAACAGATTCCTATGGCAAGGAGCTGCACCAGTGAATGCTGGCAATACAACCAGCACAACTCTGAGCTCACAGCAGTGTTTCAGCATTTTGCATCACAGAATTCTAAATGGTTTAACAGAATATTTGCACATGCACTCACGGGAACACCAGTGCCAGGCAGTACTTACTGGTTCCAAAAGCAGTTTTATTCTGCCCATAGGAGAAGCCTGTATTGGTAGTGGAAGAGCCAAAAAGTCCTGTGGCTGTGCTGGACGTGGCAGTGGAAGAGCCAAACAAGCCAGCAGTTGCTCCTGCTCCTACAGGATTCGTAGGCCCTTTCCTATTTGCCTGGTAGTCTTCCAAACGGAGTTCCTAGAGGAAAATCCAGCTCTTTTTACCCAGGACAAGGGCAGGCAAATGTCCTTACCACACTCACCCAGCACCCCATCTTCACCAAGGTGAAGGCTCAAGAAAAGCTGCAACACCCAYGTTTTTAAAAATAAGGACACTAAAAATGGGACCTGAACTTAGATTCATGTTTTTTACTTCAATTTGACATCCCACAGCCTTTTCAGATATTTTATAAACAATCTGTTTTGAAGGGTCAAACAAACCAGCCCAAATGGGAAGGCCTCAGGATAAATCCTTGGGAATATTAGTTTATAACAAACAACTGAGCTCTGCCTAGGATCCTGCTGCTATCTCAGCAGAGCAGGGCTGTTCCCAACAGGATCTCATGTCCTTCTGACAAGATGGAATTTCAGCTCTTCCAGACCTGCATCAAGCACCTAAACCCAACTGCAATTAACGTGGCGTTGCATTAATTGTTTTACTTGACAATACCTCTGGTGTGTGATGCAGACATTGAAGGTTCATTAATATTTCTGCATTAATGAGCACAGACAGTAGCTGAGGCCCAGAAAGGCCCGAGGTAGGGCTGTGTGCCCCTGCACTGACCTCCAGGGACTTGCTCTCGTACTCCTTCATGGCAGTGATGCACTGGTGCTTGGTGTTGATGTTGGTGCTGACGCCGGATTTCACCATGGTGTCGGTGCCGGTTGGGGGCTGCCAGGAAGGGAGGAAGGGCCAGGTTAAAATCCAGCCAGACTTGGGGGAACACAGCCACAACTCCCTGCAGATCCTGGGAAATCCGACACCTAGCACAGACCTGAGGCTCTGGGTGACTGCTCTGCTCGGGCAAGACCCCACCTGCAGTGCTGCCCCAGCCCTGGGGCCCAAGAGCAGGAGGATGTGGAGCTCCAGGAGCCAGTCCAGAGGGGCCAGGGAGCTGCTCCAGGGCTGGAGCCCCTCTGCAGCCAAGCTGGGAGAGCTGGGGGTGCTCACCTGGAGAGGAGAAGCTCCAGGGAGAGCTCAGAGCCCCTGGCAGGGCCTGAAGGGGCTCCAGGAGAGCTGCAGAGGGACTGGGGACAAGGCCTGCAGGGACAGCACCCAGGGAATGGCTGCCAGTGCCAGAGGGCAGGGCTGGATGGGATCTTGGCAATGAGGAATTGTTCCCTGGCAGGGTGGGCAGGCCCTGGCACAGGGTGCCCAGAGCAGCTGGGGCTGCCCCTGGATCCCTGGCAGTGCCCAAGGCCAGGCTGGACACTGGGGCTTGGAGCAGCCTGGGACAGGGGAAGATGTCCCTGCCATGGCAGGGGTGGCACTGGGTGGGTTTTAAGGTACCTCCCAACCCAAACCTTGCGTGATTGCATGTTTTTATGATTCCATCATTATTTGTACAGCTGAGGTCTCACTCAGGTGTGTTTAATGATGATCAACAATGGAATTAGTCACAGGAACACTCAAAACAACGCCCAGCAAGTCTGCTTTCGGTTTCACTTTTAAAGCAGTTTACCTCAGCTTCTGACTCAAACCCTGGAGCTCTGCATGCATTCCAGTATCCCCCCTCTTTTTAACAGTGCTACGGAAGTACAAATCAGCAGCACTGCAAGAGCCCAGGCAGCAGCACAGCTCTGCCCCCAAAGCCTCAGTCTTACATCAGCTCAGTCCGGAAATGAAGAGGGCTGAGATCTGCACAAACAAGTTTTTGGGGAACAGAGTCCTTCCTCCAGCAGGCCCCAGGGAGCCCAGTTCCTCAAGGCCTCTCTGCTGGGCCACCCTCCAGGCCCAACTGCCACAGAACTTTGTAGCAGTTACTGAATCCTGTCTTAAAGGGGACTCGTCCAGAGGAGGCAGGACACCACTCCTCTCCTTCCAGGTCCCATTCCCAGAGCCAGGCTGGCTCAGCAGAGCTGTGCTGATTCTGACCCATCCCAAGATGCCTCTAACCCTTACTGCTGCCAGCATCTGCCATGGATCATCTTGAATTCCACAGCACTTGCTGGGAAGGCTCAGCTTTAGGAGCTCCTTTACTCCTTCAGTGTTGGCTCTRAACCCAGCAAGCCTGGAATTCTACAGTGGTTGAGAAGGGATGTTTTCAAATAATTTCAGAACACTTGCACATGAACTCATTTTTTCACCTCAGTGACCAAGACGTTACAAACAACTGCAAAACTGAATACTTCCCACAATAAACAGGCTGGAGCAAGAAGAAAGAGCAGAACTTACATTAAATTTAATAGTTGTGCCAGTTGGAGCAGCAGTGAAGCTGGTTGGGCCAAAGAGAGAGCCAGATGTGCTCCCAAAGGGGTTGGAAGTGGTGTTGGTGGTCCCAAAGAGCCCCCCACTGCTGGTGCTCGTACCAAAGTCTGAATAAAACATAAAAAATTACGGCAGTATTACAACAAACCCRAATTAAGTATTTAAAACTTAAACCCTAATACTTTATTCAAATTAGAAACTGAATTGAAAATGGAAAGAACAGCTGGGAAAAATAATTTGACAGCAAAGCTGGAAGCTGATGGTGCTGCTAATGCAGTTCCCTGCTGCAGAAGTGTCCTTAACTCAGMAGCCCAGAAACACCAGACAAACCACAGCAGTTTCCTTCTACAGCAGTTTCCTTTCTTCCAAGTAGGAAGAAAATAACACAATAACTTTATAATAAAGAGAATCAGTGAGACTCCTTTTCTTTTTTCAGAAGGGGCTGCAAGCAGTTGCTTTTGCCTCGTGAAATTACGGAAGAGTTTWACAGCATTCCCTGTCTTCTCCTGCCACAGACAAACCCAATTGTAACTGCTCTGCCGCAAGATAAAAAAACCTAAAATCAAACAGCACCAAAACAGTATTCAGGATAAAGGATTCCAATCAACAACCTCTGGCAATTTATGTTAAAATGCAGGGCTGGAATCACAGCTACAGATTCAGGAGCATGTGGGCTCCTCCCTGGCTGCTGTGGGCACAGGGATGTCACTGTATCCTCCAGGAGAAATYCCCCAGCCCCAGCCTGACCCCTGTCCCAGCCCCCAAGTACATCCAGCTCCCACTGCTCTCCCACCCAACTGCAGAGGGTGCCAGTCTCACTCACTTCCAAAACCAGCTGGTTTGTTCTGTGCAAAGGCATTATTCTGGGATGAGAACAGGCTTCCACCAGTGCTGGTGGTTCCAAAGAGGCTGTTTGAKGTCCCAGTGGATGTTCCAAAGCCAAAGCCAGTGCTGGTGGAGGAGGTGGCTGGTTGGTTGAACGTGGTGGACCCAAACAACCCTCCTGCAGACAGAAACAGGCTGTTAGTCCTTCACAACCTCCTCTGCTTGGGAGCTTGGGCAGGTTCTTGCTGTCCTGGGCTTGGGAGGGYGCTTTTTGGGTATTTTTGTTGACGATTCCTTGGTTTAGGCTGCTGCCTTTCTCCCCTCCCTCCCTTCCCAGGCCCCTGGGGCAGTACCTGGCTTGCTCTGCGTGCTCCCGAACAGGCTGCCGGTGTTGTTGCTGGAGCCAAAGGCCGAGGTCCCGAAGGCTCCGCCRCTGGTGGTACCAAAGCCAGCATCTGCAAGCACAGCCCAGAGAGCCCCTCAGGCTGCAGCTCCACAAACAGCCCCAGAACACACACAGTTCCTCCTTCCAGGCCTTCCCAACAAACCCACCATGGATTTGTTCCAGCCCCAAAACACCCCAGTGACACTGCCTTCCCCAAGCACTGCATTTTCCACTGTTCCTTCCCACAGAAGGAATTTCCACAGCAGATGTGGAACCCTGGTTGTCTGCCCAAACTGAAAGCTTGGTTAGGGGTGAAGCCTCAGGCTCCTGAACCTCTTCCAAGCCAGCTGGAGCACCCAGCAGCTCCCTAATTCCATCCCACGYRGGATCACCACCTCCCTGGGATTCTSTGAGCTGCACTCCAGGAAAAGACACCTCRTTAAAGCCACCTCGGATACTTCACTTACTTTGCCCAAAAGTTGAAGTTGTCCCAAAGCCGGTGCTGCCTCCGAACGGAGTTCCAAAGGATTTGTTGAACATTTTCAGGATGTATCAGGTTTTCTTCCTAGACCTGGAAAGCAGAATTCAGGTTTGATTGAAATCTCACYCTGCAAACTCATTTTCCATCTCCCWCACTGCCGAGGGCAGCAATCCCCCCAGAGTCCTTCAGCACCAGCCCCATGGCACTGTGTGGTTCCAAACCCTGCCACAACCCCAGGAGGGTCAAGGGCACCAACATTTCAGTGACACCACAKCTAAGGAGGTGTCACTAAACACCAGTGTCCCTAAAATTAAGGTGTCACCCTTAATTATGGCTGGAGTTCCTGCCCATCTCAGCCTGTGTCCTGAGCTGCAGCGATCCCACAGCAATCCTGGGGGTTTCCAGGAATGATTTTCCTGTTCCACCCACTTTGCCAACTGCTTCAAGCACGGCAGAGGGGAGTGCACTGCACRGGGATCACAGGAACCCAGCCTCCCTCTGCTCCCCCCTTGCCAGCAGTTGCTGTTCCAGGGGAGTTTTGCTGGGCCCAGTTCCCTCTCCAGCCCCCACGGTTTCTTTACAGCACATTCCCTGCTGCCTCTCCCCAGCCTCCTCCCCCAGCTCAAACAGATACAAACTCTGCTCCAGCTCTCTGACTTTGTCAACAMATCCAGCACAATAATCCCCACAGCTCCTCAGGAACACTGTGGGGAACAGCAGCTTCACCACTGAAACACTGAAAGTTCCAGATTAGCCAAAAACGTGCCAGATTAACAAAACAAGCCAGTACTACCCCAAATAATGTTCAYGTTATCCCCAAAACAGCAGTACTAGCAACAACAACAACAAAAAAAAAGCTAGAACTAGAAAAACAAAATGCCATGTTAACCCAAAAAAGCCGAATTAGCAAGAAAAAGCCAAAGTTAAAAAAAAGCCAGTATTATCCCCAAAAATGCCATGCTGACCAAAAATAATGGGGTAATGATCCATGAAAAGTCATAGTAGCCAGAAGAAAATGACAATACTAACCAGAAGAAATATGCATTACTAAACTAATGYCCATTAACAAAAAATAAAAGCTAGTATTACCCCCCCTCATATTCAGCAGGAAATGAGGAATTCCCCCACATTCCCAGGTACTCCTGGCAGCAGTAGCCACACACAGCACTGCAGAACATCAGCAGTGCAAGGAAGGCCCACTCCAGGAATACTCCCAAGGCAAACAATGCCAGTTAAAGCCAAAGCTGCCCTTTCCCTGTGCCCAAAGCTAGCACAGAGGGACTGGGCACTGCCCAGCACAGCCTCCCGCAGGGAAATTGCTACATCCACCTGCCCATCCTTGAAACTGAAGTGTTTGTTTCCCTAACACCAGCAGCACTTTCTGGGAATGGCCAAATCCAGACTGGGAGCGGCCACAGGCTCCCCCCATCCCTGAGGAGCTGGAGACTAAATCAGCCCAGAACAACCAGCCCARTCCCACACTGCCCTGGCAGGAGAACTATAAGGATGATTTTTAGTGTCACCTCCAACTACCCCAACAGGCACACCACGCAATTCTGGAGTGTTAAGGGTCTCCACACATCCACAGGCAAATCCTTACAGGCTTCATTTGTSCCAGGAAGAGGAATTTCAGTGAAASRATCCTGGTAAAAGCCAGGAAAAGCTGCTCTGACAAACTCTCAGAGCTCCGCAAGCTGAGAGGAGCTCCTGGGACAGGGTAACACTGCATCCTGAGCCCTCCTCACCTTCTCCCATGGGATCCCTGGGGCTGGCACAGCCCTGCCAGCCCATGCAGTGCCAGCTGTGCCCCATGGGCACCTTGTCCCCAGCCCAGAGCACTCAGTGCCACCTCCAGGGCACACCTGCAGGGATGGGCACTGCAAAGCTCCCTGGGCAGCCCCTGCCAAGGCCTGAGCACCCTTTGCATGGGCAAATTCCTGCTGCTGTCCAAGCTGAGCCTCCTGTCAGGTAGTTATGAGAGTGGAAATGTCCACCCTGCGCATCCTTTTCCCCAGGCTGACCCCCCCAGCTCCCTTTCCACCAGGAACTGCTCCCAAAGACACCTCTCCATTCCTATGGAATATTTTCAGCCACCTCCCCTTGTGTCAGCCCAAGTTTCCCTTTCAGGCCAGATAAAAATCACCTGCACTTTCCAGCTGTCCGATGTTGTGCCTCTCAGCCTTATCTGCAAACTCACAAGTCACTCATTTTCTGTGGTTCCTTTTTTCTAAGTCACTGCTCTCACATTGTCCTGAGATCACTAAGCGCCAAACTCTACCTAAGAAGAAAACTAAAAAATCATATTTTAAGAGAAAATGTGTTATGGAAAGATTTCCCCCTCCYACAGYAAGCATTTTGTTCTACTTCAAACCCAYTCCTCTYCCCCTGCACCTTGAGAGCTGTGTCCAGCTCTGGCCCCTCGGTTTGGGAAGGACGTCGGGCCACTGGAGCGCGTCCAGAGGCTGTCTCTTATACACATCTAGATGTGTATAAGAGACAGGCTCTGGGCTGGGGACAAGGTGCCCATGGGGCACAGCTGGCACTGCATGGGCTGGCAGGCCTGTGCCAGCCCCAGGGATTTGGGGATTCTGTGAACGCAGGAGCTGGACCAGAATTAGTAAAACTCGAAGGTTTTACACAGCATCCCCCTCCCACTCGCTGCAGCCCCAGCTGAGGAGGGATCCCTCACGCCAAATGCTCTAATTGAAGTTTAAGAGCAACAGCAGAAAATCCCCCAAAACCCCCCAAAGAAACCCATGTCACCAACACAACTCCAAATCACATGTAACCAACCTAACTCTAAACTACGACTACTTAACACGACAGTAAATAACTCCCAGCCCCGGGGACCGCCGGGCCGTTACCCGCATCCAGAGCCGCGCATCCCCCGTGGAAAACACCCGGAATCTCCGACCGGACCCGCACCGGGACAACCAAAAAGGCCTAAAAATCCCCAAAAGCGCCAGGTACTGCGGAGATAGCCGCGGCACGGCTGCCGGGAAATCCCACCCGCTCACGGCCTTCCCGCCTCCCTCCGGCCCTCCCTCCGTCCCGGGGCTCCTCCGCGCCCCCCCCCACTCCGAGACCGCCCGGTCTCCCGGCACAAAAGGCCTGGCGGCGGCGCCACCGCCACGCCGGGNGCAGGAGCTGGACCAGAATTAGTAAAACTCGAAGGTTTTACACAGCATCCCCCTCCCACTCGCTGCAGCCCCAGCTGAGGAGGGATCCCTCACGCCAAATGCTCTAATTGAAGTTTAAGAGCAACAGCAGAAAATCCCCCAAAACCCCCCAAAGAAACCCATGTCACCAACACAACTCCAAATCACATGTAA
This sequence comes from Sporophila hypoxantha, assembly GCA_002167245.1. Lineage (NCBI taxonomy): Eukaryota > Metazoa > Chordata > Aves > Passeriformes > Thraupidae > Sporophila > Sporophila hypoxantha. The sequence goes on along the minus strand of NDFG01000001.1, from coordinate 1,568,781 downwards.
CCAACCTAACTCTAAACTACGACTACTTAACACGACAGTAAATAACTCCCAGCCCCGGGGACCGCCGGGCCGTTACCCGCATCCAGAGCCGCGCATCCCCCGTGGAAAACACCCGGAATCTCCGACCGGACCCGCACCGGGACAACCAAAAAGGCCTAAAAATCCCCAAAAGCGCCAGGTACTGCGGAGATAGCCGCGGCACGGCTGCCGGGAAATCCCACCCGCTCACGGCCTTCCCGCCTCCCTCCGGCCCTCCCTCCGTCCCGGGGCTCCTCCGCGCCCCCCCCCACTCCGAGACCGCCCGGTCTCCCGGCACAAAAGGCCTGGCGGCGGCGCCGCAGCCACGCCGGGAGGGCAGGACGGCCAGGCCGCGTCGCTCGGCGCGGGGGGCGGGCAGGGCAGCCCCGGCAGGCCCCGGTGCTCACCGCGGGTGCCGGGAAGCGCCGCTCGGAGCGGCCGGGCCGGGTCGGGCCCGCGGTGCCGCCGCCGCCGCCTCACGGGGCCGCAGCTGCGTCACAGCCCGCGCGCGCACTCCCGGCCTCCCCCGCGCGCCGCCTCGGCCCCGCCCCGCTTCCGCCTCCCATTGGCCGCGCCCCCCCGCTCTCGCCCCGAGCTCAACGCCGATTGGGCTAAACGGCGCCGCGCACTGAGCGCCCATTGGCCGAACGGGCGGCGGAGGGGGCGGGGCTTTGCGCCGCGGAAGGGTCCAGAACGGCCCGTGTCGCGGCGCCACCCTGACATCCGGGGCGTTTAGAGAGGGGCGGGGCTTCTGCCGCGCGGACCAATCGTGCGCGGCGGCGCGCGGGAGCTGGGCCCTGCCCCTTAAAGGGGCCGCAGCGGGTTTTTGGGGCGGGGGAAGAAGAGGAAGAGGTGGGAGAAAGGGAGGAAGAGGAGGTGGCGGAAAAGGCGGAGGAGGCGTGGTGGAGCTGCCGGGCCGGGCCGGGCCATGGGGCAGCGCCACGGGGGCTGACCGGTGAGCGGGGACACGGGGGTTTTGGGGAAGGGTCCCAGGGAGGGTCTCTGGGGTGCCCCGAGGGGTCACTCGCTGAGGGAGCCTGGGGGCCCTGGGGCGGGGGGCGCCTGCGGGGTGCCTGGGGAGGGGTCTCAKGGGGTGCGCGGTGCCCGGGACAGCTCTCGGGGTGCTGCAGCCCCTCTCCTGCAGGACAGGTCGCGGCCATTCAACACGCGATACAAAAGGTTTGCCTTTTATTTGCCCTCTTTGGGCGAGACCCCCGCGGGSAGGGAGGGCAGGGGCTGCGGGGCTCCTGCCGTGGGGTCCCCGGGGTGTCCCACGGCACGGGGAGCTGTGGCCGAGCCTCTCGGGGGAGGAGCAGGGTTTGGGGGGCTCCATCCCCCGCCCTGGGCCATGGGGAGCCCTCGGGGGGTCCCGGGGAGGGGGCCTGGCCGGCCGGGGACCCCCCTCCACACCCAGTCCCGGCCCTTTGCWGCTTCCCTTTCTCTTTGCTTTTATCCTCAAATAATTTCCTCAGTCCGTGCCCAGCAGCGCGGGTGCGGCTGAGCTCTGCGTTCTTCTGTGGCCCCTCGGTGCTTGGGGTCGGTGCCTTCCCTGGGGCTCGGCCCCGGGTTGTGGGGGGCTTTGGGGGCGGGCACAGTGGTGTGCTGCCCTGGGCCACTGCCCAGACGGCTCGGGGATTGTCCAYAAATCCGATTTGTCCCGCAGCCGGGCTGTGGGATCCATCCCAGACTGATCCCTTGGGGCTGGGGGACCCCYGTTCTGGCGTTTGCCAGGCTCCAGGCGTGCCTGTCCCCGCGTTCCCGACCTGAGGAGCCCCGGTTTTGTTGTTGTGTGGGGCTTGTGCTGCCCTGAGCCTGCAGCCGGGGTGTGTGGAGTCATGGAATATTCTGAGGGAAGGGACSCCCAGGGATCCCCYAGTGCCAGCCCTGCCCTGCCCAGAGCCCACCAAGCCCAGCCTGGGCATCCCTGGCAGCGCTGGCCAAAGGCTCCTGGAGCTGTGGCAGCCTCGGGGCYGTGCCCATTCCCTGGGCAGCCTGGGCAGTGCCAGCACCCTCTAGGCAAGAACGTTTCACAATATCCAGCCTAACCCTGCCTTGGCTCAGCGCTGCCTGTGCAGGGCCGGGTGCGGTGGGGCGAGCACGGGCCGGGGGAGCCGGGCTCTGGAGCCGGGGCTGGGGCAGCCGGGGCCGGGGGAGCTGGGGCCGGGGGAGCCGGGCTCTGGAGCCGGGGCCGGGGCAGCCGGGGCCGGGGCAGCCGGGGCCGGGGCAGCCGGGGCCGGGGGAGCCCGGGCCGGGGCCGGGGCAGCCGGGGCCGGGAGAACCGGGGCCGGGGGAGCCGGGCTCTGGAGCCGGGGCCAGGGCAGCCGGGCTGTGCCGGAGGAGCCGCGGCTCGTGGCGGGACTAACAGCGGCGGCCAGGCTGTGTCAGCGCTGCCCCGAGCACAGGGAATGGTCTGGATGGATGCCACGGGACAGGGTTCACGTGCCCTTCCTGCCAGATCCCTCTGGAGGGCTGCAGGGAACGGCCCTGCCCTGCCCTGCTCCCTGTCCTCCGTGAGTCTCCAGGTGCCATCCCCACAATGGGATTTTCTCTGGCTGCCCATCCTGTGGCTGTGGGGTCACTTGGGGTGTGAGGGGCTGAGCCGTGTGTCTGTGGGGTCACACTGGGTGTGAGGGGCTGAGGCGTGTGTCTGTGGGGTCACAGGGAGTGTGAGGGGCTGAGCTGTGTGTCTGTGGGGTCACTGAGGGTGTGAGGGGCTGAGCCGTGTGTCTGTGGGGTC
>NDFG01000001.1:1522120-1532727 GCA_002167245.1 Sporophila hypoxantha | reverse complement strand
CTCTCTGCTGCAGCCACTCTCCTCCCCGAATTGTCCAGCCTCCTGCTCCTGACTCACCTTTGCCTGCCCTGCTGGGGAATGTGTCTCAGCTCCGGCCCACCAGCTGGGCACTAAATATAATTCCCCTGTGCTTTTCTGAGCCAGACACACATGCAGCCCCGGAGGGCTGGGCGGSCTGTGTGACACTGCTGGCCACGGGTGCCCCTGTCTGTCTTGCCAGGAGGAAGTTGGCAGCCYCAGCTGTGCCAGCCCAGCAGCCACAGCCAGGCCACAGGGGAGCCTGGCACCAGCTCAGCTGGGAGCACCCATCCTTGGGATTTTCTAACCCACTTTTTCCTCACAGGCAGCCAGAGTTTGGTGGCTTCTTGCCAGGGTGCTTGGAGCTGCCAGCTCCTCKCCAGGGCCCTGACCTGGGGGTTCCTGGTCCTGTCCAGGCTGAGCAATCCCAATTCTCCCAGTCTTTCCTCACAGCAGAGGYRCTCYATCTCTCTAATCTTGGTGCCCTCCTCTGGCCACCATGTGGCTCCCTGGGTTGTCCCCAGGTGGGGGATCCCCACAGAGCTGGGGCCATGGGGAGCAGGGACGGTGCCTGGCACTGCCTGAGCCCTGASCAGGGCAGTGGGTGCAGCCCACAGCAGCGAGGGGATGGGCAGCTCCTCCATCCAGCAGCTCCTGGAGCTCCCACCCGCAGTGTGGGCCGGCCCTTTCCCTTCCTGCTGCAGCAGGGCAGGGTGGCACTCCAGCTCCCACATCCCACGGGGGTCCCCATGCACCCCCAGTGCCCCTGCTGTGCCTGGGCATCCTGCCCGTGCTCCTGCAGGGACCTCCCCGAGGTGCCACCTTCCAAACCAGCTCTGCTCAGCATCCTGGCATGTCACCAGGTGCCCTGTGATCCCCTGGCACCGGGCTGAGCCAGCTGTGCCCGGGAATTAGGGATTAACACCTAATTATCCGTGGGATAATCCCCGGCCCAGACCGGGAGAGGGGGAGCTCAGCGGTGCAAGGTCCCGGGGGTGACCCGGGGTGGCTCCCRCAGGGTCCTGCAGCAGGACCGGGGCGTTGAGCGGGATGACCCGAGGTGTTCCGCGCCTCGGTGCTCCCGGCAGGAGGAGCGGGTCCGGGAGGCCCCGGGGGTGTGTGGCTGAGCCGGGGCTCAGCGCAGCCGTTGCTGCCGTGGGAGCGCGGTGGCAGCGCGGTGACAGCGCCTGTTCCCAGCCGCTTTTCCGGTGTGAAACTCGGCACCGCGCCCCGGCCCCGGCTCGGGGCTGGCTGTGCCGCTCCCGGTGCCGCCGCTGCTCCTCGCACCCCGCGCTCGGCTGGGCTGGGCTGCTGCTGGCCCGAGGGACCGGCAGTGCCAGCAGGCAGGACCGGCCCAGCCCCCGGGGGCTGGCGGTGGCGTCACCCGCCCGTCCCCGCACGGTGAAGTGCCCGTGAATCCGTCCTTCCTCTCTGGGTTTTCCTCCCTGGCCGAGCCCCTGGCACGCGTTATGGGGGTAATGGAAAGTGTGATGGGGCAATTTAAATTTTCCTTGTTATCAGCACTCCCTCGGAATGGAATCTTTGTCTCACATGAAGCCCAGGCGAGGGGGAAATTCCCCTCCCACCTGWAACAGCCAGGRCTGTCTGTGGTATCCCCTGCCCCTTCTGTGGGGCTGTCCCCCCTTGCAGCCCCCCATGCTCATTGGGCTCCAGACRTGGCTTGGGGTTCCTCTGCCCCCCAGGCTGTAGGATCCTTATCCATGACCTTCAGTGTGATTGGAGAAATAGAGGAAGGGAATTGGAGCCAACACCTGCTGTGGCTGCCGGGGGTCACTGCACCCCCAGCCCCCAGCTTTGGGATGCTGGGCAGGGGGTTGGRAGCCTATCACAGGGGACAGGCCTGGCCCCTGGCTTGTCACAAAGGCTGAGCTCTGGGGGACAGAGGCGGTGAGCTGGGAGCGTGGGGCTGCTGGCAGCATCCCCMTGCTCTGTTCCTGCCCCATCAGAGGGGGTGCTGGGGGGCAGGATGGGGCCCCTCCRGTGCCAGGGCGTGCTGGGTGAGCTCTCCAGCGCAGCACCCGCCCCAGCTGCCGCCCTTCATGTGGTTTCCTCCTCCCTGCTGCTGTTGCGAGTGAGGGGGTGCAGCACCCAGTGAATTCCCTGTGCCCCGAGGCCACTTGCAGCCACCCGGGCCTGGGGATCTGTCTCTGGTACAGCCTTGGCCCATCCTYGAGGGGTCCCCTGAGCACCCCAGCACCGGGGGCCCCATATGTGCTGGGACCCCGTGGCTCCCTCACACCCTGTATCTCCATGTAGGTGTGAGTCYCATGTGCCCCTGGCATCACCCAGCCCTGCCCAAGCCACTCCTGGGGCTGGCCTGGGGGGCTCTGTGCAAGGAGCCAGGGTGCAGAGACCCCTGGGGCTGTGCGGGGCCAGGGCAGAGCTTCCCTGGGAGGGGATGGCATGGCATGGCATGGGGTGGCGTGGCGTGGCATGGCGTGGCGTGGCATGGGGTGGCTGCTCTGGCATCAGCCAGCCCTTGGCCTCTTCCAGGAGCGCAAGTCGTACAAGTGGAAGCAGCTGCTCTTCTTCTTCACCTTCATCACGTTTGCGTTCGCCGTGTGCGTTTACTTCCACCACAACTGGTACTGCGGCCCTGGAGGTGAGGGGGCTGCCGGGGGGCGTCTGGGGAAGGGGCTGGGTGGTCCCAGAATCACTGAATCACAGGGTCCTTAAGGTTGGGAGGGATCCCTGGGATCAAGAAGTCCCAGCTGTGCCCYGTGCCCACCTTGTCCCCAGCCCAGAGCACTGAGTGCCACCTCCAGGCCTTCCTTGGACRCTTCCAGGGATGGGCACTCCAAACCTCTCTGGGAAGCTTCTTCCAATGCCTGACCAGCCCACCTATGAAAAAATTCCTTCTGATGTCCAAGAATTCCTCCTGATGTCTGACATCCTCCTAATGTGACGCCTTGCCTTCCAAATCCCAGCCCAGGGAAGCTCCAGGTGCCCAGCCACGCTTCTTTCCTGGTGGGGTCCAAGCCCCCCAGCCCCTGCTCTGCTGTCCCAAACAGACACAGGGCCCAGAGACCCCCCCAGCTCCCAGGGCAGATGCAGCTGTGKGTCCCCCTCACCTGCTGTGTTTCCTCCCCCAGTGTACACTGTCTTCGCCTTCCTGGAGTACCTGGTTGTCCTCTCCAACATGGCCTTCCACATGACTGCCTTCTGGGACTTCGGCAACAAGGAGCTGGTGGTGAGCTCCCTGCTGGAGGACAAGCACTTCTAGCCAGCCCCGTGTGGGGGCTCCTCTTCCCTGTCCTGCCTGGAGGAGGGCTGGCTGTTTGCTGTGGAGCTGCTGCGAGGATCCTGCCGAGGGCCCTGAGTGTCTGTCCCTCCTGCACCTGCAGCTCTGCTCCAGGGGAGCTGTGGGCTCTTCCAGGGACCCCCTGTCCTGGCTCCCTCCAGCTCCAGGAGGGCAGGATGGAGGAGGAGCAGGGACCTGCTGCCTGTTGCTTTGGAGAATGCTCCAGGGAGAGCAGGGTGCTGCCTTCTTGGCCTGGGGAGTCTCACGGTTCCTCCTCCAGGCTGGGGGTCTTGGGGCAAGTCCTCAAAAAGGGGGTGGCCTTTTGGGCTGGCTTCAGGCGCTGGTCTCTGACTGGACTGGGGCAGGGTCCTGGCCCCTGTGTGCCTGAGTGCCCAGGAGGGGAGCGGGAAGGTGCTGGGCCATGCAGGGACTGCCTGGARCAGGGTGGGAGCACACAGGGCAGAGCAGGTGCTGGGAGCATCCACATCTCACTCCTGCCTTTCCCAGAAGCCCCCCCAGCAGCACAGGCTGTGCCAGGGGTGCTGTGCCCGTTCCAACCCAGTTTGAGGAGGAAGGCTGAGTGTGCTGGTGCTGGAGGTCTTTGCCCCAGTGTCCCCATGGCTTTTCCTGTGCTGTGAGCTGGAGCTGGGAACTGCTGGGGTTCAGCAGTGCCYCCAATGTGCAGCTGTGGCTGCCAGGGCACAGGGGACATGGCTGGATGGCAGATGGGGGCTGACAGTGTCCCCGAGCTCCTCCTGCAATGCTGCCGGAAGGGGCACCTGGAGCTGTCTTGATTTTTGGGAGGTCTGCACTTGCCAGGGCTCGTCCCACCCCATGCTTGGCCAGGAAGGACCGGTGTGGGTCCCTCCCTGCCCTTCACCTGAGCACAGCCACCACCAAGAGTCCCCTGGCATGTCCCAGGGCTCGTCCCAGGGCTGGGCAGAGCCTCCTCCAGCGGGAGCTGCAGGGCCCTGGCAGAGCTGGGGCCGAGCTGGCTTCGAGCAGGTCCTGCTGCACGTGTCCATCGTCAGTGTCCCCATCCACGGGCTCCATCCGTGTCCCTGCATGCGTGTGGCGCGCTGCCCCCGCGGCGCCTTGGCTTTGAGGTGGAAATAAAAGCACTAAGTATTTTTGTGAGCTCTCGGCAGCCCCCRCAGCATTTCCACCTGGCCCAGCCTGGCACGGCCCTGGCAYGGCCCTGGAACAGCCAGCAGGTCCAGACCAGCACCATGGGCAGGGTGGGGGCTGGATTGGGGTGCAGGATATGGACTCTGGGCCACGGGGCTGGAGTGTGGGATGTGGATCCTGGGYGTTGGAGCTGGGCTGCAAGATGTGACCACTTGGCTCCTGGGTGTGGTGTAGGATCTTGGATGCTGGTCGGGCTCAGGATGCAATCCCTGCGATTCTGTTGTGTGGATCGCTGGGGTTTTGGAATGTGAATCCTGGGTGCTGGGGTGTGGGTGTGGATTGCTGGGATCTGGGGTGCTCAGGATGGAGTCCCTGCATAGGATCTGCTGTGGATTGCTTGGGTGCTGGAATGTGAATCCTGATTGTGCTGGGCTTGTGGTGGATCACTGGGGTTTTGGAATGTGAATCTGGGGTGTGGTGGTCGGATCAGCTTGTGGGCTGGAATGTGAATCCTGATGCTGGGTGTGGTGGTTGTTGGGTGCTGGGCTGGTGAATGTGAATCCTGGGTGCTGGTGGTGTGGTGGTGTGGGTCCGCTGGGCTGTGAAGTAATTCCTGGGTGCTGGGGTTGTGGGGTTGTGGATCGCTGAGCTGGTCGGTCAGGTGTACTGATCCTGCAGGATCTTGCTGTGGTATCTGCTGGGGTTGGAATGTGAATTCCTGGAGCTGGGTGTTGTGTGTGTGTATCGCTGGTGGGTTTTTTTTGGGCTCGGATCGCTGCCCTGGGGCTGTGGTGTGGGACGTGTCCCTGGGTGCTGGATGAAGCCCGGGAAGGCTCAGCAAAGCTGGGAAATAGCCAGGAGCCGGGCTGGGGCGTGGGACTGAGCCCAGCCCGCAGCTGGCGGCCCCGCTCCCCGCCCAGCTCCTGGGGCTGCTCACTTGGCTGCAGATCCTGCAGATATTATGGATGCTGCGGGGCCAGGGCCAGCCCAGCCCCGGGGACAGCCTGGAGCAGGAGGGCTGGGGCTGGCACGGATGGGGCTGGGCAGGGGCAGGGGCAGGGGCAGGGGCAGGGGAGCTGCGGGGGGCTTGGTTCCCCCTGTCCCGGGCCATTGTGGGGCCCTGCCCTCGCTGTGGCCACCCCAGGAGCAGCTGGGAGGGGAAGAGCCATGAGCTCATCCTGCTGTGCTGGGCCAGGGCAGGGCTGTGTCCTGCTCGTGGCATCACAGGGTCTYCTCCTCATCCCAGCACCCACTTCTACGCTAGCACCCCACCAGTGACACCTTGCCAGCCCCACAGTGGGACTGGACATGGCCCTGGGATCCTCACTGTGGGACTTGACTGGCCCCTGGGGATCTCCACTGTGGGACTGGACCATGCTGTGGGGATCCACCACAGTGAGGCAGGACGTGGGCTGTGGGGATCCACCAACAGTGGAACAGGCGTGGCTGTGGGGATCCACCAACAGTGGGAACAGGGGACGTGGCTGTGGGATCCCCACTGTGGGAAGCAGGACATGCCATGGAGGTCCACCACAGTGGGAGCAGGACATGGCCCTGGGATCCACCACAGTGGGAGCAGGACATGGCACCTGGGGATCCACCACGGTTGGGAGCAGGACATGGCCCATGGCGAGGTCACCACAGTGAGCAGGACATGGCCCCTGGGGAATCACCACAGTGGGAAGCAGGATTGTGGCCGTGGGACGTGCTCCACAGCCAGACCAGGACAGGCTGTTGGATGCCCACGATGGGAGCAGGATTTGGTGCAGCAGGACCCCTGAGCCCGGCTGTGCAGCAAGCCCTGGGGCCGTGTCCCCTGGCCGTGGGCTCCCAGGTGGGCTCTGCAGCGGTCCACCGCTCTGGCCACAGCCCGGGAGGCTGAGTGAGGCTGGGCTGGCACGGCCGGAGCCCCCAGCGCTGCTGCCCACGCCTGCCCCGGCTTGGTTGCCAAGGGGAGCAGGGAACAAAGGCGGCTTGTGGAGGCGCCGGGTCTACTTGCCCTTCCGGCAGGAAGCCCCGGGCGCCAAGGGCCGTGTCCGGACATTGGCTGGCCCGCACAGCACGTGCAGGGTGCCAGGGGCTGGGCGAGGGCCCGGGGATGCCACTGCTCCCTCGCTGCTTGCCACGGCCAGCCACAGGACACGGGAACACCAGGACACCCCTGAGCACGGGAGCACAGGCGTCTGCTGCAATTGGCCAGGCCACGACACGGGAACACCCAGGGCACAGGAGCACAGGGCTCTGCTGCCATGGCCAGCCACAGGGACACGGGACACTCAGGGCACAGGAGCACAGGCTCTGCCTCCCTCCGCTGCTGCCGATGCCAGCCACAGGACACGGGAACACCCAGGACACCCCTGGGCACGGGAGCACAGGGCTCTGCCCTCCACCTGCCCCTCCAGAGGCAGTACTGGGGCTGAGGTGGGTGGGGGCTGCCCGGGGGGGACCCCACTCGTGTGCCAATTCCTGCAATGTCCCCATTCTCAGTGTCCCCATTCCCACACAGTTCAATGGCCCCATGGCCACATCCTGCACTGTCCCCATTGCTGTCCCTTACAATGTCCCCAAGCCCCCGGGTGGGAGCTCAGCTGGGCACAGAGATGGTGGGGTCAGGGCTGGCCATGGCAGGGACATCCCAAGGTTCCCCTGGCAGTTCCCCCCAGAGGAGAGCCCTGGCAGGCACCATGAGCACCCTCAGCTTGGCCCTGGAACAGTGAGGGGTCCCAGCCCAGCTCGRGCCAGTGACACCCGTGTCCCTCCAGGGAGTGTCCCCATGCCCAGGAAAGGTGGGTGCGTGTGGGAGAGCACAGGACACGGGGGGCCTGGGCAGGTTTTTATTTCAGGAGAAGCAACTCTGGGGGGAGCTGGTTACAGGTGAGTCCTGCTGCCCTGTGGAGCTCCAGCACCAGCCAGGGCAGGAACTCTCCACTCTGGCCACACTGGCTCTGCTCTCAGCAGGGCTGGAGGTCCCTGGTGTGGGGCTCACCCCAAACACCCCCCAGGAGCCCCTGGTGCTGCCAGGGGCATCCCGGGGCAGGAGGGGGCAGTGCCAGCGAGATGCTCTGGGCCGGGCGAGTGCCGGGGCTGGCACAGAGGGGCTGGGGACCCCCTGTGCCCCAGCTGGTGTAGAGGGTGGGGCTGGCAGGTCCCCGTGGGGTGCTCAGGGCTGCAGTGGGGGTGGCCCACCCCGGGCATCYCCTTCTCAGGAAGCGTTGCTGTGCCAGGACCGGAGAGGCGTCACCAAAAGCGCCGGGGCGGGGCGGKGAGCCCGGTGCCCCGGGGCGGGCGGCCAGTTAGTGCAAACAAGGTCTGTATTATTAAAGCTGGGGGCTGCGGCTCCCACCGAGGCTCGGGGAGGCACGGGGGTGGCTGGGGGCAGGAGGTGTGYGGGGGCACGGGGGCAGGGCCAGGATCGTCTCTGGGCAGCCGCGTCACAAGAGCACGCAGGGCCTCTTGGGCTTGGCCGGGGCRGGGTTGAGCACGGCCCTCACGGCCTCGGTGAACACATCCTTGATGCCCTCCTGGTTGAGCGCCGAGCACTCCAGGTACTTGACGGCGCGGATCTGCTTGGAGAGGCTGATGCCCTGCTGGGTGGTGATGGGCGCCTGGTTCTGCTCCTTGAGCCGCTTCATGGTCTCGGGGTTGTTCCTCAGATCCTTCTTGGTGCCGACGAGGAGGATGGGCACGCTGGGGCAGTGGTGGCACACCTCGGGGTACCACTTGTGCTTGACGTTCTCGTAGGAGGGCGGGCTGGCGATGGAGAAGCAGATGATGAAGACGTTGGTCTGGGGGTAGGAAAGCGTCCGCAGGCGGTCGTACTCCTCCTGGCCGGCCGTGTCCCACAGGTTTAAGTTTATAGTCCTGCCGTCCACCGTGTTCTGGGCGCTGTAGTTGTCGAACACGGTGGGGATGTACTCCTTGGGGAAGGCGTTGGTGGTGTAGCAGATGAGCAGGCAGGTCTTGCCCACCGCCCCGTCGCCCACCACCACGCACTTGATGCTCTGCATGCCGGCGCTCCTGGTGTCCCCTCAGCAGCCTGTGGGAAGAGAACGGGCTCAGGGAGGGGACGCTCCAGGGCTGGGTCAGCGTGGTCCCCCTGCTCTGACACCCCAAGGATGGGGGCTGCACAAGGGTSACACCCCCTTGGTTCACCGTCCAACCCAGATGAGCTTCCCAGGCAGCAAATACCCCTGACAGTGACTCCCCCCARTGGGGATCTGCCCACCATGACCCAMGGACACACATGTGCCACCACAGCCAGTGCATGGGGACCACATCGTCCCCAGGGTGCTGCATACATGGCAGCCAGGCTGTGGCAGCACCCTGTGCTGTGCCATCCCATGCTGTGCCATCCCGTCCTGTGCCATCCCGTGCTGTGCCATGCTGTGCTGTGCCATCCCATGCTGTGCCCCCAGCTCAGAATGGGACGGAGGGCAGCAGGGCAGGGGGCAGGGCCATCCCGGGGCTGTGGCAGCCCGCGGGCTGTCACCGTTTGTCCCAGCCCCGTCCTGCCCACACCAGGCAGGGCCGGCGCTGTGGCTGGCGTGGCCCCGGAGCCAGCGTCCGCTCCGGCAGCTGTGTTTATCCCCARTCCCGGAGAGCGTTTTCCTTCCTCACGTTCCCTCTGCGATTCCCATTAAGGGCTGCATCCTGCTCTCCTTCCTGCTGCTGGCCGGAGCCCGGCGCTGCCCGGCCCTGCCCAGCCGAGGCGGGGGCGCCGCGCGGTGCCCACCCCGGGGCCCGCAGCCCCTTTCCCGCCGGGATGCGGCCGTGGGCAGCCGGTGCCCTCCCACGGGATGGCTGCGGGACGATGGGAGCCCCGCTCGTGTGCCAGGGACAGGCAGGGAGCGGAGGGCCGGGGCAGAGACGCCACAGAGTGCCCCGCAGTCCCGGGCCGGGGTCCCCGCTGCCCAGAGCCCGCGGAGCCCGCAGGGCTGGGGAGGGGGAAGGGCCGAGCCCCCGGCCGAGCCCCAGCCCGTCCCTGCCCCCTCGGATGGGGAAGTCGCTCTTCCTCTTCCCGCGCTGACACGCGGCTTCCTGCGGCTGTGCCGTGACCCCCGCCCTGCCTGGCTGTGCCCGACCCCCGGGACAGGCACCGGGGCTGCCAGGGCCGCCCCGCAGCGCTGTGCCTCAGTTTCCCCCCGGGCAGGGACCCCCGCATCCCCGCCGTGCGATCGGGGAGCAGCGGAGCCCGCGCAGGCGGCCCCCCATCCCCATCCCCACGGCCGCAGGAAGCCCTGCAGGGTCCCCGGGGGCCGCAAGCACAGCCCCGGCCTTTGGCCTCCAGCTGGGGAGCGAGCACAGCCCGGAGGTTTCCTCACAGCGCTCTGCAGCAGTTGCTCAGGCCGGGGCAGGCGCAGGCAGGGCTGGGCTGCCGGGGCACGAGGTGCGGTGGGGGCAGAAGGGACACAGGGGTGGTGATGGGGACGGGACCAGAATCAAAACCGCGGGGTCGGGATCAAGGAGAGCAGGACAGTGCGGGAAGGAAGTGGATCGGGAGGAGCTGGAGCAGGAGCAGGACAGTGCGGGAAGGAAGTGGATCGGGAGGAGCTGGAGCAGGAGCAGGACAGTGCGGGAAGGAAGTGGATCGGGAGGAGCTGGAGCAGGAGCAGGACAGTGCGGGAAGGAAGTGGATCGGGAGGAGCTGGAGCAGGAGCAGGACAGTGCGGGAAGGAAGTGGATCGGGAGGAGCTGGAGCAGGAGCAGGACAGTGCGGGAAGGAAGTGGATGAGAGCAATGGCAGCAGGAGCAGAGGGAGAAGGAGCAGGGCAGTGGGAGGAGCAGGATCAGGGGCATGGGACCAGSATCAGGACTGTGGGMGACCGAGGTCCCTCCGTGGCTGCACAGGGCCACCCCCAGGGACATGCACCTTCCACGGGGGCTGTAACTGCCACCCATGTCCTCTGTGCCCCTTCTGTCCTGCAGCCAGCCCATCCCTTGGCCCAGGGCTCCCAGGGCTGGGGCGTGGCCCAGGGCAGCCCCTGCAGTGGGGCACAGCTGCCCCTGGCACCCCGAGGCCCCATTTGGCCCGTCTGACTCAGTCTGGACCCACAGCAGCCCTGAGCACCAGCCTGGCCCTGTGCCCACCCCGCAGTGGGACACGGCACACGCTGCTGATGCTGAGCCCAAACTGACTGTGAGAGGAGCTGCATCGGGCAGGAACCATCCCCAAACCCATCCCCTTCCCAAACCCATCCCC
>NDFG01000001.1:1458214-1509717 GCA_002167245.1 Sporophila hypoxantha | reverse complement strand
AAAAAAAGAGAGAGATATCCTCGGCTTGCTGCGCACGCGTGTGGGCAGCGCCTGCGAGGATGTGTGGGGTGCCACAGGGGTCAGTGGTCCCTGCAGGGGACAGTGGGTCAGTGCAGTGGAGCAGTGCTGGAGGTGTCACTGGGGTCACTGAGGGGGGCTCGGGGTCCGTGTGGGGGGGTCAGGTCAGGGGGATCAGGGGGATCAGGGGGTCAGAGCAGTGGAACAGTGCCGGGAGAGGTCAGTGGGGTCAGTGCAGTTGCTGGGCAGGGCGGGGGCTCAGCGGTCATTGCACGGGGGTCGGGGGGTCAGAGCAGTGCAGGGTCGCTGGGTCGGTGCAGGGGGGTCAGGGGGGAGTCAGTGCAGGGGGGGTCGTGCAGGGGGCGCGAGGGTCAGTGCAGGGGGGTCAGGGGAGTCAGTGCAGGGGGCGGTGCAGGGGCGGAGGGTGAGGACGGGGCCGGGGTCCGCGTCCGTGCAGCGCCCCCGGTGTCGCGCAGCCCCGCAGCGCCGGGCCGGGAGCGGGGCGGGGTGCGGCTGCCGATCCGGCGGGTGCGGGCGGGGGTCCGCGCGAGGGGGTCGGGCCGGGCCCGTTTCTGCCCCCGCTCTGTCCCGGCTGCTGCCGGGCCCGCTCCCGCCAAAAGCCGCTCCTCCAGCACCGCCGTCCCCCGCTTTCCCCGGCTGTCCCGTTACCCCGGGCCCCGCTATCCCTGACGGTTCCGTTATCCCGGCGCTTTCCGTTCTCTCCGGCGGTCCCTCGTCCCCGCAGCTCCGCTATCCCATCCCGTCTCTCCTCTCCCGGCAGTCCCGTTATCCCGGCAGTCCCGTTATCCCCCGTGGTCCCGCTCCGGGCGGGTCCCGCTGCCGCCGCCCCCGCCCCGGCCCGACCGGCGGCTCCTCCCGCCCCCGCCGGACGCCCGCCCGGCGGGGACCCCCGGCCGCGGGACCCCCGCCCCGCACTCACCCCGGGGCATGGCGCGGCGGCGGGCGCGGGCCGGGGCGGCCAGCGGCAGCGGGACGAAGAGCAGGACGAGGAGGAGGAGGAGGAGGAGGAAGTCTGCGGCCGCCTCCTCCGCCGCCCGGGCGGTCCCGCGGAGAAACTTCCCCGCGCGCCCGCCCCCCGCGCCCGCCGCTTCCTTCCTCGGGCCCGGGCCGGGCAGCGCGGCCCCCGCGCCTCCGCCACCGCCCGGGCTGCGGCACAGCACCGGGGCACGACCCCGGCACCGCCCCGAGCAGCGCCAGGGCCGGCTGGGGCACGGACCCTCCTCCCTCGCCAGCTGCCCGCGCCCCCGAGCCCCCACCCTGACCCCATCCTGAGCCCCAATCCCTGAAGCCCCCACCCGACCCCATCCCTGAGCCCCCACCCTGCCCCCCCATCCCTGAGCCCCATCCCTGAACCCCCATCCCTGAGCCCCCATCCCTGAGCCCCCCATCCCTGAGCCCCATCCCTGAGCCCCATCCCGAGCCCCCATCCCTGAGCCCCCCATCCCTGAGCCCATCCCTGAGCCCCATCCCGAGCCCCATCCCTGAGCCCATCCCTGAGCCCCCATCCCTGAGCCCCATCCTGAGCCCCATCCCTGAGCCCCCATCCCGAGCCCCCATCCCTGAGCCCCATCCCTGAGCCCCCCCATCCCTGAGCCCCCATCCTGAGCCCCATCCTGAGCCCCATCCCTGAGCCCCCATCCCTGAGCCACCTGAGCCCCATCCCTGAGCCCCCTCCTGAGCCCCATCCCTGACCCCATCCCGAGCCCCCCATCCCTGACCCCCCATCCCTGAGCCCCATCCCCTGAGCCCCCCAATCCCTGACCCGAAGTCGACCCCCCAACCCGCTCCTGCCCCCACCCCCAGCACTCATCCCTGACCACCTCGCGCTGGGGACAGGGCTGGGGACAGGGACACCCGGGACAGCCCCTGCCAGCCGGGGGGCACAGAGCTCTGGGGGTGCAGGGGGAAGTGACACCCCCTGCCCTGGCCCTGTCCCCATCAGAGTGGCCTGTCCCCATCCCAGTGGCCTGTCCCATCCCAGTGGCCTATCAGGTGCCTGTCCCATCCCAGTGGTCTGTCCCATCCTATATCCTGTCCCATCCAGTGGCTGTCCCCATCCTCATCTCGGGTCTGCAGGTGTGGGACCCTGCCCACCACCAGCATCTTCCCCAGAGCCAGCACGGGGACCAGAACCCAAGGGAGACTGGACATCAGCCTGGACATCAGCCTGGACATCAGCCTGGACAGAAGCCTGGACAGGCCTGGACAGAGGCCAGCCCCGTGTCCCAGCCTGGACACCCGCCATGGCCAGGGTCCCACGAGGGGCGGCCTGGGACCCCCAGCCCAGACTGGCAGCGTTGGGCAGCTGGCTGGAGAGCCTGCTCCAGGGACAGGGGACACGCACCAACAGGGCTGTCACTGCTGGGAGCACCCGGCCGAGTGGACAGGTGGGGGTGGGGTGGGGGACAGATGTGGGGGTGGGACAGATGTGAGCTCCCCGTCCCCGGCGGTGGCCTCTGGGCACTTGGTGGCTCTGGACATTGGGGGCACCGCTCCAGCCGTGCCACCGGGAGCTCGCGGCCCTGCCGGTGTCCCAGCTCTGGGAGGTGTCGCAATCTCCTCGAGCCGCTGCGAACCAGGAGCCGCGTGCTGGGACCCCAGAGCGTCTCTGCCCAGAGAGCCGGGGCGGGTGACACGTCGGGGCGGGTGACACGCTGGGGGGTGTCACATATTGGGGTGTGCCACATGTCGGGTGGTGTCACACGTCGGGGTGTGTCCCATGTCGGTGTGTCCCCTGTCGCGGTGTGTCCCTGTCACACTGTATCCCCTTTCAGTGTGTGTCTCCTGTCGGTGTGTGTCCCATGTCGCACTGTGTCCCTGTACCGGTGTACCCTGTCGCTGTGTGTCCCATGGGGTGTCCCCTGTGGTGTGTGTCCCATGTCCCGGTGTGAGTCCCCTATTGGTGGTGTCCCCTTTGCAGTGTCTCTCCTGTCGCTGGTGTGTCCCATGTCCCGGTGTGTCTCCTATGCGGTGGTGTCTCCTGTCGCTGTGTGTCCCACGGGCTGTTCCCCCTATCGCGGTGTGCCCTGTGTCGGTGTGTCCCTATCGCGATGTGTCTCCTGTCGCGGGGTGCCCAGTGTCGGTGTGTCCCGTGTCCGTGTGTGTCCCTGTCGGCGGTGTCCCTGTCTCGGTGTGTCCCAGGCTGTCTCCCCTGTCGCGATGTGTCCCGTGTCGGTGTGTCCCATGTCGCAGTGGTGTCTCCTGTCGCGGTGTGCCCTGTGTCGGTGTGTCCATGTCGCAGTGTTGTCTCCTGTCGCGGTGTGCCCTGTGTCGGTGTGTCCCACGGGCTGTCTCCCCTGTCGCGGTGTGCCTGTGTCGGTGTGTCCCACGGGCTGTCTCCCTGTGCGGTGTGTCCCTGTCCGGTGTGTGCCCTATCGCGATGTGTCCCCTGTCGCGGGGTGCCCTGTGTCGGTGTGTCCCATGTCGCGCTGTGTCCCGCTCCCCCGTGTCCGGTGTCCCGCCATTCCCCTCTCCGCCCACCAGAGGTCGCTGCGCGCCAGCGCCGTGCGCGCGCGGGCGGGAGCGGGGGCGTGGCCACGTGCCCGCCCCGTTGGCTCCGCCCCCGGTGGGTGTGACCCGGCGGCGCTTGGCCACGCCCCCTGTCAGCGCGCGCGCGGCGGCGCCAGGGCCCGGTGCGTAGGGCGGCGCGCGGGGGGGCGGACGAGACCACCGCGGCGGCGGAGGGGGGGTGCGAGGCTGTCCCGGTACAGACAGAGCGGGGTTTTCCGGGAGGCACCGCTGCCAGGAGGCGGCGGAGGGACGGAGCGGGCCGGGCAGRCGCTAGCGGAGGTGGCGGGAAGCGGGGTTATCCTGGCAGAGCGCAGAGGGGCCGGCGGGGTTACCCCGGGAAGAGACCACTGAGGGCGGGGGGACTGGGGCTGTCCCGGGAGAGACCACTGCGGCGGGGGGGGAGGCTGTCCTGGGAGAGACCACTGCGGGGCGGGGGGGGCAGAGGGTTCCGGTAGCCGGTGCGCGGCCGCAGCTGGCGGCGGTGCCGGGATAGCCGGGATAACCGGGATAACCGGGACACCCCACGGGCCCCCAGACGGTGCCGATGCCGAGGAGCAGCTGACGGCGGCGGGGACGCGGAAATGGAGCCGCGGCCGGGCCGGGCCGTGCGGGCGCTGTGCGGCCTCTTCCTCCTCCTCCTCCTCGTCCTGCAGCATCCCGGCCGCGCCGAGCGGGCCCCCGGCTCCCACCTGGACGACTCGGCCATCGCAGGTGAGCCCCCGGCCGGGCCCCGCCGTGCCCTGCCCGCCCCGCCGGGCGCGGGCGCTGCCCGGGGAAGGCCGTGCCAGCCCCCCCCGCACTCCGTTCTGGGGCCATTCCTCCGCCTTTCGGGCAAGAGCTGCGGTGATCCCCGCTTCGGCACCCCGCAAGGACCGAAATAACCCYGGTTTGTTCCTGCAGCGGGCTCCGGCTGTTTGGGTCAAAAGTTTTAAATTTCAGCTCATATACTATATTGCGCTCTACATTAGACGGCATCGACTGGGAGCGGTTGGCGGGATTTAGGATAATTTGTGTCATTTACTTGTTCGCCCCGCGGTAACGAGAGCGATGCCGGGAGCTGGGGACCCGAGGGCTCCTCAGGAGCTGTTTCGGGGCCGTTCCCGCTGTGGGAGCCCAGCGGTGCAGGGAGCACCAGTCCCACCTGAGGAGCACGGCCCTGGCGCTCTGCTCGCCCCGGTCCCATCCCCTCCGCCCCGAGAGCCGCGCGGGCAGGGGAGCCGAGCCCCGGCACGCTGCGGGCTTGCCCAGGAGCCGGCTCCGTGGGCTCCGTGTCCTTGTGGCGGTGCCCGAGGTCAGCCGGAGCCGTGAGCCTGGCCCGGGCCGGGCCCAGCCCCGGGGCAGCTCCGGGCRCCGGCGGTGCCGAGCCCCGCTGCCGGGACCCGCGGGTGCCGCCCGGCCCGGGCAGGCCTGTCTGGGGGCGGCCCGGGGGATGTGGGCGCGGGGAAGGGGCTGGGGCGGTGTTTGGATGCTGGTGTTTGATGGAAGGTGCCGCATTGGAGCCCGGGAAGGGCTCGGCTCCTAGCCTGGGGCTTGCCGGGGGCAAGGAGCGGGGCAAGGAGCCGGCCCTGGAGCGGGGGAGCAGCAGAACCGTGGGCAGCTCGGGGTGTGAGCTCGGGCAGCTCGGCGGGCCCGTCCCGGCCCCGGATGGGGTCTGTCACTGGCTGTGTCCGGGMCCAGGGCTCCTCATCCCCTCTGGCCGTGCCCCTGAACCCTCGGGCCCGTTCGCATCCAGTCTGCTCCACTAAGGAAACTGGATCTCCGCAGTCCTTGTGAAGCAAGGTTTGTGCCTCCAAGGAATTTCCAGCGCGGTTATTTTTGGAGGCCCTGCAGAAGTGTGGCAGCCTGGGTGATTCAGCTGCTGGCTGTGCTCTTGGCGAGCGGAGGCAGCCCCGGCACGGGCGGCAGAGCTGCCCCCGCCGCGGCCGCTCCGGCGCTTCGGGTCACGCTGGGCCGTGGTTTGGCTCCGAACCCCATGGGGCTCCTGGCTGGCTCGGGCTGGACCCCAAAGTGCAGGAAYGTGGCCAGGGAGGGATCGGTGTCCCCTGCTCCGTGTCCCGGGGCAGCCGGGAGGGCTCCGTGCCCTCTGCTGCCGCGGGTCCCCCGAGGTCTCTTGGCCGCTGGGTTCGGAGCTCTCTGAGCTGTGGCTCCCAGCAGGGAATGTCCTCAGCCGGCACGGGACACGCTTTTCCCGCTGTTTTCCCTGGAAGCAGAAGGTGTTGGCTGCTCGGTGGGAGGCAGAGGTGAGTGCTGGACGTTTCTGAAAGTGCTCGGCTTTGACACGTTTTCCAGCGTGCAAAGGTGCTTTTTCTTGTTTGTTTTTTTGTTTTGTTTTGGTTTTTTTTGTTTTTATTCTTTAATTAGGATGGCAGGATTTTAACAATAAAATGTCAGCACCGGGGAAGTTTCTCAGGCGGTGCAGGGAAGTGCTTGCAGAGAGCAGGAGCCTGAGCTGCAGCACTTCTTGGGCTGCTGGGTTTGCTCTGCACACTCAGGGGATGGATGCATCAGCAGGTTTTACAGAGGATTAGGAATGATCCCGATTCATAGTTTGGGAGCTGTTTTAAGCAAGAGTTTGRAAGGGGTGGGTTTATCCATGCAGGAGATAAGAGTTGGTGACTGAACCCCGGGGAAAACCAGATTTTCTCCTGGCTTTGACTCCCTCAGAGGCGAATTGAGGCCTTAATCTTTGATCTGTAATCTTTTCCTGCCGGGATGACGCTCAAGTTTGGTTCCACTGGGCAGCGCAGGAGCCCTGTAAGGTGGTGTGGGGTTTGGAGCCCCTGGCCCTGCCCGAGGCCAGGTCTGGGCTCCTGCCGCTGTCACAGGATGTGTGACGGCCCCACGGCATTGTTTGCACCCGCCCTGGTTATTTTTAGCCCGAATTTGTCAAGCTGCAGCCCGGCCTGGGGCCTTTTCACACCCCCWAAAAGGGGGCAAACCAGGCTCCTCAGGGACAAACTGGACTTCTAGGAATTTTCCCCCCTTTTTCTGCTCATTTGCTGTACTCTGGCTGTTGCCCAGATCAGTCAGGTTTTGGTGCTTTTTCTGGTCCTTATCAGAACATCCTCCGGGGCTGTGGTCWGTGTTTTACATGAGTTTTATGTGGRCCATCAAAAATGTGACCCATTGTTTGGGTCAAATGTCTTAAACTTCATCTCATTTAAAATACTAATCTTGCTCAGCTGCCTCTTCCTCCTTAAATCACATCACGTGCAACCAGTGTGTGGGATTTAGGGTTGTTTTTATTTTAATTGCTTGCCCTCTGTGCAGCCCGGCACAGGTGGGCACTCCCAGGTGTGTTTGTAGGAGATCCAAGGAAAGCTGACTGTGCAGAGGGGGGTTTGGATGGCTGGGGCTCATCCCTGGTTCACAAACACTCCCAGGTGTGTCTGTAGGAGATCCAAGGAAAGCTGACTGTGCAGAGGTGGGGGTTTGGATGGCTGGGGCTCATCCCTGGTTCACAAACACTCCCAGGTGTGTTTGTAGGAGATCCAGGGAAAGCTGACTGTGGAAGGGTGGGGTTTGGATGGCTGGGGCTCATCCCTGGTTCACAAACACTCCCAGGTGTGTTTGTAGGAGATCAAGGAAAGCTGACTGGGGCGGGTGGGGTTTGGATGGCTGGGGCTCATCCCTGGTTCACAAACACTCCCAGGTGTGTCTGTAGGAGATCCAAGGAAAGCTGAACTGTTGTTCAGAGGGGGGGTTGGGTGGCTGGGGCTCATCCCTGGTTCCCTCAATGGTGACAGCTTCCCCCTGCAATAATATGGAAGTGGTGCCAGTCTGCATTGCCCTGAGCCTCATTTCATTGTGCRGGGAATTCCTTCCTGGGCTCTGGCATCCACAGGGACCTGGGGCCTCCTGTTCTGGCATCCTTGAGGCAGGTCAGGGATTGTGGTGTGGATTTTCCCTCTTTCYTGCAGCAGCTCAGAGGTGGGCTCTGAATTCTGTGTTGGCTGGAGGCATTTTTGGGTGATTACTCAGAGGGTGGCAAGGGCTGGGCTCAGGTGCAGGGCTGGCCCAGGTTTGGTGGCTTTTCCTTTTTCCACAGCAGCTCCTCTTTCTCATCCTTGCTCTTTCTCCTGCTTCACTGATTCCTTCATCACAACCCTTCTTGAGTCATCTTTGCTCTTATCTCAGTGCTTTAAAGAACAAGTTAAAACCACATCCTGATCGTGTCAGTGCCCAAGGCTGGAGGGCTGTGCCCAGGGCTGTTGCTGTGTTTGCCTGGAACACCTGGAGCTGCCCTTAACCCCAGGGAGCATCCTGTGGCACAAAGTCAGGGTGAGGAGGGGGGGCGGCAGCCACAGGCTGGTGACTSTCATCGACTCCAGAGGGGAGAATGTGAATTTCTGGTGAGGAGGCTGTGCCCAAGCCCTGTCTGTCTGTCTGTCCTTGCCCTCCCAAGGCCCAGGGGTTCATTGGAAGTGAATCCTTCACTGCAAAACCTCTGCCTTGGGAAGTGCTGGGTTTGGGCTTGAAACCAGCATGAAGGATTCTGTCCTGTGAGCAGGACAAGGCTCAGTGGAGCTGTGGGGAGCTCAGTGATGGCTCGTCCTGCAGGGTGGGACAGGCTGGGTCTCTGTCCTTCCACAGACCTGGGCGAGTTCATGGGGCACAGTGACCCGCTGTGCCCTCCTTGCTTTGATAAAATACCTTGTAAGGGAGATTCTGCTGTTAAATTAATTCCTTCCAGGGGTTCACTGAGTAGAAGTGAAGTGCACCTGTGAGCAGCAGCTTTGGGTTGGGTGAGGGAGATGAAGCAGTTGTGGGAATACTTGGAGAGCTCTGCCAGGGAAAAGTCCATGTTCTTCCCCAGCTCAGCTGGAAGCACAGCCTCGGCTTCCTTCGGGAATGGAACGCATCTCGAGGAATTGCCATTCTGAGAGCTGGAAAARTCGTGTTTTGGCAGCAAAGTGGCCTCATGTGGAGAAGGAGGAGGAGCTGGGGCTGCTGGGGAGCTCCTGGCTCCCTCCAGCTCATTCCCTTCCCTGCTTGGCCCAGAAACTTGGAGTAATGCTGAGCTGGATCAGAGAGAGGCTCTTAATTTAATTTCTTGTTAGATTTATTTCTTTGCTGCCTTGGAAAGCAGCTGTCTCCATGTCTGCTGTGCCCCTGGGGTGGTCCCCTCCTGCAGGAGGGTGCAGGGGGAGCTGCTGGGGCTGCAGGGAGCTGCAGCTCCTGTTCCAAAGCTGGCTTTGGGTTGGCCTTTCCCACCGCGGGGCAGGGATACACCCACCCACGGGAAAGTCCAAGGCAGCAATCCCTCTGTCCTTTCCATCCTTTGCTCTCAGGAGGGCATGGAGCAGACAGTGTGTGGGGAAGGAGCCTCCTGACATCCCTTGTGSTGCAGCTGCAGGCTCTGGGATGCTCTGGTGGTCCTGGAGCAGAGCCTTATCCCRAGAGGAGTGAGAAGGAGAAGCACTTTGTGTTTCTGTGGCCTGCTCAGCTGGTGTTCGGCTCGTGGGCTGCCTGAGTGTCTTGGTACACCAGGATTCCCTGTGGGAGCTCTCTCCTCCTTGGGGCAGGGGCTGCAGGGATGGGTGAGAGTCTGGGGGCAGCCCAGGGGAGCTGAGGTACCCTCCAGTGAGGTGTGGTTCATGGTCTGCCTGCCATTGGGGAGGGAGGGGAGCTAAAAGGCCATCCTGGTATTTAGGGGCTGCCCAGGGAGCTTTGCAGTGCCCATCCCTGCAGGTGTGCCCTGGAGGTGGCACTGAGTGCTCTGGGCTGGGGACAAGGTGCCCATGGGGCACAGCTGGCACTGCATGGGCTGGCAGGGCTGTGCCAGCCCCRGGGATTTGGGGATTTGTTAGTAAAATATCCCTTTGTGTGAGCTGGTGGCTGAACAGCAGCACTTCCCTGGGGTGACCCCTGTCCTGCTGCTGTCCCACTTGGAGGCTGTGCTGGCAGTGCCTCGTGTCCCTGGTGCTTCCAAGCCCGGGGCACTGCGCCCTGGCCACCCTTCGGCGCTGGACTGTGCCCAGCCTGGCATCCTGCTCCCCAGAGCCCTAATTGAACAAACTTATTAGTGTTAAAAAAGCTGTTTCCTCCATTAATTAGCTTTGC
This sequence comes from Sporophila hypoxantha, assembly GCA_002167245.1. Classification (NCBI taxonomy): domain Eukaryota; kingdom Metazoa; phylum Chordata; class Aves; order Passeriformes; family Thraupidae; genus Sporophila; species Sporophila hypoxantha. The sequence continues at coordinate 1,500,105 of NDFG01000001.1, read as the reverse complement.
TTTGAATCCAGAGAAGGAGAAATAAACTCCTGGCAGGCAGGAGAGTTGTGGCTCTCCCTGGGCAGCTCTGGATTGCCTCTGGAAAGGCCCTTTGGGACCAGCGTGGTTCCTGTTCTGGCTGGCCCAGCTGTGTGGAGCCCTGCTCTGGGTAACTGCRGGGGCAGGAAGGTGCTGGAAACAGGAGCTGGGACCTTCACTGTCCTTGGGAGAGGCTCTGGGGATCCCCCTGCCCCYAGCTGGAGAAGGAGACTCCATCAGCCCTCCTTGTGTCAGTCAGGTCCTACTGGGGAGAAATCCTTCCCTGGCAGGGTGGGCAGCCCTGGCACAGGGTGCCCAGAGCAGCTGGGGCTGCCCCTGCATCCCTGGCAGTGCCCAAGGCCAGGCTGGACACTGGGCACAGTGGGAGGTGTCCCTGCCATGGCAGGGGTAGGATGGGATGGACTTTAAGGTGCCTCTAAGCCCAGTCCAGTGTGGGATGCTGTGAATAGTGGGGGTTTTGGCCTCTTTTCTGCCTTCTCCCTGTTCCCAGGTGCAGCCCTGGGACCTGCTGCTTCCCCCTCCTGCCCTCCAGGCTCTCTCTGCCGCTGGAATTTGGGGATGTTTCCTGTGGAGACAGTGCTGTCGTGCTGAGTCTGCTCTGCTCCCATGGCTGATCCACGCTGGGCTCTCTGGAGCACTTTAATTTTCCCTCACCTTCATTTCCCCAGCCCCTGCAGCCGTGCCTGATTAATTTTGTGGCACCTCCAGAGCTCCGGTTCAGTTTTAGGAGCTGGTGCTGGCAGGGACAAGGACTCTTTAATTAAAGCCATTGCTCTGTCACTCCTGCAGCACATGGGAGCCTTGAGGAGCTCCTGCCTCACGCTGTGCCAGGGCCTCACCACTGACAGGGAACRATTTCTGCCCAATGTCCCATCCAGCCCTGCCCTCTGGCACTGGCAGCCATTCCCTGKGTGCTGTCCCTGCAGGCCTTGTCCCCAGTCCCTSTGCAGCTCTCCTGGAGCCCCTTTGGGAGCTGGCAGGGGCTCTGAGCTCTCWGCAATAATCCCARTAATACAGTTAATGGTAAGGAGTGATGGCAGSACTGTGCCCAGCCCTGCAGTGATGGAAAACCTTGAGAGGACCATGAGAAGTCACTGGGGAGCCGTGCCTGGTTGTGTCCCAGGACTGTCCCTGCCTGCTTGTTTTCCCTCTGTGAAATAGTACCGGGGTGCTTGTTTGTTTGGATTATGGACCTATTTTTAAGTAACCTATTTTTTCCACTTTGGAAAATGCATTAACTCACTGTGTGGCACGGACATCTGTGGGGTTTGACTTTGGGAACCACCAAGTGCTCCTTGCAAGTCTCTCAAACCCTGAGSGGGAGAGGGGTTGCCTCTGGCACACATATATATATATATATTTGTATATATGTTTTTATCCCCACCTTGCTGAGGTTTGCCACAAGAGGCATTTGCAGGATGCACAGAGGCACCTCCTTGGAAGTGCTCTTTATCCCACCAAGGAGCTCTGCATGTTCTCAGTCCCACCACCCTTCCCCTCCTCTGGGGTTTGGGCTGTCTCTTATACACATCTAGATGTGTATAAGAGACAGCCTTGGAAGTGCTCTTTATCCCACCAAGGAGCTCTGCATGTTCTCAGTCCCACCACCCCTTCCCCTCCTCTGGGGTTTGGGACTTGCAGATCCCAGCAGCTCTCAGACAGTGGAAGCAGCAGCAGTGCAGTTGGAAACGGGGATGTTTGGTAACACACACACGTTTTGCAGGAAAAGGCACTATTTTTGTAGCCCAGTGTTTGTTTTTCCCTRAAGGATGGAGTTTTAAGGTCAGTTTAATTCTTCTCTGCAGGTTTGGAGCTCCGGTGCCGTAAATTGGGCTGTTCTGGGAGGATAAAAACGCAATAAACAGGAGAACTTGAGGAATGTTCCTCTCTGAGTTACAAAGGAACAGCTTGCTGGTTGGAACAGCCTGCCCCTTGCTAGGCAAGGGAGGCTTTGSATTGCAGGAAAGGGAGGAATAATTCAGGATTAAAGCTGCTAAGCAATGCATGTGTTTAGATCTGTAAGAGTGCCAGGACATAATTAATGGGTGAGTAAGCCAAAGGGAAAAAAAGTTATTTTTTTAACTGGATAGAGATGGATGGAGGGCAGAAATGAATTTTTGGGGGGACAGAAATAATTCTGGAATTATTCTGCTCCAAGCAGCTGCTGTTGTTCAGGGTGCCTGGGTGGGTTTGTTCTGGCAGTTTGGCAGCTGGAAGGCAAAAATCCAGGTTTGGCAGCTTGTGCTGACCTGAAGGCCTCGTGCTTGTCACGGAGCAGCTCCAGGACTGCAGGTGAGGTGAGGAGAGCTCCAGGCCAGGCAGCTGTGGAAGGGTTATTCCCTTTTAATCCGTGTGTGATGCTTTTCCCACCTGCTGGGGCTGAGCTCAGGGGTTGCTGCTGAGGGAACTGATCCCATCTCAGGCAGGGCAGATCCCGCTGGAGCTTCCCAGCTTCCTCCTCTGGTTGGCATTTCTGGAGTTGGATCCAAGTCCAGGGATGAAGTGTTGATGGGGAAATGGCTGATGGAAGGTCTGAGAACCTCAGAGTGTTTTGGAAGGCGACAGCAGTTYGGTGTTCCTGGGGTTTCACAGTGGGTCTGGGCTGTAAACTGCAAGATAGAGGAGATCTTTTCCAAACGTGTGGAAAGGACCAGGAAGGATGTTCTTGTCCACGCCATGCTTTTATCTGTGTGTGGATCCAGGTGGCTCTGCCTGGGGGCTCAGGTTGGTTTGTCCCCAGCCAGGACCGGGGCACAAACCCAGCACAGCTGCTGATGCTGCCAGGGGATCTGGGTTGTGCCAGGCTCTGCCAGAGCAGCCCCAGCTCTGCTTTGTCCTGATAGCCAGGGTCTCAGAGCTCTATCTTCCCAGCTGCCTCCTGGAACCCAGGCTGGCTCTGTCCCCAGAGCAGTGGGTGCATCCTGCAGGGCTGGCGGGATGAAGAGGAGCCTCAGCTTCCTCAGGGAGTGGCACTCCTGCAGCCTGGCCTGCTGAGAGTCACTTAATTCAGCTGTGTCCTGGAGGGCCTCCGGGTGAAAGAGGGCATGCTCCAAAGGTGTGGAACTGGCAAGTGTGGGAGCTGAGTTGGAATGCTGCTGCTTTTGTGGGAATGGTGATGGCAGCACGCCTGGCAGAGGATCTCTTGGTGGGGCAGTGATGGGGGCTGTCCTCATCCCACCATGGGTCCCATCCCCATCCCATCCCTGCCCTCCTGGCCTCTGCTCCTGCTGCTCTCAGAGCTTTCTCATGGACCACATTGTTTCCTGGAGATTTGCACGCTGGGTGTTGGAGATAAACAGGTTTTCCTGTTCATTTCATTTGCTGTATCATTAACACAAAAAGAGGGTGGAAAGGGATATTGGGGGCATTCAGTGCTGTTCTCCCACACTGCAGGATGATTCCTAGACAAGTTTTCCTGACAGCAGTYGGTGTGATAAGTGGGGTTGCTGGTTATTTTTTCTCCCATTTTATTTTTCCTCTTGGGAAAGGAGAAAAAATGTTTGATGCTTCAGAGGGTGAGGCTCAGCCCCTGGAGTTTGTCACGTCCTTAACGGGAATGTCTGGCATTCCTGTGCCATCCTGCAGATGGATATCTTCAGAGGTGTGCTGGATGGGACACTGCTCTCCCTGCCACCCCTCCCTCCCCAGGGCTGGCCTGGGGGATGCTCCAGTGGCACTGACCCCTCTGGGGCTCCCTGGGCAGGGGACAGCACAGGGGACAGGACAGAGCTCACTCRCTGCTGGCCAGAGCCTCCTGCTGTGGAGAACTTGTCCAGCTGGTTTGTTTTCCATCCCGGGGCTATTTTCAGTGCTCAGCCTAACAAGGTGAAATTGGCTGAGATGCTTTCCTGTCCCTGGGACCCTGCTGGGAGGAGGTGTCCTGCTATCCCAGTATCCTGCTGTCCYGCTGTCCCTGCTCACCCCAGCAGCTCCCCAGTACCTTTGGCTGTTTGCTGTGCTGGCAGCACTCAGGGGCTTGGAGGAGCCATCTGGGCTCTGCACAGGCACACAGAGCACAGGGAGCCCCAAATCCCAGCTGTGTGATGGCCCTGGGAACATGGCAGGATCCAGGACAAAGCTCTCTCTACATGGGAGAAGCATCAGGAAAGCCAGGATCAGCCCAGGCCTGCAGTGCCCACAGGGGTGTGGGATGTGCTGCTCTTGGGTCCTCCAGGAGCACTGGAACTGGGGTGGAGATTGCCTGAGATGTGGGAAAAGGGGACATTKCACCCCAGCTCATCCTTACTCCCACTGACAACGTGTAATGGGTTCATTCTCGTGATTCCTTTGGGGTTGGGAGAAGCTCCAGCTGCTGTTCACTCAGGGAGCAGGAATTGTTCAGCCAGACCCAAGTCTTGCTCTGTGGTTCAAGCTCAGGTGGCTTCTTCAGTGTCTGCCAACCACCTGTGCTGGGAATGTCCCTTYAGCTCCTTGGAGTTCCTCCCAGGCTCTGGGTGTGTAAGCTCGTGGTGCTGTGGGGTGTGGAAGCCCCAGGCTTCCTGTTCCTGAGGCAGGAGTGACGTGCAGAGATGTCACTGCTGTGCAGGAGTCACCTGGCAGAGCAGGGGCTTGAGACCCTCCCCAAGGGCAGCGTGGTGGCACATCCAGCATTCCCAGGAAGGCTTCACTGACACCTGCCCTGGCCCTGGGAGGGAATCCAGCACCTTCTGTCCCAGAGAAACAATGGGATTTGTGTTGGAAAGGAGGAGCAAAAAGGCTTTATTGTTCACTAGAGTCATTGTGTGAGCATTGGCAGAAATACTCRTGCAGGCTTTGGTGCACAAGGTGAGAAAGGGCTGGGTTTACTGGGGACTGTCCTTTAATTATTTAGGTTGGGAAAGCCCTTGCAGAGTTCAACTAAGCYATGTCCCCAAGTGTCACATCCACRGCGCTGTTAGATCCCTCCAGGGATGTGATTCCATCCCTGCCCTGGCAGCCTGGGCCACTTGGAATTGGTTTGGACAAGAATTTTCAGGGAAGCTGCAGGGAAGTTCCCTGTTTGCAGCAGAGGAGGAAGGAAAGAMAGCTCRTGGCTCCTTTTCCCCTTTATGCAGCTGCTGGAAAGAGTATTTTCTGCCTGGAGGGTATGGAGTGTTTTTTTTTTTCTGAATTAATGAGGTATTAAAGAAGATCCAGAGGAGTCTGGGCTCATCCTCCCGAGTCACCTGAGTGTTTGTGTTAGGATTTGGCAGGGAGCTTCCCTGGTAGCCAGAGTTATCCCTTTGGTAAACACAGTCCTTCAGCATGGCTGTGGCTGGTGYTGAACACTGAGTCAGCCCAGCCCAGCAGAAATCACCCAGAATTTCACACTCTGACAGGATTTCTGCAGCCCAACATCCCCAAGTGTTGCTGCTCAGACCCYGAGGCTGCTGCTCCTCTGGTCCTGGAAGAGCTGCAAGGAATCAGGCCTGAATAATGAGTTTAAGGAGTCAGATTTGGGTGAATGCAGAGCTCTCTGCAGATGGTTTGGKTTGCTGGTGCCTCCTTGGCTCTGGGAGTGGACAGGGCTTAGGAGGGATTTCTCTGTGGCCTAACGATGGCTAAACTTAGTCCTGTGTGTTCTGGCTGGGCATGGAAGTGCTACAGAGGTGACACTTCTGCTCTTGGGAAAGAAATACCACACTACAGCCAGTGCCTGTGTCCTGTGCTGGAACTGGGCAGGAGAGCTGATAGAGAGAAACTCAGCTTCCTTTTTTGGGTTTTGGGGACTTTTTTCAGATCAGCTGATGTAGCCTGAAGATACAAGACTTGCATGAAAAAGTAACATTTATTTTTCCTTACAAATGCTTTTTTCCCTCCAAGTGAAGTGTCCAAAGCTCTGTGCAAATAAAACTTCCAGCCAGGTGATTCGGGAGTGGGATTGGCTGGGATGGGCTCTGCTTTCCTCCAGCCCCAAACTCCCTTCCCTGGGCTGACCCCACAGCAGAGCTGCTCCAGTTTGGGGGTCCCTGCATAGGAGGGACCTGGAGCTGCTGGAGAGAGCCCCAGAGGAGCCAGGAGGCTGCTTCAGGCTTGGAGCCCCCTCTGGAGCCAGGCTGGAGAGCTGGGGTGCTCCCCTGGAGAGGAGAAGCTGCAGGGAGAGCTCAGAGCCCCTGGCAGGGCCTGAAGGGGCTCCAGGAGAGCTGCAGAGGGACTGGGGACAAGGCTGCAGGGACACAGCACACAGGGAATGCTGCAGTGCCAGAGGGCAGGGCTGGATGGATCTCTTGCATAGGAATATGTTCCCTGCAGGGTGGGCAGGCCCTGACAGGGTGCCCAGAGCAGCTGGGGCTGCCCCTGGATCCCTGGCAGTGCCCAAGGCCAGGCTGGACACTGGGACAGTGGGAGGTGTCCCTGCCATGGCAGCGGGGTATGACACTGATATGTCAGTGTCTCTTTGAAGACGAGACTGTGTAGTTTTTTTTAGAATTTAACTTTTAAGCTGTCATGACACATAATAATGTTTAAGTCTCTTTTTTTTGTTGTTCTTTTTTTTTCTTTTTGTTTTTTTTGGCACGTAGTGAAGTTATTTTATTTTTAATTTGCACATGGAAAGCTGCTGTTTTCTCAAGTTTGGTGGTTGATGTCATGCAGAAAGTCTTGGTCCCTCCCACTGTGTTTGGGAACAAGAATATTTTCAAATAAGTCAARGCCACTTTCTGTGATTTGAGGCACATCTCCGAGGCAGCCTCAGCTCTCTGGAAGCTGTGCTGGTCTGTGCTGGTCTGTAATTAACTCTGCTAAACAAAGTGTTCTGTGCCCATGGCAGCCACAGACACTGTGCTGAGTTCCCAGGGTGGTCCCAAACCCTTCCCRGCTGCAGTTTGGGGCAGTTTGAGCTGTCTTTGCAGTTTGAGCTGTCTGTCCTGTGCTCTGTGTGCTCTGAGGGACTGCTCCAGGTGACAGAGCTGTCACTGCCAGGGCACTGCTCCCATGGGGAATATTCCAGTGCAGCTGCCCAGCCTCAGGATGGGAACAAGGAGTGGGATCCCAGAGCCCCGTCCATCCAGGAGAGGGATCCCAGAGCCCCGTCCATGCAGGAGAGGGATCCCAGAGCCCCGTCCATCCAGGAGAGGGATCCCAGAGCCCCGTCCATCCAGGAGAGGGATCCCAGAGCCCTGTCCATGCAGGAGAGGGATCCCAGAGCCCCGTCCATGCAGGAGAGCGATCCCAGAGCCCTGTCCATGCAGGAGAGGGATCCCAGAGCCCTTTTCATCCAGGAGAGGGATCCCAGAGCCCTGTCCATGGCTCTGAGCCCCCTCAGCTCTGGGTTTGTGCTTTGTGAGGCAGGGCCAGGGCCGTGAGGGGAGGGAGAGCCGCGCTGCTCCCAGAGCAGACCTGCAGCTCTGCTGGGCACGGCTCYGTGCACAGAGCTCCCACCTTCTGCCCCTGTGTGCCTGCAGGATTTATGGAGCGCTGARGAAGGCGCCTGAGGAATTTATTTGTTTGCCCTTGGAGTGGTGCTCCGAGCACTGCCTGTGCCGCGGGTTCCCTGCGGGGCCAGCGGCTCTGGGAYGGGCCCTCACACCGGCCTGTGCCTGTGCCATTCCCTGCCCAGTGATTTATCCYGCACTGAAGCTCCGAGTGATTTATCCCCGCACTGAAGCTCCGGGGGGCATTTCCTTAGCGAGGCGCTGCCGTGGGAAGGATCTGTTTGTTCAGCCCCGGTGCTGTGGGGGCAGAGCCAGCCCCGCTGGCCTGGCTGCTGCCTGGGGTGCTCTGCATGGCGCGTTCCCCCTCAGCGCTGGGGAACCACGGGGGACGTGCGGGATTTGTGGTGTGGGGGAAAGCCAGCAGCACAGTGGGGTCTGGTGTGTGCCAGTGAGCTGTGGGGAAAGCACCCAGCACAGTGGGGTCTGGGTGTGCTGTGGGGAAAGCAAGCAGCATGTGGGCGTCTGGGTGTGCTGTGAGCGTGGGGAAAGCAGCAGCACGGTGGGGTCTGGGTGTGATGTGGGGCTTGGGAAAGCAGCAGCACAGTGGGGTCTGGGTGTGCTGTGGGGAAAGCAGCAGCACGGTGGGGTCTGGTGTGTGGCTGTGGGGAAACAAGCAGCATGGTGGGGTCTGGTGTGATGTGGGCTGTGGGGAAAGCAGCAGCACGGTGGGGTTCTGGGTGTGCTGTGGGCTGTGGGAGAAAGCAGGCAGTCACAGTGGGTCGGGCTCTTTGTGGGCTGGGACATGGTCGTAAAGAGAAGCACCTGGCAGCCCCCATCCCAGGCCCTGAGGGCACTTGGGCAGTTAAAAGGTGCGTGTGCAGGTACGTGGTTACAAGGGATGGAGGCAGGGCTGGTCAGGAATCTTGGGAATGGGGAATTGTTCCTGGCAGGGTGGGCAGGCCCTGGCACAGGGGTGCCCAGAGCAGCTGGGGCTGCCCCTGGATCCCTGGCAGTGCCCAAGGCCAGCTGGACCACTGGGGACAGTGGGAGGTGTCCCTGCCATGCAGGGTGGCACTGGGTGGGCTGGGAGGTCCCTCCAATACACAAACCCTCCTGGAATTCCATGGCTGGGCTATCACAGTCTGACTCCCAGTGACTGGGGTTTGGAAAATGCCCATTTTCTGCCTCAATTTCCCCTAAAAACAACTCCTCTCCGCACAGGGCTCAGAACAAGGGCACATTCCAAACCCTGCAGTGCCTCTCCTGCTGCTTGGGGGAAGTCACAGCTAAACCATGGTTTAGGAATGATGGAGAAAAGGTGAGCTGCCCTTCTGGGGRACCCCCAGATCTGCTCAAATTTGAAGATTTTCTGGACGTTCTACACTYGGTGTTCCCAGGTGACTCTGGGCAGTCTCAGGGAGGGTTAAGCTGGGTTTAGCACAGGCAGAGGAGGAGCAGCTGTGGGGTGGCAYTGGGGCTGGGCTCAGGGAAGGTTTGGGGGTTTCCTTCCTTGGGTTTTTGCTTACACAACATCATTTTAAAGTGCTGAACTGCAACAGGGGTTGCATCACACCAGAGCTCTTCCCTGTGTGCTGAGGATGAAGAGTATGTTGTTCAAGGAGTTCCCAGCTTGTCTATTGAAGCCTCTTCATTACTGCTAAAGGCCTGGAGGATTTTGGAAAGTCTCTGTTCAGGGAAAGAGCATCTGAGGTTTGGGATCACTCTGAAATCCCTGCTGTTCCCAAAGCACAAGTGGCCGTGTGTCTCCTGGTCCTCAGGGAAGCCAGGTGTGGGAGCTGCCTGTCCATGTGGATTTTTCAGACCAAGGGTGAGGTTTCAGGAGCTGCTGAGCTGATGGACTCRCCACTTGTCATCTCTGGAAAGCAAAGCATTCCTTCCATCCCTCCTTCCCTCTTCCCCTACTCCCTTCTCTCCTTCCCCCTTGACAGCACAAGAGGGAACGGCCTCAGGCTGGGCCAGGGCAGGCTCAGCTGGGACAGCAGCAGCAATTTGCCCATGCAAAGGGTGCTCAGGCCTTGGCAGGGGCTGCCCAGGGAGCTTTGCAGTGCCCATCCCTGCAGGTGTGCCCTGGAGGTGGCACTGAGTGCTCTGGGCTGGGGACAAGGTGCCCATGGGGCACAGCTGGCACTGCATGGGCTGGCAGGGCTGTGCCAGCCCCGGGGATTTGGGGATTCCCTTCTGGTTTTGGCAGCTCCTGCTCTCACCCCCCAGGTTTCATGGCCTAGARGTGACACCTTGCATTTTGTGTCACCTTTTGCTGCCCCAGCACTGCCAGGACCCTGCTGGGATGAGGAGCCTGGGGTTCCAGTGCTGCTCTTGCTCTGTATCTGTTCTAGAAAGTTCCTCTTTCCCTGATCACCCTCAGAAAACAGCCACTTTAGGAGGTGTTTTWTATCYGAGGGGTGRATCTCCCCACTGCCTCCTCCAAAAGTAGCATTTCCATCTTCCAGTGTAGCAAAGCATAAAATTCACAATTTAATCCTGATTCCACAGTGACTCATTTCAAGACTTTCTTTTTAAATTGTTTTTTTAGTAACAACCTTTTCAGGGAGGCAGCTCCAGGCAGGCAGGGCTCATTCACTGCTGGCACGGTGCCACTCAGAGCTGGGGGGGCTTCTCATTTCCCCATTGGATTAAAAACCAGCAGTCTCACTTTGGGGCAGAAGTTTAGAGTTCAGGAACACCTGCCTTGTAGCAGCACATTTGGGATCATTGCTGTTTGCCCATCCCATCCGTGGGGGATTTTTTTCTACCTGAGGGAGTGGCTGGGGCTGGGCCTGGAGGGATTTGGGTTGGATTTTAGGGCAAGGTTCTTGCCCAGAGGGTGCTGGCACTGCCCAGGCTGCCCAGGGAATGGGCACGGCCCCGAGGCTGCCACAGCTCCAGGAGCCTTTGGCCAGCGCTGCCAGGGATGCCCAGGCTGGGCTTGGTGGGCTCTGGGCAGGGCAGGGCTGGCACTGGGGGATCCCTGGGGGTCCCTCCAGCTCAGGATATTCAGGGATTCTCTCATTCTCCTGGCCCTGATGTRACCCAAAGTGCTCATGTGTGGCTGGCAAGGAAGGGAAGATACTTGCAAACTGCTGTTTTCCTAATGTGRATGATCTTTGCCTGCTAGAACARGATTTATTTTCGTTTGTGCTGCTGGTGCTGCCCCTAAGTTGCTGCTTTTCACACTCTGCCACCCTGTGTGCTGCTGGTGTCCCCTGGCAGTGASTGGGCATGGGGAAAGGAAGTACCTGGGGTTTGGGGTGATTTTTTATAGTGACATTTAGTGGAAAAAAGACGAGTGGGGTTTTGTGGGAAGAGTCTTCCTCCTCCCCATGTGCAATGGAGGTCAGGGTTCCCCCTGGGGAGCGATGTGGTCACTCTGCTGCAGCCTGTCCTCCAGAGAGATGTCACTTTCTTCCCCATGTACCTCTAACCCCTTGTCCTGCCATGTCACTGAGCTGTCCCATGTGGGATCTGGTGGCATTCCATTGCTGAGGCACTGCACAGGCTGTGCCTGGCACATCCAGGACCTTGTTCTTCTTCTGGGATTCCCACTGTGGCCGTTTGTGCCTGGAACTGAACCGGCCCCTGAGCACCAAGAATAAGAACTGGGTTTTTTGTGGATTTGKGTTATTCACAAGCTCATTCCTCCTCCTCCTTTCCTCTGCCTTCTTCCCATGCCTTTGGCTTTCTCCTCCTCCGTGTCCCAGGATCCACATCTGCCTTGGGCCCCCCTTTGCTGCTGTCCTGATCCTTATGGGAAGGGAATTGTACAGGAGAATGGCTTTGCTGGAGTTTGGGGAAGTAGAGAATAACAGGATCACTRGGAAGGTTTTTATTCCCAAAGAAGTCAAGGTGATGGCTGCAGGCTGTTGTTGGGGTTGGATAATTGAGGTTAGGGTTAGGGATTTCCTGTGGGACGAGCTGTAGCAATCTGGGGACAGGCAGCACCTTGCCCTCTTGGAATGCTGTTCTTCAAAGGAAGGGAAGGGCTTTGCTGGGAAAGGCACGAGAGCTGCTGCAGCAGYGTGGGTGGCTCGGGAGCAGCTCATTCCTTCTGGCTGGAGGAAAAGCAGATTGTGCAGCGTGTGCCATGGCCAAGGCAGAGGCTGTTGTCACCCTGTTTCCTGCTCTTCAGCCTGCAGGGCTCCTGTGAACATGGGAATCATCAGTTCTTGGTGAGACACATGAGGGATAAATAAGGCTGGAATTGGGAGAAGCTGTCCTGGTACGGCAGCCTGGGAATGGTGCTGCTGCCCTTGCATTGATTATGCAGAGCGTGTCTGGGAAGGGAGCAGGGCAGTCCTTGGAGCCTGGGCTGCTGGGGAGGAGGAGGAGGAAGAGGCCAGGAAATGCAGGGAAGAGCCCTTCTGAAGGTCCACATTGCTCCTGGAGCCCTGGGCTCCCTCAGCCATCCTGTGAGGCTGTGAAGGTGAGACACAACTGGGCTGTGAGCCTGGATTTTGGGTCAGCTCTGAGCTCTCCATCCCAGACCTCCTGCTTGGAATGRACATGGAGCTGTGRGRACAACTCCAGARGAGGCCACAGAGGAGCTCCAAGAGCTGGAGCCAGGCTGGGAGAGCTGGGGGTGCTCACCTGGAGAGGAGAAGGCTGCAGGGAGAGCTCAGAGCCCCTGGCAGGGCCTGAAGGGGCTCCAGGAGAGCTGCAGAGGGACTGGGGACAAGGCCTGCAGGGACAGCACACAGGGAATGGCTGCCAGTGCCAGAGGGCAGCTTGGATGGGGTTTGGAGCAGCCTGGGACAGTGGGAGGTGTCCCTGTCCATGGCAGGGGTGGCACTGGGTGGGCTGTGAGGTCCCTCCCAACATGAGCCTTTCTGCCATTCTGTGGTTTCTCAGTAAATTCTGACAGCAAGAGAGGAATTCTGTACTTCTGTTACCTTGTCAGAGCTACCATAATTTCTGCTTTTATATCTCGAGCTCTTCCTGCTCCAGGTGTTCTTGGCCCAGAGCTGTCCCTGGAATGCTGGCCTTGGGCAGGCAGTGCTGCAGGGATGGATCTCCTGGCTCAGGGSTGGCGGGATGGAACAGCAGCAATGGTGGTGTGGGTTTTTCTTTGACTTYTAAGCTTTCTTTGGCATCTTCAATTTTTCAGGCAGGGATGACTCACTCATCCATTATGTGGTTTCCTGACTTTCAGATTTCTCTTTCACTCCATGATTATGGCTTTGGATCCCAGCGTGCAGCAGCCGGCGCTCGGCGCCGTGGGCTGGGGCTGCCTGGAGCGGTGACTCACGGCTGGCACGGGGGCTCAGGGGGACTTGGATTCCTTCCCACCCCTCACTGGGAGTCTGTCAGAGTACACTGAACAGCAGCTCTGGCTGCCCCTGCATCCCTGCAAGTGTCTAAGGCCACCTTGGATGGGGCTTGGAGCAGCCTGGGGCAGTGGAAGGTGTCCCTGCCCATGGCAAGGGGTGAGACTTGATGATCTTTGAGGTTCTTCCCAACCCAAACCATTTTGGGATTCTGTGAAAATCACTGGAGAGCTGGTGTGGGCCATGGGATAATCCTGTCTCTTTGCAGRGTGGGAATGTTGATCCTGGGTCCCTGAGACCTGGAGCAGGTGCCTCAGGATTGTTCAGTCCCGTGGATTCCTCTGGTGCTCAGCATTGCCAGGGCTCTGCAGAGCATTCCCAACACATGGAATCACAGAATCCTACAGTGGTTTRAGCTGGAAGGAACCACAAAGCTCATCTGCTGCCACCCCTGCCATGGGCAGKACACCTTCCACTATCCCAGGTTGCTCCAAATCCCATCCTTGGGCACTGCCAGGGATCCAGGGGCAGCCACAGCTTCTCTGGGCACCCTGTGCCAGGGCCTGCCCACCCTCACAGCTGTCTCTTATACACATCTAGATGTGTATAACACAGCTTCTCTGGGCAAAGGCCTCACCACTCTCACAGGGGAAAACCTCCCCTAGTCTCCAATCTAAGTCTCCTCTCTTAGTTTGAAACCATTTCCCATGTGCTGTTAGTGTCTGCCTGTGTAAAAAGTCCCTCTCCCGTCAGTTTCGGATGGCCCTGGCTGTGGCTGCAGTTCAAATGATTCAGTTTTGTTCCACACAGTGGGGCAGGAATGTGTCAGCACTCAGATTACTTGGTTTATGGTTATGAAGTAACCCAATCTCCAGTTATTTCAGCTCCTTAGAACTTCCCTGCCCACGGGATATTTTGGCTTCTGCTGCTCCTCAGAGAAGGCCCTGACGTGGTGTTTTGGAGCTGCCCGTGGGCAGAGCCGCTGTGCCTGACAGGGTGGTACCAGAACCACCTCTGTTATCTTGTTTGTTCAGCCCAGAAGTGTCCCCCAGGCTGGGCTGAGGAAAGCACACRGAGATCCCTGCGGAAGGAAATGGGTGAAGCTGGCACTTGGAGGCCAGAGCACCCAGGCCAGGGAGCCCAGATCTGCTCTGGGGAGGTTTGGGAGCCACAGCGAGGGTGGAGTCATTCCCAAAAACTCTGCTGGACACGGGGGGGTTGTTCCCAGATAAAAGGGATGGTGTGCTGGGACAGCATGGGCAGGAGGAGGGGTGGGCACTGCCAGGACAGGCTGGGGATGGGCATGGGCATGGGGATGGGATGGGGATTGGGATGGGATGGGGCCATGTGCTCCCACTCCAACAAACACCAGCCTTGTTTTTTGGGGTTGTGTGTGATTTGGGGGTGTGTGTTGTTTCAATGGGGTGGAAAGAGTGAAGCACTTGATGAAAAGTAGGGTGACAGAGTTCTGGTGGGGGGGACTGGGTGGAAGCCAGGGATGAAAGGGCTGTGCTGCTGCTGCAGGGAAGGGAAGGGGGAGGATGTCTGGAAGCAATGGGCTGACATTAAATCAGTAAATTGGTGCATGGAGAGGATGAAAAAGGCTGATTGCACTCGGTGGTGAGAGAATTGATGGTAGTAAATAAATGCTGAGYGTGTGCCAAGGAGAGGAGCCCATTTGGGGAAGGAATKTTAAGGTTTTAATTGAGTGCAAGTTCATGACTGTACAATAACCTCCCTTTGCTGCTGAATTCCTTCCTGTGGCTCTGTTCAGCTGTGGTGGTGCACGAGGCTCCCTGCATCACACAGGGTTTCCTCCTGCATCTGTGTGACCCTGTGTGGCTTTGTCATGCTGATCCTGAGACAGGGGCACTCCCAGCACAGAGACAGCTTTGGCCCCAGSAGCTGGGTACAGCCTGTTTCCCTGGGCACTGGTATGAAATGGTTTGTGAGCATTTAGGCTTGGCCCTTCCGGCAGAGACACCCGAGGGCGTTGGTACTTCTTTGAAAGTCTCTTGGAGATCAAACAGTCCAACCTCTGCTTGGATTTACATTTTTYCTAGACTGTTTAATCTGACTAGGGTACAAGGATTTGTTTTTTTCATTGTGCAAGGAGCTCCCTTAGAGGAAAAAAGTCTCCTTGAACTCCTGCTAGAACTTCCCACTGAAGGTTGGAGCAACCTGGGGCTGGCTGGGGRTGGCACTGGATGGGCTTTAAGGTYCCTCCCAACCCCAACCAGTGTGGGATTCCATGGAAAACTGGCTGAGGGCAGCGAGTCCCTGTTGAGCTGCTCCAGACCCTGCTGTCCCAAGGGGGATGGGAACCCAGGAGCATGGGGATAATTCCCTGTTGAGCAGATACTTGAATGCTCTCCTTGGTCTTCTCTGAGCAAACTCCAAAACTGCTGGGAGAGTCACTCTAGGAGTTTCCTCACTAGAAGGGAGGTGGGGACACGGATGAGGTCCCTGTTGGTCATGGAACAGACTGGTTTGGGTTGGGAGGGACCTCAAATCCCACCCAGTGCCACCCCTGCCATGGCAGGGACACCTCCCACTGTCCCAGGCTGCTCCCACTGTCCCCAGTGTCCAGCCTGGCCTTGGGCACTGCCAGGGATGCAGGGGCAGCCCCAGCTGCTATGGGCACCCTGTGCCAGGGCCTGCCCACCCTGCCAGGGAACAATTCCTCATTCCCAAGAATTCCTGATCCAGCCCTGCCCTCTGGGTCGCTGCCTGCCCAGRGCAAGACTCGGTGCCCTGGCTCTGCACCTCCCAGGGAAGGAGTCTGCCAGGGAAAGTAGGTCAGAAGGAGCAGGAGAACGAGCATGTGCTAAAATCCCGAAAATCCCGATTCTGTTTGGTAAATCCTTTTTTTTTTTTTTTTTTGACAAAAGGGATTTATATGTGAATTTCACGTGTGCTTGTGGCCGAGTGTGGTGCTTTAGACCCGGAGCCTGACAGTTGTCTCTGTAGTAAACAAGCTGTCAGTGTCAGCTTGAAGTGTAGAACCCCTCTGAGGACTTTCCTGACAGTGGGAATGGCTGGATGCTCTTGTAGCTCCATCAGGCTCTGATGTTTGGCAAGCAGAGCTGCAAACCCAGGATTATTACTGTGCCCTTTTAGCCTTGCTCTCTGTGCTGCTGCTCTGCAGCCTTGCAAGATGTCAGGGTTTCCAGGGTTCCCCTTGCTATTCCTATCCCTCCAGAGGGAATGGAAATCTCTGGATCCATCCCTCACCGCTTAGTGCCTTCGTTARAATTCCTGAAGTTGTCCTTGGCATTTTTTAGTTGAAACCMAGAGTTCCAGGGGAGGAACCCTGAGCACGGAAGTTCAACCGAGCCCTTGTTTACACGGCTGAAATATGTAAACAGTTCTTTTTCCCCAAATATAGGGCTTTTTTCCTTGGCTGCCCTCCCGGTGTTTATAAAAGCCAGTTATGTAAATGACAATTGTAATAATTAAGCTGCTGTTCAGTGCTGTCCCCAGGGCTGCTGCTGCAGAGCTCGGAGCTGCAGGGGCTTGGGGCATTATTGGAGATAATGGGACCTCGCAGAAGGAAATCAAGGGGAATTAAACAAACAAAATCCTCGTTAGAGAGGATCTCCCATGAGAAAGGGAAGGTCTGGAATGAAGTGATGTTACAGGGGAGCTCTGGAGATCAACCTCTCCAGCCCTGCCCAGGCAGAGCTGCTGGTCCAGGGCCATGTCCACGTCCTGTTGAGTTTTGGGTGGCCCCATGGCTGGAGCCCCCCAAAGYAAGAGTAACAAAACAAGTCTGGGTGACTCGTGCCAGCCAGGACCACCATAAGGCACATCTTTGTCATCTGCTACAAAACCACCCCAAACTGCCTTCCGTGCTAGGGTGAAAGTGGCTTCAAATTGCACTGGGGAGGTTCAGGTTGGATMTTGGGAAGAATTCYKTAATGGAAGATGTTGTCCAGCCCTGGCACAGGTGCAGTCACATCCCTGGATGGATTTCACAGGTGTGGTGKCACTTGGGGACATGGTCAGTGGTGGCCTTGGCAGTGCTGGGGAGCAGCTGGACTCGATGGTGTCCAAGGGCTTTTCCAAGCTCAGTGGCTCAGTGAAATTCCAGCCCTGCTTTAGCACTTCGGCCTCAGGGTCCTTTGATTGATCTGTGGTGATGGCACCTTTGGGGGAACAGAGAGCCTTTGGTGAGGTGCCTTGGACAGCAGAGTGCCTGGGGACATGCAGAGTCTTGGTGGGGACACGCAAGAGAGCTTTGGTGGGGACTGTCAGCCAGAGTGCTTTTGGTGGGTACAGCCAGAGAGCCTTTGGTGGGGACTGCCAGAGAGCTTTGGTGGGGACAGCGAGCCCGAGGGGTGAGGGATGGAAGGGCATGCAGGAGGGTAGAAAGAGAGGGCAACAGGAGAGATGGAGGAGGGACAGCAGGAGGGATGAGAGAGAGCAGGAAGGATGGGCCAGCAGGAGTGATGGAAGGGGGGCAGAGGGGATGGAAGGGCCTGAAAGGAGTGTGAGGCTGGCAGGAGGGATGGAAAAGAGCAGTGAAGGATGGAAGGACCAGCAGGAGGGATTGGCAGGGCAGGAAGAGGGATGCACAGGGGGGGGCAGGAGAAATGGAAGGGGCAGAAGGAATGTGAGGCCAGAAGGAGGATGTGAGGGCAGCGGGAAAAATGGAAGGGGCAGCAGAGGGCATGGAGAGGACTAGCAGGGGGTGGAAGGACCAGCAGGAGGGATGGAAGAGGGGCAGGGTGAGGGATATCAGGCCGGCAGGAAGGGATGGAAGGGCTGGCAGGAGGGATGGAAGGACACAGCAGGAAGGATGCAAGGACGCAGCAGGAGGGATGCAAGGAGTACCAAGGAGGATGGAAGGCCAGCAGGAGGGATGCAAGGAGGCAGCAGGAGAGATGGAAGGCCAGCAGGAGGGTTGGAAGGGGCGGCGGGAGGAATGCAAGGAGGCAGCAGGGGGGCTGTGGGGCTCGGCCGCGTGTTGATGTGGCCCCGGTGATGGCCCATCAAGGAGCGCCCCTTGGGCGGGACAAGGGACTCTTTTGTTCTGCACGGCGGGGCAGTTGCAGCCTGTGAGTCGATGGTGGGAGATAAAGAGCAGGCCTGGAGCCACCGCGAACAGCGGATGGAGACAGAAGGTTCCCGGTGCCTCAGAGGGGCGGGGTGGGAGTGGAGGTGGTGGTGCTGCTCCTCAGGAGTCACAGCCCTGCTGAGCACCAGGTGTCTCTTTGGGGAAGCTGCTGAGCAAACGTCAGGGCTGGACGTTCCAGAGAGGGAGATTTAACTTAAACCAAAGCCACTTTCACACTCATTCTGAGGCTTTTGTTCGCTGAAGGTGTGTTTGGAATAGCCTGATTGCAGTATTCCAGGCCTGCTTGAGGCAGCCTGGGGCAGTGGAAGGTGTGGGTGAGCTTTAAGGTCCCTTCCCAGCAAAAGGACGATTCTGTGCTATGATCTTTAAGCCTTAATCTTCCATCAGTCACAGGCAAGTGGCTGGTGCTGGTCTTTGTTCTTCATTTGGGTATTCTTGCATGCAGCAGCCCGTGGAGATAACAGGGAGAGGGAAGGGAGATAACAGGAGGAGGAATGAAGAGCCCAGAGTGGCTGCTGAAGCGTTGGGACCATTCTGTCGTCACTTCAGGGTTGTCTGCTGATTAAATCACTTGTGCCCCATATTCAGGCTCCCTTTTGGTCTTGATGAAAGCACCAGATTCCTCCCGGGAATTGGTGTTGATTGCTGTCTGGATGGTAGGGTTTATTATCAGCACCTGGCAGCTCTTGAAGGCCGTGTTTTATCTAGCTGCTTGCTGTCTCTCAGTATCTTATTAAAGCATTGTGTTGCTGCAGAATACCCGGGAGTTGCCGTGGGGTGGCAGCAAATCAGGGCAGGATCCCCTCAGTCCTTGACTCCTCCATCCTTCATCCTTCAGAGCCTCAATTTTCCCGCGGTGAATCCCCTTGGACTGAGTGAGCAAGGCTACAGGAGTTCCGGGTCAGCGAGGGGGTCTATCTGAAATAAACCCACTTTTACAACAACACGACCTTCCCTTCATATAATTCCAAATTTGCTCCAGCGTTGCCACGTTTCTCTGCTGCAAACAACAAGCCACAGGCTGGAACAAGATAACCATGTCATAAATTTTGGGAGATTCTGTTTACCTGGCTCCATTTTTCTAATCTGGAGTCGTGGTCCGAAGGGCAGCAAAACACAGCCATCTCGTGTCCCTGCTTCGCTGCTGCGGAGATAACCAGCACAGAAAGGTCCCGCCAGAGTTCCTGAGCACCTAGAGAGCTTGGCAGGGTAGGAGAGGAGCCCCGGATCTCTCCAAATCAGCCCCAGGGCAATCCAGTGTTTCTTCCGAGGTTCCGTGTGGTTGTGGGTGTCTCTGCAGGGAGTGCCCTGGGGGCAGCAGAGAAGCCCTGGGGACGGTCCCCAAGTGCACTCACTGGTTTGGTCCCCAGTTTCACAGCCCTGCGCTGAACTCCCCTGGCCACCTGGACAGACCTGACTTAGCAATGGAGTGAACTCCCCGAGGTTTGGGAGGCAGGGCACCAGGCCCTGCTCTCTGCAGGAGGCCCCTATCCATTGTCCAGCTCCATCCTGTCAGTGGGGAAGCCGCTTACCTTGTCCTCAGTCCCCTCTCAGCTGCTCCGGAGCCCCTTTAGGCCGCTGGAGGGGGCTCCTCAGGTATCTCCTCTCGCAGGTGAACATCCCAGGCTCTTCCCAGCCCCTGCAAGCACCTTGCCACTTGGCCCTGCTGAACTCCATGGTCCTTGGCACGGTCCAGCTTCTCACAGCTGCCCAGCGTGCCTGAGGGATGCCATCCGGGTCCTCTGTCACCACTCTGGCACGTGGCCAATGAATGGGCTGGATCAGTCCCCATTTGTGCTTTGCATGGCCTTGGGCAGCAGCAAAATGCTAAAGTGTTAGTCTTATGAAAGTGGAAAAATGAATGTGAAAAGCAAGCCAGAAGAGCCTGTTCCAGTTATATCAGGAGAGGGAAGGGTTTTAATTGGCATTGTTTTACTAAACCACCAGCCTTCCCTCCCCAAACGCCCTGCGCTGCACATGGTGCAACTACCATACAGCCTCCAAGGAGACGTGGAGCTTGGGCTGTGGGCAGGAGCAGCCCCTAGCTAGGAGAGCTGATCCGCTGGTGAGTGTGGGAGGGTTGGGGTGAGAGGGACACCTGCCCTGCTGGGCTTGTGGGCAGAGAGCAGCCCCTGCTGGAGAGTGGAAGGGCTGGGGTGGAGAGGGGCACCCTGCCCTCTGTCCTTGCCCTGCTGGGGCTGTGGCTGGAAGCCCACCCGTGCCAGAGAAGGCGTGTCCCTAGGCGAAGTGTGGAGGGCTGGGCTGGGCTGGAAGAGGGCACCCCTGCCTGCTGTTTAATTGCCCTCTGCTGTCCATGGGCATGGAGCAGCCCGTGCCAGGAGAGTGTCTCTGGTGGAGTGTGGAGGGCTGGGGTGAGAGGGACACCCTGCCCTATCCTGCTGGGGCTGTGGGCTGGAGCCTGCCCATGCCGGGAGAGTGGAGAGCTGGGGTGAGAGGGACACCCGCCCTGCCCTGCCCTGCTGGAGCCAGGCTCCGTGCCCAGCCAGCTGCAGGGACCCACCAGGGGCTTGGTGCTCCCTGAGGGTTGGTGCTGCTGCCTCAGGGGCTGGTGCTGCTGCCTGACGTGCTGCTGTTGCCCCTGCAGAGTTCTGCCGCATCGACAAGGCGCTGTGCCACGACGAGGACGAGCAGCTGAGCTTCGAGGCCGTGCGCAACATCCACAAGCAGATGGACGACGATGCCAACGGCAACGTGGACGTGGAGGAGAGCGACGAGGTCGGTGCGGGGCTGGGCTGTGCCCGCTGGGGCCTTGAGCAGCTGGAACAGGGGCTACATGGAGTTATGGGCAATAAAGAGGGTATTTACTGAAGGGCCTTCAAAGGCCACTCCCGGGCAGGACTGCAGCCACAGTCGTGGCCCTGCCCAGGTGGCTCCAAGATGGAAGCAAAAGAGCTTGGTCATGAGATGTCACATTTGTATAAGTTTTAGTCCATTTGCATACGGGAGTTAACTGTCTAATTAATGACTCCAAATGATGAGGTTTCATCCTCCTTGCTCGCTTGCCCACCCTCCTCTTTTCACATTGTTTGTACTTTGGGCCTGAAGGTTGAAGAGACTGTCCTTGAGTCTCCAGCTAGAAGAGGGTGGTTTTGTCTTCACCACCCTGTGAAAAGATCCTAGTGATACTAAATGTAAAGCTAAAAGCTGCACACCAAAACAGAAAAGAGAAACTTCAAACCCAAGGTACCACCAGGGCCTTGTCCAGCCCAGTGCTGGGGCTGCTCTCACAGTCAGGCTGCTATGGCCAGGGCTGCACTTGGGCTTGGTGCCTCCTCCTCAGCACAGGGGAAGCCACGTGTCACCTTGAGACAATCCAAGAGGTGTCTCAGCACTGTCACCAGTGCTGGCTGGGGCTTCTCCTCCCTGCTGRGGGTTTGTAGCCACTTCATTGTTGTCAGAGCAGCTGTGGGTGTCTTATCCCTAAAAGTGTCCAAGGCCAGGTTGGATGAGGCTTGGAGCAACCTGGGACAGTGGAAGGTGCCCCCCATGGTAAGGGGGCCATCCCCCATGGCAGGGGATGGAATTAAATGAGCTTTAATGTCCCTCCCAACCCAAACCATTCCATGATTTTATGTTTACTGCATTCTTGCAGCAGCCAACTAAAGCAGTTTCAGTCCATGTGTGCTCACTGCTAAAAAAGGAGCAGCTTTTTGTTGTGTTAGCCTTAGACATTTTAGCTGATAAAGGATTGAAGAGAAAGTTGTTCTTTGTTTACACAAGCACTGATGGAAATAAGAGTCTGCAGGAAAAGGGAAAGCTCTTTGTTTGCAGTGTTGCCTCAGTTGTGGTGGGTGCTCGTTGGAGGTGAGGAATTCTGTCTTGTAGGGAGAACTGGCAGCTAAACAGGAGAGGCAGAGTGTTGGAAGCTGAAAGGAAGCACGTGGGTGCAGGGATGTGCTGCCACTCAGGGTAGCTCTGCAGTCCCAGGTGACAGAATCCCAGACTGGTTTGGCTGGAAGAGACCTTAAATCCACCCAGTGCCACCCCTGCCACAGCAGGGACACCTCCCACTGTGCCAGGCTGCTCCAGCCCCAGTGTCCAGCCTGGCCYTGGGCACTGCCAGGGATGCAGGGGCAGCCCCAGCTGCTCTTGCAAACCCAGCCATCACCATGTCCCTCTGGAGCAGTGACAGTCCCCAGGGACACGGCACAGGCGCCTGGTGCCAGGAGCTGCTGGTTTTGGGTGGCTGTTCCCAGCTTGCAGGGCTGCTCCCTCTGCCTCAATCCCACTTGACTGAGTAATGAAAACAATTGAAAGGCTTCCAGTTGCATTTCCTCCACCTCTTGAGGTGTTTCCCTGGAGGCAGCTCCCTGCACTGGGCGGCTGGAGCTGCAGCTCAGCCTCTCCCAGGGACTGGGGCAGCCTTGGGCAGCCCAGTTCAGCCCAAGTGTGCTGTTCCCTGGCATTAAATTAGGAGTAAGCCTCGTGTCCTTAGGGCTGGGCAGAGCTGGCAGTTTTATGTCTCTGAGCAAATCTTGCCCCCKCTCCCACTGGAGTCATTGGGTGCTCCTGGTACAAAACACTGCTGGGAAYGTGTGCTCAGAGCCTTGGCACAGAGACACTGCCAGGTGGGAGGAATTCAGTGGGTTTTTCCAGGAGGCTCCAGAATCACTGCCTTGGTGCTCCTACAACCACTCTCCAAATCCCTTTGAGCTGCATCTGAGCAGGGCTGAGCCCTGCAGAGCTGCTCCTGCTCCCAGCACCTCTGCTCTGCTTTCAGCAGGGAACAGGCCTGGAAAAGGGTCTGGAGCACCAGGAGAGGCTGAGRGGGCTGAGGCTGGAGCAAAGGAGGCTCAGGGGCCCTTGTGGCTCTGCACAAGTCCCTGCCAGGAGGGCACAGCCGGGGGGGTCGGGCTCTGCTCCCAGGGCACAGGGACAGGAGCAGAGGGAACGGCCTTAATTGAACCAGGGGAAGTTCAGGTTGGACATTGGGAAAATTCCTCCTGGAAAGGGCTGTCCAGCCTGAGTGGGGCACAGRGGCACAATCCCAATCCCCTTCCTGCCCACACTGTGGGATCAGCCCAGGGCACAAGGATTTCAGGTCCCAGTGCTCGTGGCCAGGGCCTGTGGAGCTTCTCCCAGGGCTGCTCCCAGTCCCTTCTCCCCAGGCTGTGTTTGTGCTGGGATTGCCCTGAGCCAGAGTGCTCAGGTTGTTGCATTTACAGTTGGGCTCCATGGTTTTGGAAGTCTTTYCCAACCTCAGTGATTCCCTGTCCCTGGATTCCATCCATGCAGCTGCTGCTTTACCTCTGCTAAGCTTTTATTGAAGTTGCATTAGGTTCACCTGTCAGTAAGTTCTGGAGCCACTCAGTGAGGCATTGCAGGAATTTCCCTCTCTGAGCTGGCTCCTGCTGTGTTCTCCCTGTCAAGGTTATCACTCTTCCCCCACATGGACCCTGCAGTCAGGTTTAACTCTGGGCTGTGGGGGGACAGCTGCTGGGGGATTATTGGGAAGAATGCAGGAGGMTCAAATTTAAACCTTTTACGGGGTTCATGGGCTTCCAGGATGGTCTGGTTTGGAGGGACTTTAGGCCTCATCCAGTTCCACCACCTGCCATGGGCAGAGACACCTTCCATTATCCCAGGTTGCTCTAAGCCTAGCCTAGCCTGGATTGGAACACTTCCAGGGATGGGCATTTTCCTGCTTGGTTGAGAACTTTACATTTTCATTTATTATTTTGGCCCCTACCTTTTGGGGGTCAGTGATGGGAGCGTTTTGTTGGGACTGAAACCCCTGCCTGGGCAGAAGGGGACACACAGACAGCACAGGTATTTTTAATACAAATGATGGGTGGAGTTGTGTCCCACAGCTTCACGCTGTCCATACATCATCCTTGCAGTTTCAATGAAGTTTCAGATGACATCAGTGACCTCAATTAAAGTGAAAGAACTGTCCCTCATGGGGAAATCTTCTAATTAGGGATCTATTCCTGTCTCCACGCTCACAGCGAAGGCAGCTCTGGCTCTTTGGGAYGTGGCTGCCCGGTGCCAGGGCTCTGGGATGCTGCCAGCCTGGTTTCCTCAGGAAACAAGGTTTGTGTGGCTGCTCAGCCTTTCTGTGGCTCCTCCCAGAGCCAGGTCCCGCTGCCTGGGCTCGCTGGGTGGGGAAGGCTTTGGAGCCAGGAGTTTTCTGTCCCTCTGGGGGAGCTCGGGGCAGCTGCTGGGCTGGGGGAGCACAGGCAGCTGCCGGCTCGTGGCCGGGTCTGGCCCTTGGCTGGGCTCAGCAGGAGCTGGTGCTCGGGAGGGAGGGTGGCACACATCCAGGGGTGTGGGAGGGATGGGAAGCCTTGAAAATCACTCCAGTAGCTGCAGTTTCTGCAGATAAAAAAACCACAGGACAGAGTTCAAGGAGATGTTGGACAACGCTCTCAGGCACAAGGTGGGGTTGTTGTGGCTGTGCAGAGCCAGGGCTTGGACTCGATGATCCTTTTGGGTCCCTCCCAACTCAGGAGATTCTGTGATTCTATGGAAAAAAAAACCTCCAGAAAATCCCATTTGGTGGATCTGCTCACTTCTGTGTGTGCCTTCAGCCAGCAAGTTTGTCCCCAGTCCCTCTGCAGCTCTCCTGGAGCCCTTCAGGCCCTGCCAGGGGCTCTGAGCTCTCCCTGCAGCTTCTCCTCTCCAGGTGAGCACCCCCAGCTCTCCCAGCCTGGCTGCAGAGGGGCTCCAGCCCTGGAGCAGCCCCGTGGCTCCTCTGGGCTCTCCCCAGCAGCTGCAGGTCCTCCTGCTGTTGGAGGCCCCAGAGCACCAAGATCAGCATTCCCAGGCTGAGTTTTCCCACTGTGATCCCAGCTCCTCCTGGGGTTTGTAGCAGTGGTTCTGGTCCTGTTCCTTTTGGCTGGTTTGACCAGGGTTTGTCTTTCCTGGACTTGGGTTTGACTCAGTTTCCTTGTGGATTCACAGCCTGGCTGAGGCTGGGGTGGTCTGGATGGGATCCTGGAGATGGTCTGTGGGACCTTGGCAATGGTCTGGTCCACTCTCTGTCCAGGACTCAAGAGCTTTGGGTGCCTCCAGGCCTGGGATCAGTGGAACCTTTAACACTTGGAAGTGCTGCTTCTCAGTGGTTTGCAAGTAGGTCAGTGCTCTGCACTGTGCTTCTTGTGCCTGGGGTTTGGAATATCTGGGATAGTGGAAGGTGCCCCTGTCCATGCCAGGGGTGGGACTGGGTGGACTTCAAAGTCCTTCCAACCCAAACCAGTCTGGGACTCTGTAGGGGGACACAGTATGGGTAAATGAAGGTGGAATAGAATGTAATCCTATCACCTAAAAGAGTTGCAGCTGAACCAATTACTAAAGATTAGGAGCAGGCCTGATCTTAACAGGCCACACCTGTAGCCAGTAAGAGCAGTGGTATAAAAGAGTGGATTGGTGGGATCTGGAGTCAGATGRSTRCTGCAAGGACCAGGAACAGTCAGTGCTTAGAGGAGCTGCCTGAGGGAAACATTGAGGAGGTATGAAACYMTRGCAATATGGAATCCTTGCACTATAATGATAATGGAACTCTTGATATATAAGACAGCAGGACTCCCCTGAGTTTGTCTTTTCCCCAGCAGGTACTGGTGGAAAAGGTGCTTTAAGGTCTGTCTGAGCTTTGGTGGGCTCAGCCCAGCTCCCCCAGCCCCATCCTGCATCCTCTCCCTGCTCATTTATCAGGACATCTCCCCCAGCCCAGCTCCGTCCCCTCTGCCGAGTCCTTGGGTTTGTTATGGCCCCCGTGAGCCCAAGGGAAGCTGAGGGATCACCTTTCCTTTCTGTGCTCCCGAGCTAAATATACAGAGCAGCAGCTGACCGTGCTGTGGTGGGAGCTGCGGCTGGGCCGGTGACATTGGTGACATCGGTGACATTGCCACGTTCCCACTCGGTCACGGCGGCACCCACGGCCCTGGGACAGGGCTTGGCACAGCTGGAGCGCCGAGGCTCAGCCCCTGCTGAAGCACACATTTCCCCAATTGTCCCGTTTTGCCCATTTCCCCACATTGTCCCGTTTTCCACATTTCCCCAAATGCTCCAGTTCCCACATTTCCTTACATTCTCCCATTTCCCACATTTCCTCGAATTCTCCCGTTTCCCCACATTGTCCCGTTTTCCCCATTTCCCCACATTGTCCCGTTTTCCCCATTTCCCCAAATGCTCCAGTTCCCACACTTCCTTACATTCTCCCATTTCCCCTATTTCCCCAAATTGTCCCGTTTTCCACATTTCCCCAAATGCTCCAGTTTCCCCATTTCCCCACATTCTCCCGTTTTCCCCATTTCCCCACATTCTCCCGTTTTCCCCATTTCCCCACATTCTCCCGTTTTCCCCATTTCCCCACATTCTCCCGTTTTCCACATTTCCCCACATTCTCCCATTTTCCACATTTCCCCATATTCTCCCATTTCCCATATTTCCCCACATTGTCCCATTTTCCACATTTCCCCATATTCTCCCATTTCCCATATTTCCCCACATTGTCCCATTTTCCTGTGTTCTGGCAGGCAGAAATTGCCCTGGCAGCCTTTGGGCAGCAGGGCAGAGCCCCAGGCTGGAGCTGCCTCCCTGGCTTTGCAGGGAGCCTGGGATCCCAAGCTGCCCAGTCTTCTCCATGGCCTGTCTGATGCTAAAACACATCTCCAGCTCTGAGGGGTTTCTTGGGTGTTTTTATCATCCTGTAGCACGTGGAAGAGCCCAGGGATGAAGCTGCCTGTGTGGGGATCGTGTCCTGGGGGGTGGGAATGTGGAATTATCCTTGAACTTGGTTTCACCTGTTGGGCACTGGGGTGTGAGTGGTTCTCTGTCTGCTGGTGGATTTCACAGCCTGGTTTGGGTTGGGAAGGACCTCAGAGCCCAGCCAGGGCCACCCCTGCCATGGCAGGGACACCTCCCRCTGCCCCAGGCTGCTCCAGCCTGGCCTTGGGCACTGCCAGGGATCCAGGGGCAGCCCCAGCTGCTCTGGGCCCCCACTGAGCTGGCATACATAGATTTATTTCTATTTTTCAGTGGAACTGCCTCCCCTCCCGCCCATGGCATTTGTTCCAGCTTGGATTTGAAGGTGCAGATCAAATCCAGTAATAATTCCAGGGTTCCTACTCCAGTGACATAAAGCTGGTTTCATTGTGCCACTTAGGTGAATTTTTGGTGTTACTATAATTCAGAGAAAAGTCTGGAATCCCAAGACCAAAGGTTCTAATTAATTATMCCTTCTCTGTATTAAAATGAATTTAACATATTTACTTAATGAATATTTCCTGGCTGGTCTTCCCAGGAACAGAGATATTCAGGGGTACTGCAGGSAATATATTTATATCTGTATAAAAGATAGATGTATATATCTAATATATCCATTATATTTATGGGCTTTTTAAAATTCAGATTTATTGTTACTTTCTCATCAAAATTACTACTTTTCAGAATTTTTTTTATGCAATATATTTATATCTGTATAAAAGATGTATATATCTATTATATCCATTATATTTATGGGCTTTTTAAAATTCAGATTTATTGTTACTTTCCCATCAAAATTACTACTTTTCAGAATTTTTTTATGCAATATATTTATATCTGTATAAAAGATAGATGTATATATCTAATATATCCATTATATTTATGGGCTTTTTAAAATTCAGATTTATTGTTACTTTCCCATCAAAATTACTACTTTTCAGATTTTTTTTTATGCTCCTCATCCCCCTGAAAGATGAACCAAAGCTTAATCCTRCTGTTAATTCCTCTCCTAGTTCTTGAGGGAAGACTTGAATTACCATGACCCAGCAGTCAAGCACAGCACTTTCCATGGAGAGGACAAGCTCATCAGTGTGGAGGACCTCTGGAAGGCCTGGAAAACATCAGAAGGTAAAAAAAAGGGCAAAAAGCCAAGAAATCCTTTCCCGAGAGTGCCAGAGAGTTTGGATTGCAGATGCCCTGGGCAGTGTGCAGCTCTCAGGAGGATTGTGCTGCTTTTCCTCCCTTGTACCAGGCCTTGTGCTCTTCCAGCTCCCTTTCTGGGGTGTGGATTCCCAGGATWTCCTCAGGGTTGGTCCTTCCAAACTCTTCCATGCTGCACCTGAGCATGGCCACCAAAGGATCAGTTCTTGTTTTGTTCCTCTGCCTCAGAAATGGGTGTAAAATACAGCCAAATTCCAGGTTCTTCAAACACCCAGTTCCAGATGAAATTGTAATGGGGTTATAACATCCTAAATATTCAGGAGAGCTGCTTGGGAGCTTTCCTGCAGGTTGTGCTTTCCTTAGGAGAAATGTTTTTAACCTGAAAAGCTCCTTCACAGTSAAAAGAAGGGAGAATAAAATCCAGGAAGTGTCATAAGTACAGTCCATGTAGAAATAACTTTTAGCTGCTCCAAAATGCTGTTATTTATCCCAGCATCCAGGGAGGTGGTAGGAGATCAGCTTCTACTGAGAAACTTCCTGAAACTTGGGAATCTTGGAATAAACTTTTAAGATTGGCAAATGCTTCCCCAGTGCTTTCACACRGAGTTCTGCAGAAATCATTAATCCAGTTTTTTAAATGCTCCTCATCTCTAGAAGAGGGCTTCTGTCTACATTCATTCCCTGAAATACTGGATATTAATCTTCTAATCAGTTCACCAGCCACAGAAATTTCAGTTTCTCATTTGTGTCCTGTTGRTATTTGACTTTTCTTCCTTAAATTCCTCTGGTGGGATGTGCTCTGTGTTCCCAGAGCTGTGGGTGCAGCTGCAGGGAGTGCAGCAGCCCCTCCCATTCCCAGGAGCAATGAGTGAGGGGCAGCATCTGCAGCAGGGATTGGAAACACAGTGGGGCTGTGCATGAGAGGGGAAGCTGCAGGGAGAGCTCAGAGCCCCTGGCAGGGCCTGAAGGGGCTCCAGGAGAGCTGCAGAGGGACTGGGGACAAGGCCTGCAGGGACAGCACACAGGGAATGGCTGCCAGTGCCAGAGGGCAGGGCTGGATGGGATCTTGGCAATGAGGAATTGTTCCCTGGCAGGGTGGGCAGGCCCTGGCACAGGGTGCCCAGAGCAGCTGGGGCTGCCCCTGGATCCCTGGCAGTGCCCAAGGCCAGGCTGGACACTGGGGACAGTGGGAGGTGTCCCTGCCATGGCAGGGGTGGCACTGGGTGGGCTSTRARGTCCCTCCCTACCCAAAGCAGTCTCTGTGATATCCGTGTGACAATTCCAGAGCTGTGTATGCCAGACCAAACTCTCTCCCATGGATTTGGACAGGGATGTGTTGGCAATTCTTGTCCACAGCACTTWAGGAGTGGCACAATTGGCCAGGACAGGGAAGGAAGCACATCCTGGGGGGATATCCCAAGCCTGTGGATGTGGCACTTGGGAACATGGTCAGGGGTGGCCTTGGCAGTGCTGGGGGTGGTTGGACTCTGGGCTCAGAGGGATTTTCCAGCCTCAGGGATGCTGTGATTCCATGACTCTGAGTCCCTGTGCCTCCTGTGTGCCAGGAGTGTCTGCTGTAAGAAATATTTATCCCATTCCAGGCTGTTTACACATGGCTTTGCCTGGACTGTGTTTTGCTGTCAGCTGGGAAAGGGTAGAAATCATTAAGGGATGGAGGAGAACATCCCTTGATACTCAGCAGGCCCCTAATGACTGAGCTGCCCTGGCTCTGGCCCTGGCACAGCCAGGACCTGGCAGGGCTGCTGTGGCACAGTTGGTGTTCAGTGCTGCACTGAGCTCCTGCTCTTGTCTTCCCTTTCATCATCTTGTCCATCTGGCTGATAGAACTAGTGACTGGTTTCTGAAGGGTGCTCTGATGTCATGGAATCACAGGGAGTTTGGGATGGAGGGACCTCGCAGCCCAGCAGGGCCACCCCTGCCAGGCAGGGAACCTCCCACTGTGCCAGGCTGCTCCCAGCCCCAGTGTCCAGCCTGGCCTGGGGCTCTTCCAGGGAAATTTGAAGCCTAATTTTGGAGTTGGACTGAAGTCATGCATCAGGCKTGTAGGAAAGGTCTGCTCCCTCCTGTGGGTGTGAAAAGCAGCTGTGAAGGGCACYGACAKCCCACGGGATGSATGGGGTGGCTGGGCCTGTGTCATTTCTGTTCAAACCTTTGCTTTTCCTCCCCTCCATTGATGCTGTTCCTGGTCACATGTGGAGAGTAAAAAGACATTTCTGTCCCTGAATTAAAGCAGAAGATAAAGGCTGTGATGCCCTTATGAGGCTGTCTCTTATACACATCTAGATGTGTATAAGAGACAAGATAAAGGCTGTGATGCCCTTATGAGGTGCTGGGTCTGAGGGATGGCACCTGGGAGAGCCTGGCTCTGCCAAAGCCRTGGAAGCAATGCCAGATCATCCCCTGGGTGAGGAGGCAGGGCAGGGTCCTGCTCATCTGTGCCTGTGCTTCTCAGGGATTCTTCCCAAAAGAAACAGCTGCACGTGGGAGTGAGAGGAGCCAGGGGCTCTGGAGGAGCACAGGCTCAGCAGTGCTGCTGCCTGGGGATGTGGCCTCATGGAAGTGAGAGGAACCAGGGGCTCTGGAGGAGCACAGGGCTGGCAGTGCTGCTGGCCAGGGATGTGGCCTCATGGCAAAGTGAGAGGAACCAGGGTCTCTGGAGGAGCACAGGGCTGGCAGTGCTGCTGCCTGGGGATGTGGCCTCATGGAAGTGAGAGGAGCCAGGGGCTCTGGAGGAGCACAGGGATGGCAGTGCTGCTGCCTGGGGATGTGGCCTCATGGAAGTGAGAGGAGCCAGGAGCTCTGGAGGAGCACAGGGATGGCAGTGCTGCTGCCTGGGGATGTGGCCTCATGGAAGTGAGAGGAACCAGGAGCTCTGGAGGAGCACAGGCTCAGCAGTGCTGCTGCCTGGGGATGTGGGCTCGTCCTGTGGAAAGTGCTGATGATGTCACCATGCAGGGCCTGTGGCTTCTCCCATCCTTCCATCATTGGCATCCTGCTGGTGCCCACAGCCACAGGTGCCCCCCGGTGTGTGGGACAGTGACCAGGACTGTAGGGAGGGTTGGTGGCCTCGTCTGTGCCACCCTGCAGCTGGGTCACCGTGCCAGCGTCCATGGGGATGGCACCTTCCTTTGGAGCCTTGCTGTCCTTGCTTGGTGCTGGGCTCTGCCTCTGCTCCCTCAGCTTCATCAGCTTCATCTCCCTCAGCTTCATCCACTCAGTTAGCTCTGAGCTCCATCTCTGAGCTCACTCATCTCTCCCAGATCCCTCATCTCTCTCATCTCTGTCATTCTCTGAGCTCCACCTCCCTCAGCTCCCTCAGGTCTGTGAGCTTCCTCATCTTCATCTTTCTCCTCTTCATCAGTTCAGTCAGCTCTCTGAGCTCGCTCATCTCTCTCAGCTCCCCCATCTGTCACAGCTCCATCTCCCTCATCTCTCCCGGATCTCTCATCTCACTTATCTGAGCTCCATCTCCCTCATCTCTCTCAGCTCCCCCACGTCCCCCAGCTCCCTCATCTCTTTCAGCTCCCCCAGCTCTCACAGCTTCATCTCCTTATCCTTCCCAGATCACTCATCTCATTTCTCTGAGCTCCATCTCCCTCATCTCTCCCAGATCTCTCATCTCATCTCTCTGAGCTCCATCTCTCTCAGCTCCCCCACATCCCCCAGCTCCCTCATCTCTCCCAGCTCTCTCCTCCCTCCTCTCCCTCACCCCTCAGCTCCCGTGGGAGGTGTTGGGCTCCCTGGAGCTTGGGCAGATGTTTCTGTGCTCRTGTGCCCAGTCAGGGTTGCATTGCAGCAGAGCCAGGCAGCCYTGCCAGGGCCAGGGGATGATAAATTCAGGTGTAACAAAGCCCCTGTCCAATAAACACATCTGCTGTGTCCCAGGCCAGGTTGGACAGGGCACTGGGACAGTGGGAGGTGTCCCTGCCATGGCAGGGGTGGCACTGGGTGGGCTGTGAGGTCCCTCCCAGCCCAAACCAGTCTGGGATCTGTCTCTTATACACATCTAGATGTGTATAAGAGACAGGGAGGTGTCCCTGCCATGGCAGGGGTGGCACTGGGTGGGCTGTGAGGTCCCTCCCAGCCCAAACCAGTCTGGGATTCTGGGAYTGTGTTTGCCTTCAGAGCATTGCTGTAAGTACAGCACAACAAAGTGGCAAAGGCAGGAGCTTGATTTCCTAAGGTTTCCTCACTTTTGGCTCTGGAGCTGCATGGCAGCCCCATAAATAATGCACAGATGCYCGGGGAGGAGGTTAAGGAGCAGAGTTCAGCTGGTTCACTTGGGCTGCAGCACCTGCTCCACCTCCTCCCACAGATCCTTTCTCAAGCTGCTTCTGATGGGTTTTTCTGGYACTGCTCCGTGTGTGCTTTTCTTAGTCAAAGCTCAGAGGGAATCCCACAGTCACAGACTGGTTTGGGTTGGGAGGGACCTCAAACCCACCCAGTGCCACCCCTGCCATGGCAGGGACACCTCCCACTGTCCCAGGCTGCTCCAAGCCTGTCCAGCCTGGCCTTGGGCACTGCCAGGGATGGRGAATCCACAGCTGCTCTGGGCACCCTGTGCCAGGGTGTGGAGTAAGGGCTGAGACTTTGGGAGCTGACCCCAGAATTCAGAGGCTTTGGGCACGTGCTGAGGATGAACATTCCCTGTTGGAGTGTGGAGGCAGCAGCATCCCCTGGCTGATGGAAACCCCAGTGATGCCAGCTTTGGGTCACCTGCCAGCGCTTTRGGTGTTGGCCCTGCCAGGCTGCCCAGCCCGAGCCCTGCTGGTGCCATGGCACGAGGTGGAGCCTCCTCTGCTCCTCTATCTGATGGCCTCATTGCATGTGTTAATTTTGGGAACTGGGAGCACAGGGGCACACCAGTCCTGGGAAAGGTGTGTTGTGACAGAGGAAGCTCCAGGCAGCTCTTCCCATGCCATGTGGGGTCTGTGGGCACTCAGGGGCAGCAGAGCCTCAGGAGTTCCTGAGTCTGGGCAAAAATGGTCTCACAAGGGGGAGGCTGAGGTCCTGCAGGACTGCCTGGTGTGTCCCACTGCCAGGGGGGCAGGGCTGGATGGGATCTTGGCAATGAGGAATTGTTCCCTGGCAGGGTCGGCAGGGGCTGGGATGGAATTCCATCCCTGGATCCCTGGCAGTGCCCAAGGCCAGGCTGGACACTGGGGACAGTGGGAGGTGTCCCTGCCATGGCAGGGGTGGTACTGGGTGGGCTGTGAGGTCCCTGCCAGCCCCAGGCTGTGGCTCCCTGGTGCCCATGCCCCCCATGAGCTGTGCTGTTGTGCTCTCTGCAGTGTACAACTGGACGGTGGACGAGGTGGTGCAGTGGCTCATCTCCTACGTGGAGCTGCCCCAGTACGAGGAGACCTTCCGCAAGCTGCAGCTCAGCGGCCACGCCATGCCCAGGTCAGTGCCAGTCCTGTGTTTGTGCCGTGCCCGGGGCAGTGCCATGCCCAGGTCAGTGCCGTGCCAGGGGCAGTGCCAGGCCCAGGTCACTGCCAGGCCCGGGGCAGTGCGAGGCCCAAATCAGTGCCATGTTCCGGGTCAGTGCCACGTCCTGGTGAGTACCAGGCCCAGATCAGTGCCATGGCCAGGTCAGTGCCAGTCCTGTATTAGTGCCAGGCCCGGGTCAGTGCCAGGCCCAGGTCAGTGCCAGTCCTGAGCCAGTGCCATGCTCGGGTCAGTGCCTGCAGTGTCCCTGTGGGATGTGTGCAGGGAAAGCACCAGGGCCCGGCAGGAGTCAGCTCCTCTCATCACCTGCAGTTCCTTGGCCTGTGCACTGCCCAGTTCTGCTCCAGCTGTGAGTGACAAAAGGGGAAATTTGGGTTAGATACAGGGGAGGAATTGTTCCCTGGCAGGGTGGGCAGGCCCTGGATCCCTGGCAGTGCCCAAGGCCAGGCTGGACACTGGGGCTGGGAGCACCTGGGACAGTGGGAGGTGTCCCTGCCATGGCAGGGGTGGCACTGAGTGGGATTTAAAATCCCTCCCAACCCAAACCACTCCATGATTCCATGGAAGAGGAGCGCTGGCTGGGAGTCAACCTAAACTTGTAACAGGTTGGAAAAACCTCAGTGCAGCTTTTTTGGATAAATGTTCCTGTTGCTGAAAAAGGGCCTTTTCAACTGACTGGGAAGGAGGGATGAACTGGGGATAAAATGGGGATGGYTTTGAGGCAGCACAATGTGTGTCCACATCCCTTCCAAGGGAGAACTGTGGTTTGTGGTCTGTGACACAGGATGTAAAGGCAATGGAGATTTGGTTAAAAARTACTTAATAGTGATTGGTAGGACACCAGAAGATGGGTTTTGATGGGATATCAGTTCCTCATGCKGTCAGGTAATGAATTAGGCCTGGCCCTGGTTTTTCCTGCTCTCTCCCAGTCCTAAAAATGCTGCTGCAAAGTGTCCTGGAGACACCCTGGTTAGAGACCACAGCAGTGAGGGATTTGCCCTGGTAGCAGGGAGCTCCAGGCCCTGCTCTGCATCTCCCTGATGCCTGCTGGCCCTGGTGGCTGTGCCCACAGCAGTTTTTTGTCCCCTGTTGTGCAGGCTGGCAGTGAACAACGCCACCATGATGGGCACAGTGCTGAAGATGACCGACCGCAGCCACCGGCAGAAGCTGCAGCTCAAGGCTCTGGACACGGTGCTCTTTGGGCCTCCTCTGTGTGAGTACCAAACCCCMCCTGCCAGCCTTGGGGACCACCCCCAGGGCCACCAGAGCCACTTCTGGGTGACACAAAGTGCCCAGCACAGCCTCAGCCAGGGGAGTCATCCCAGCACAGACACCCTGSAGCAGGAATGGTTGGTCCTGGGTTTGGGGGAGCAGCTCTGTAGCCTGGAGCATCCTGGGCTGGCATTCCCATCTCAGAGGGCTCTCCCAGTCTCAGCTGGGATCTCCCACAATCCTGCTGGGATCTCCTGGGATATCCTGCTGCCCCTCTGTGGTG
Organism: Sporophila hypoxantha; assembly: GCA_002167245.1. Classification (NCBI taxonomy): domain Eukaryota; kingdom Metazoa; phylum Chordata; class Aves; order Passeriformes; family Thraupidae; genus Sporophila; species Sporophila hypoxantha. Next base: position 1,465,500 of record NDFG01000001.1, on the reverse strand, counting down.
CTGATGGTGCTGGAGGGCAGCAACCCTGTCCTGCCTGCTCCCAGGGCAGCTGCTGCCATCTCCTGGAGCTCTGCCATCATCTCCTGGGCTTTCCTGGGGCTCCACTGTCCTGTCCTGAGGCTCTGCTGGTGACTCAGGCTGTGAACTACCCACCTCTGGAGGAGAGAAGGAGCAGCAGGTTGGATGGGAAGTTTAGGGTGGTGCTGGGAGGCCCGGGGCTCCTTTGATGCCTTATCAGGATCTCAAGCTCTCTGATGTGTGTCTCCAYGCTCCAGGTGCTCCCAGCTCCCTCTGGCTCCTGTCTGCTCCCTRTTGAAGGTGCTTTTGTCTCTCTGCTCCTCTGGCATGGCTTTCTCTGGGCTCTGGGTGCAGAGGGGTGAAATTCCCCCTTTCCTGCTGCCCAAGCTGGGGGATCAGCCCCAYGCTGGGGAATTTTGGGGTCCCAGTGCTCATGGCTGAGGCATTTCTGGCCTCTCCCACCTCAGCACTCCYGAGTCCTTCTCCCCAGGGCTGCTCTGCAGCCATTCCCACCCAATCCTGGGAARCTGCCTGCACAGTGTGAACCACAGTGTGAGGCTTGGCAGAGCCATAGGGAGCAAATCACAAGCCTGGCTTGTACAATCAGCCATTTTTGCTCACAGTWATTGAAAAGCCTCTTTTTGCACAGGCACAGTTTGGTTTTTATTTATTGCCTATGTTAAATGTGAAGCTTTTTGATGCCTGGGTGGCTCCAGCCCAGCGACTCCTGTGCTGGGGGCAGAGTTTTTCCAGAGTWGTTGTGCTGTGTAAATGGCAGAGTGAATGGCTTGTACTGGCTGGGAATTAGTGCCTGTTACCATGCTGGAGCTGTTTGTTCTGCCCTGCAGCCTGAGCCTCCCTGGGGCACRGAGATCAAAGTGTGCAGGGAGCCGTGGGGCTGCTCTGGAGCCAGGGCTGCTCACACCCCTCTCAGCTCCTGCTGGGAGCTTTCCAGGCCAGCCTGGGCTGCTGGRRGGTGTCCCTGCTCACAGCAGGAGCTGGAGTGGGATGGGCTTTCAGGTCCCTCCCAACCCAAACCATTCCATGGTTCTRTATACAGGGTGTGTGAGAAGTGGAAATACACTTAAATCTGCAGCTCAAGGAGAGGTTGATCCCTTTTCAGAAGGTAAAATTTGCTGGTTTCTGGTCATCTGAATGGCTTTGTCTCCACTCAAGGGGAGAGGTTGTTTATCTAAACCAATTCCTTCAGGAATGGATTGCACAACACCTTTCAGGAGCCAGCAACTTGGGCAGTGCTCAGTGACCTTCCAAGCTGCAGAAGCTGCTTTACACCTCCTTTCCCATGGTCAGGGGAGGTGGCTCTGCAGGGGAGCTGGGCTCTGGGGGKCTCTGAGCTGCTGGCAGTGGGATGTGGTGCACAGGTGCACAGTTCCAAGGGTTTGTCTCCTCCCTGGAAGCTCTGTTCACCACAGGTGTAAAAGCTTCGATAAAAGCAGCCTCACTTGGAGCCCCAGGCCTCCTGCAGGCTCCTAAATCCAGACACCCTGCTGCCCGTGGGGATCACAGCAGGTGGATTCACAGTGCTGTCCTGCTGCTGGGTGAAGCTTTTCCCAGCCCAGGGCTCCAGGGGTGGGTGTCTGGCTCGTGGCAGAGGTTCCAGCCACAATCAGTGGCCAGGTTCCATGTGGATCTGCAGGCTCCTGCCATCCCTCCAGGTCTGGTTCCTGCTGCCAGGCTCCAGCCCTGCCATTTCCTCCAGCAAACAGGTCTGACCACTTCAGCTCTGCAATTAATCCAGGTGCAAGGGACCGTGGTGCAGTTATAGTCTAAGCAACGTGAGATGATTCCTTCTGTGTCTGTCCCTTTGGGGTCCTGTTCCTGTGGTTCAGGAATTTATYTGGCACAAAATAGCACAACTTCAGGTGAAACATGGAATCCCAGACTGGTTTGRGTARGGAGAGACCYYAMAKCCCACCCAGTGCCACCCCTGCCATGGCAGGGACACCTCCCACTGTCCCCAGTGTCCAGCCTGGCCTTGGGCACTGCCAGGGATGCAGGGGCAGCCCCAGCTGCTCTGGGCACCCTGTGCCAGGGCCTGCCCACCCTGCCAGGGAACAATTCCTCATTCCCAAGAATTCCTGATCCAGCCCTGCCCTCTGGGTCGCTGCCTGCCCAGRGCAAGACTCGGTGCCCTGGCTCTGCACCTCCCAGGGAAGGAGTCTGCCAGGGAAAGTAGGTCAGAAGGAGCAGGAGAACGAGCATGTGCTAAAATCCCGAAAATCCCGATTCTGTTTGGTAAATCCTTTTTTTTTTTTTTTTTTGACAAAAGGGATTTATATGTGAATTTCACGTGTGCTTGTGGCCGAGTGTGGTGCTTTAGACCCGGAGCCTGACAGTTGTCTCTGTAGTAAACAAGCTGTCAGTGTCAGCTTGAAGTGTAGAACCCCTCTGAGGACTTTCCTGACAGTGGGAATGGCTGGATGCTCTTGTAGCTCCATCAGGCTCTGATGTTTGGCAAGCAGAGCTGCAAACCCAGGATTATTACTGTGCCCTTTTAGCCTTGCTCTCTGTGCTGCTGCTCTGCAGCCTTGCAAGATGTCAGGGTTTCCAGGGTTCCCCTTGCTATTCCTATCCCTCCAGAGGGAATGGAAATCTCTGGATCCATCCCTCACCGCTTAGTGCCTTCGTTARAATTCCTGAAGTTGTCCTTGGCATTTTTTAGTTGAAACCMAGAGTTCCAGGGGAGGAACCCTGAGCACGGAAGTTCAACCGAGCCCTTGTTTACACGGCTGAAATATGTAAACAGTTCTTTTTCCCCAAATATAGGGCTTTTTTCCTTGGCTGCCCTCCCGGTGTTTATAAAAGCCAGTTATGTAAATGACAATTGTAATAATTAAGCTGCTGTTCAGTGCTGTCCCCAGGGCTGCTGCTGCAGAGCTCGGAGCTGCAGGGGCTTGGGGCATTATTGGAGATAATGGGACCTCGCAGAAGGAAATCAAGGGGAATTAAACAAACAAAATCCTCGTTAGAGAGGATCTCCCATGAGAAAGGGAAGGTCTGGAATGAAGTGATGTTACAGGGGAGCTCTGGAGATCAACCTCTCCAGCCCTGCCCAGGCAGAGCTGCTGGTCCAGGGCCATGTCCACGTCCTGTTGAGTTTTGGGTGGCCCCATGGCTGGAGCCCCCCAAAGTAAGAGTAACAAAACAAGTCTGGGTGACTCGTGCCAGCCAGGACCACCATAAGGCACATCTTTGTCATCTGCTACAAAACCACCCCAAACTGCCTTCCGTGCTAGGGTGAAAGTGGCTTCAAATTGCACTGGGGAGGTTCAGGTTGGATMTTGGGAAGAATTCYKTAATGGAAGATGTTGTCCAGCCCTGGCACAGGTGCAGTCACATCCCTGGATGGATTTCACAGGTGTGGTGKCACTTGGGGACATGGTCAGTGGTGGCCTTGGCAGTGCTGGGGAGCAGCTGGACTCGATGGTGTCCAAGGGCTTTTCCAAGCTCAGTGGCTCAGTGAAATTCCAGCCCTGCTTTAGCACTTCGGCCTCAGGGTCCTTTGATGATCTGGGTGGNGGCTGAGGTCCTGCAGGACTGCCTGGTGTGTCCCACTGCCAGGGGGGCAGGGCTGGATGGGATCTTGGCAATGAGGAATTGTTCCCTGGCAGGGTGGGCAGGCCCTGGCACAGGGTGCCCAGAGCAGCTGGGGCTGCCCCTGCATCCCTGGCAGTGCCCAAGGCCAGGCTGGACACTGGGGACAGTGGGAGGTGTCCCTGCCATGGCAGGGGTGGCACTGGGTGGGATTTAGGGTCCCTCCCTACTCAAACCAGTCTGGGATTCCATGCTTCTACATTTCCATCCAAGCTGAGTTTTCCTCAGAGTTTCCTCATGCCCATGTCTGTCACTATAGGACACTGAATAGCACAATGCACACACTGCTTTTCTCAAGGCAAAAAAGGGAAGTTTATTTTCTGACTCCAACATGTAGAGATTTCTGAAAGTAACAGTGGATTGGAGGGTGACAGTGCCACCTCTCCAATGACGCTGGACAAACCAACAGTCCATCAAATTTCTTTTCCTCTATAAAATAATGCAAAACAATGTAAGTTATTTACATAAAGTGTGTGAAAAAGTTCATTRCAAGAATGTAAACATTAGAAGGCTTAGAAAAATCAGGGAGACACGTGTCTTTGGCCAGGGCTGGTGCAGAGGAAGGATGTGTGCAATGCTGCTGTGCTGGAGCTGAGCCCAGCTGGCACCAGGGGCAGGACAGGGACCMGCTGGGGTGGGGCTGGCAGGGAATGGCCCAGGGGGCAGGAGAGCAGGGCTGTGGGAGGCTGGAWCACAGAGCACTCTCCAGATGGGAGCTCCTGAGGCTGAGGGATGTGCAGGCCCTTGCCAGGACCTGCTCCCTCGGAAGAGGATGTTGTGCTAATCCATCCGGAGGGGAGCGGGGCCAGCGCTCACCTTGTTTGCTTCTGAGTGCTGCCTTTACCCTGCGTGCTTGCAGGGAGTGATGGGTCACAGCTGCTGCTGGGGGAGATGTGCTTGCCTGTCTCCTGGGCCTTGGGGAGGGCTCCTGTCCCTCTCCCTCTGAGGGGAAGGCTCTGCACCGTGGGCAGGGGGCAGCAGCCCTGTCCCCACGTGTCCATCCAGGTCAGGCTGTGCTGTGCTCTGCCTTCCCAATCTGGGTTCCACCTGCCAGGTCCCCTCCTGTGTCCCCCCAGCTCTGCCAGTGTGACAGATGTGGTTTAGCTGGGGAAGGGCTTCAGCTCCTGCCTAATCCACCCCTGCCATGGCAGGGACACCTCCACAGCCACAGCTTCTCTGGGCACCCTGTGCCAGGGCCTGCCCCCTCAGTACAGGTATTTTTCCCCTGGACCTGGTGTGAATTGCCTGTTGTTGTAGATACTGATCATTCAGTCCCAGCTCACTGGACTGAGCTGCTCTTTCATTTGTGGCTTTTGCAGCACACACTCGGTTGAGTTACAGGAAAAAAATCTGCTTGACTCATCTTTTTGGGCTTTGTTTAGCACTTGAGCCCCCACTTAATTACTTTCATCCTCTCACATGCATCAACACCTTTTTTTGAATTAACTCTTGAAAAAGGGAATTTCCACACTGAGTTGTGATTCAGATGGAAAGCTTGGCAACTTGACAGTTGGACACTTGAGCTGCCCCAGCTCTGTGATCTCAGCAGTGTTTTTCCAAGTGTTTATTTTGTTCTTAGTTACCTGTGCTGCCCTGTGAGATCACAGCCATTCTGGTGGGGTTCCTCTGTGCAGTTTCCCCTGTACCACTTCTTGCCAGGCTAACTGGAGCTGGAAGRTTTGCAATTTCATCTTTTTTGTTGTTGTTGCTGTCTCCAAATTGAATAAATGTTGTCAAGCTTCTGGTTTCCTCCTGAAATACTGAAACAGCTCAGCTTTCCCTTTGGTGAATGCTGTGCCACAATTCCTTATAGGACTGCCCTGAGTTCTCCTGTCCCACTGGTGCAGCAGAGCCCTTTGGAGCTCTCCCAGTGGTCCTGTGGCCCCAGCARTGTCTCTGGTCTCTTGCAGTGACTCGACACAACCACCTCAAGGACTTCATGCTGGTGGTGTCCATCGTCATTGGCGTGGGCGGCTGCTGGTTCGCCTACATCCAGAACCGCTACTCCAAGGAGCACATGAAGAAGATGATGAAGGACCTGGAGGGTCTCCACAGGGCTGAGCAGTCTCTCCATGACCTGCAGGAGAGGTAGGTTCCCATTGTCCATCCAGCTGGAGCACTCAGCTCCTCCTGCACGCTTCTAATCCTTCAGGTTTCGGGAAATGCCTGATTTTAGTTGTCCTGTTGCCTCACAACAGKCAGCCCCTTCCTGAGGGACTGGCAAAGCTGCCAGCAGCCTCTGGAGCTCAGATGGGGGCCTGGCTCCTCCTGCAGGGACTCCTGCACCRGGCTGTTCTTTCCTAGTCACAGAACCAGGGAATGCTTTGGGTTCAAAGGGACCTTAGTGCTTGTCCAGTCCCACTCCTGCYGTGCAATCCAGCTCACGTGGGATTGGTCATCCAAGCTTGTTTCTCCTTGGCTTTTGATGGGGAAAAAGTGTGTTTGAACAGTGGGAGCAATCAGGGATTTACACATTCCCTCTTGAATTCTTGGAGCTGTGTGGGGAAGCAATACCTGATTCAAGGGGTGTTACTTGGAAAGTGAAAAAAAAAAAATTTTTGGAGTATTCAATAGGAATATCTGGGCTTTTGGATCAAAGCCTGCAGCCTCAGGAATGGGATCTCTGCTCCCAGGAATCACTGCAATGGTTCCAGTAGAGCTACTGATGGGAGRATAGGCTCCAAGAGAGCCTCTGGACATAGGGATCTTCTGGGACAGTGAAAAGCCTTCAGCCCTTGTGATGGCAAACCCATGGGGTGCTCTRGCAATGGAATATTTTAAGGGCAGATTTAGCAAATAACAGAGCAGGATAGTGTGGGCCTTGAACTATTTTCTGTGAGGTTTCAGTGGAATTTGGGAGGATAAACATTAACTAGGCTGCCCTGTGAGCTGRTGGCTGCATTTCCAGTGACTTCTGTGGACATGAGTTTGATGCCAGGCCAGCCACGGGGTGTGGTGAGTGCCCTGTGCAGGCACCAGGCTCCTGAGGGTGTCAGGCTGCCCTGCAGGCCTGCAGCCAGCCAGCTTTTGGGAATCTGTGCAGTGCACCCCAGGTCTGCAGCCCCACTGTAATGGCCCAGGAGCCCATTGCAGCCTGCAGGGTTCACCCTGCCCCTGAGTGTTGCTGGAAGGGCTCCTGTTCCCCAGTGGGGTGGCACCAGTTGGTGTCCCTGAGGAGAGMGCTCCCAGGTGATGGAGCCACGCTGGGCACCTTCCCCTGGCACAAATCCACTCCCCTCTGTGGCTCCAGCCACAGCTGCTTCCACACAGCCTGGTGGRGCTTTATGTTACAGCTTGGAAGCACTCCCAAAGAAGGTTTGATTTATTTTTCCTGCATCTGGAAGGAGACAGGGATCYCTTCTCTGTGTCCTGGGCTGGGTGTCACCTCTGAGCTCCAAACTGGAATGTGCCTGTGGGGAACGACCTTGGGCCCTGCTGCTGAGGGCACAGCCACGTAAACAAGTGGATGGATGTTCCTGGGAAGTTCAACTAATGCTCTAAAGCCCCTCAGGAAGAAACACAAAACCTCTGGGACTCGGCACAGCCTTGAGCCGGAGTGCTCGGCCGGGCTCGTCCTCCACAGAGGGCACTGGGGCTCAGGGACTGGGAGTGAACTGGGCCTGGGGAGGCCTCTAGGGGGAAATGTCCCTTCC
>NDFG01000001.1:1438244-1448733 GCA_002167245.1 Sporophila hypoxantha | reverse complement strand
CTGGCCCTGCAGGGCTCAGGTAGCTGGCCCAGCCCTGGTCCTGGCCCTGCAGGGCTCAGGGAGCTGGCCCAGCACTGGCCCTGGCTGCCTGCAGGGAGCTGGCCCAGCACTGGCCCTGGCTGCCTGCAGGGAGCTGGCCCAGCCCTGGCCCTGGCTCCATGCAGGGCTCAAGGAGCTGGCCCAGCACTGGCCCCGGCCCTGGCTGCCTGCAGGGAGCTGGCCCAGCACTGGCCCTGGCCCTGCAGGGCTCAAGGAGCTGGCCCAGCCCTGGTCCTGGCCCTGGCTGCCTGCAGGGAGCTGGCCCGGCCCTGGTCCTGGCCCTGGCTGCCTGCAGGGAGCTGGCCCAGCACTGGCCCCGGCCCCGTGTGTGTTGCAGGCTGCAGAAGGCGCAGGAGGAGCACCGCTCCGTGGAGGTGGAGAAGGTGCACCTGGAGAAGAAGCTGCAGGACGAGATCAGCATTGCCAAGCAGGAGGCGCACCGGCTGCGGGAGCTGCGCGAGGGCACCGAGAACGAGCTCAGCCGGCAGAAATACGCCGAGCAGGAGCTGGAGCAGGTGAGCCTCCCCTGGGCAGGCACCKGCACACACCTGGCACTGAGGGCAGTGCTGCTGCATCCCTCTGGGGAGTCACAGAAACACAGAATGCTGCGTTGGGAGGGCCCTCACAGCCCTGCCATGGCAGGGACACCTCCCACTGTCCCCAGTGCCCAGCCTGGCCTTGGGCACTGCCAGGGATCCAGGGGCAACCCCAGCTGCTCTGGGCACCCTGAGCAGGGCACAGAGGCACAATCCCAATCCCTTTCCTGCTGCCCACCCTGTGGGATCAGCCCCCGGGGCACAGGGGTTTCAGGTCCCAGTGCTCGTGGCCAGGGCCTGTGGAGCTTCTGCCACCAATCCCCAGCTCCTTCTCCCCGGGCTGCTCCCAGTCCATTCTCCCCAGGCTGTGTTTGTGCTGGGATTGCCCCCAGCCAGCTGCAGGCCTTGCCCTGGTCCTGCTGAGCTGCACAAGGCTGGCAGGGTCCCAGCTCTGCAGCCTGCCCAGGTGCCTCTGGATGCCCCATCCCTTCCCTGCAGGGTGTGCCCACAGCACCAGCTCCGTGTCACTGCCAGGCTGGGGCTGCCCTGGATCCCAGTGTCCCTGTCCCCAACAAAGACATTCCCAGTGCCAGTCCTGGCTCCTGAGGGACACCAGGCCTCACTGCTCTCCAACCCCCTGAATCCAGTGATGCTGCTGCTCTTCTGCCTTTGCTTTCCCACTCCCCTTTATGGAGGAAAAGCCCTGAGTCTCCTYTCCATAGTGTCCATCGCACATCCCAGTCACTGCTGTGGTGCTGGCCAGGGCAGSTGCCAGCACCTTGTGACATCCCAGCAGGAGCAGAGGGGTTGGAYGTGCCCTGGAGCTGCAGCCTCTGGCATTTCTGACTCCCTGCCCAGTCCATGCAGTCTCTCTGTATTTGTGTTCATGGTTTTAGGACAGATTTAGAATGAGTTCAGTTATGCTTTCCATGTTTTCTCGTGGACCAGAGGGTGTGTAAGGATGGGACYAGCCCTCTGAGACCATGCAGTCCAGCACTGCCAAGGCCACCACTGACCATGTCCCCATTTGCCACATCCTGTTAAATCCTTCCATGGATGTGACCCCAGCATTGCCCTGGGCAACCTGTGCCAGGGCTGGACAACCCTTTCCATGAGGAAATTTTCCCAGTTTCCAGCCTTAACCTCCTCAAACCTACAAGGGAGTGCAAACCCTCAATCCCAGTAGCTGCTTCGTGTCTCACCTGAGGGACAGTKCTCACCTGGCTGCAAGGTACAGATCAGTTTAAACTGAGGCTGGAGCCAGACCTGCACGAGCCAGGCAGGTTCCTTGGATGTTCCAAGGCCATGTGTGTGTGTGTGTGTCTGTGTATCCTCCCAGCTGTGTCCAGTCTTTTTTGCCACCATGGAGGRTGGGGAAGAAACCAAGGCAGGGATCCAGGGCTTCCCCTGGCAAGGCAGGACCAAGTGTCCTGAGAGCCCTGGGGCAGTGCAGGGGGACAAACAGCAAATTCCCTTCCTGCCTGGGAGTGCAGCAGCCCCGAGCCCCTCAGGAGTGCTCTTATCCATCCTCCTGTGGCCWTGCAGCCTCTCCACGGGCCTGGGGTGTCCCTGCTGGCACAGACAGAGCCTGGGCAGCATGCCTTGGGCACAGTGGGGCTGGGAGCCCTGGGCCCAGCTCTGGAGCAGCCCAGCTCTCACCCTGCCCTTGCCCTGCGTTCCCATCAAGGAGCCCAGGAGCTGATGTGACCTGAGAGCTGCCCAGGCCGGAGGCAGGTGAGTACTGCAGTGTCCCCCAGCACTGTGTGACCGTAACCCCAGCACTGCCCCTGCCACCCCAGGACACCTGTGACATTAACCTGTCACCCCTGTGACCCCACAGCTCCTCCCAGCTCAGCACAGCCCCTGCTCCCAGGGAGCAGCAGCACAGACCTGCTCTGCACCAGGTGCTGGTCACCCAGGCCACGCTGTGGGGTTTGGATGGTCCTGCTGGAGCTGGGTGTGTGCCATGGAGAGTGTCCTGTTCCAGGATCTTCATCCATCCCTCCCTCCTCGCTGGGTCACCTTCCACACACCCCAGCTGGAGGCCATACCGAGAGCACTGAGGAATTTGTTGGAACAGAATCCAGACGCTTTGCTGGCGAAGGACCTTCAAATCTCACCATCAACCACGCCCTGCCATGCAGGACACCTCCCACTGTCCCCAGTGTCCAGCCTGGCTTGGGCACTGCCAGATGCAGGGGCACCCAGCTGCTCTGGCACCCTGTGCCAGGCCTGCCCACCCTGCAGGGAACAATTTCCTCATTCCAAGATCCCATCCCAGCCCTCCCTCTGGCACTGGCAGCCATTCCCTGCGGTCGTTTCCCTGAGGCCTTGTCCCCAGCCCCTTGCAGGCTCTCCTGAAGCCCCGTTTCAGCCCTGCCAGGGGCTCTGAGCTCTCCCTGGCAGCTTCTCCTCTCCAGGTGAGGCACCCCAGCTCTTCCCAGCTGCTCCAGAGGGGCCTCCAGGCCCTGAGCAGCCTCCTGGCCTCTCTGGACGGCTCCTTGGAGCTCCACAGTCCTCCTGTCTGCCCCAGGCTGGGGGCACTGCAGGTGGTTCCACCAGGGCTGGGAGTATAACTCTTTGTATAAATTTCCTTTATAAATTGGTTGCTTCTTAGTGCATCAAATGGGGTCTTAAAGGTTCTCCCAGGCAATGGAGACACACACACAATAACTCCTGTTTGCCACGAGTTTCCCTGCAGAACCACAAGAGTTTGGTTGTGGACACTCATTTAGACCACTGTCCTTGCCTTTCCCACAGCACTTCCCTTTCCCACCATTCCTAAAAACCTTGTTTTTTTTCCTGTGGAGTTTTATGAGCACTCCTCTACCCCTTAACAACCAAGTACATTTCCTACCTGTTTCCTCTGTATTCCCAAATTTCCCAGATGCTGTGGGGTGATGGCAGAATTCTGCTGATGGTCCCTTTGTGCTCGCAGAAACCAGAGAAAACCCAGGCTCTGAGACTGAATTGGGGGACTCTGGAATTGATTTAGCAGTCTTTCTACTGAACAACCCTAACACTACACAGCGTACAATGGTATCACAAGTGTACAAGTGTTTTACCGTTGGTGTTGTGTGGTGCCTTGGGTGCTCCTCGATGGATGCTCCTTCTGGGTAAAATACACAATTTCAGAGATCTGTCTGAACCCCGGGGCTCTTGGCTCCCTAAACCCCCCAGGCTGGGCTGGGTGGGACATGACTGAGTTGAAGAAGGGCACATCCAGGGAAAAGCTGCAGGGAGAAGCTCCAAGAGTGAGCAATGCTGCACAAAAACCCTGCTCTGCATCCGCCCACCGCCGCCAGGCACGGCCGTGCCCGTGGGCTGGCAGCTGCAGCAGCAGGGCACTGCTGGGCTGGGGGCAGAGCTGCTGTGCTGGGTGATGCCACAGAGCCCCGTGGGCTGGCAGCTGCAGCAGCAGGGCACTGCTGGGCTGGGGGCAGAGCTGCTGTGCAGGGTGAAGGCACAGAGCCCCGTGGGCTGGCAGCTGCAGCAGCAGGGCACTGCTGGGCTGGCAGCTGCAGCAGCAGGGCAGTGCTGGGCTGGGGGCAGAGCTGCTGTGCTGGGTGATGCCACAGAGCCCCATGGGCTGGCAGCTGCAGCAGCAGGGCACTGCTGGGCTGGCAGCTGCAGCAGCAGGGCAGTGCTGAGGTGGCAGCTGCAGGGCAGTGCTGGGCTGGAGGCAGAGCTGCTGTGCTGGGTGAAGCCACAGAGCCCCCCTGAGCCCCAGGGTGCTGTGGTGGCACAGTGCCCATCCCTGCAGTATGCCCTGGGGTTGGGGTGCCATCCTGCTGCCGCTCCAGGCTGGCACACCTTCCCTTCCTGCAGGGCTGGCCAGGCTGTGAGAGCCTCTCCACAGCGTGGGCACTGCAGCACACCGGTTCATTCCTGGGGGTCTGCACCACTAAAGGCTTKTCTGTGAGGCTGCAGTGTGCTCAGCTGGCTTCTCAGCCAGTCCCYTCTRATCCCTGTCTCTGGGGGGTGTCAGGRTGTGCAGGAGCCTGGGCTGGGCTGGAAGGAGACASCCCAGGAGTGGCTGATGCAGCCAGGCCGTTTCTTTTCCTGACCAGCAGCACATGTTTTGTGTCCAGATATTTTTCTCACTTTGTGCAGTGTGGAAGTTGTCTCCTGACGAGCTCCCTGGGCTTGGCTGGGAGCTGTAGTGAGACAGGGATTGCCTGTCAGGGGTTCTGCCTCCGCAGGGGGAGTTACAGACAGGCAGCAAGCTCTGCAGAGCTTCTAGAGGCTGCAGAAACCCCAGAGCATCCTCTCTGCGAGCCTCATTCCCTTTTAACCACCTCATGCACTGTGCCATTGGCTCCTGGTGATGTGGAGGGGTTAAGAGGGAGCTCAGCACGGAGCTGGCTGGGAGTTTCTGGGGAAGGGGCTCAGCTGTAGGGTGGCAGGAATGGTCCCTGGGAGGTTCTGGTGCCTGGAGCAGGGGCCTGCCCTGTGGGTGGCTCCTCTCCCACAGCCCCCAGGATGCCACTGCTCCTCCAGAGGAGCTTCCTGTGGCTTCTGGTGATGTGGAGGGGTTGAGAGGGAGCTCAGCACGGTGCTGGCTGGGAATTTCTGAGGAAGGGGGCTCAGCTGTAGGGTGGCAGGAATAGTCCCTGGGAGGTTCTGGTGCTCGGAGCACAGTGCTGGCTGGGAGTTTCTGGGGAAGGGACTCAGCTGTAGGGTGGCAGGAATGGTCTGTGGGAGGTTCTGGTGCCCAGAGCACGGTGCTGGCTGGGAGTTTCTGGGGAAGGGGCTCAGCTGTAGGGTGGCAGGAATGGTCCCTGGGAGGTTCTGGTGCTCGGAGCACAGTGCCATCTGGAAGTTTCTGGGGAAGGGGCTCAGCTCAGGGTGGCAGGAATGGTCCCTGGGAGGTTTTCTGGTGCTCAGAAGCACAGTGAAAGCACTGGCTGGAGTTTTTCTGGGAGAAGGGGCTCAGCTTCAGGCCGTGGCAGGAATGGTCCCTGGGAGGTTCTGCGCACAGCCTGCCCTATGGGTGGCTCCTCTCCCGCAGCCCCCAGGATGCCACTGCTCCTCCAGAGGAGCTTCCTGCTGCCGGGGCTGTGCAGCTGCCTGGGCAGGGGTGGCAGCAGAGGGGGATGAGCTGTGGGAGGGCTGTGTCCCCACAGCCACTCCACGGTGTCCGGGTGCCTCTCCCCAGGTGCGGATGGCGCTGAAGAACGCGGAGAAGGAGCTGGAGTCCCACTGCAGCTGGGCTGCCCCCGAGGCCCTGCAGAAGTGGCTGCAGCTGACCCACGAGGTGGAGGTGCAGTACTACAACATCAAGAAGCAGAACGCAGAGAAGCAGCTGCTGGTGGCCAAGGAAGGGGTGAGAGCTGCAGCGGCCTCGTGCTGGGTCCCTGGGCAGGGCATGGGGGTGAACGTGCAGAGATGGTTCTTCTCATCTCCTTGGTTTTGTGGCATCGAGGAATCCCAGAATGGCTTGGGTTGGGAAGGACCTCAAAGTTCATCTCATTCCGTGGGCAGGGACACCTTTGATTTTATCCCAGGCTGCTCCCAGCCCCAGTGTCCAGCCTGGCCTTGGGCACTGCCAGGGATCCAGGGGCAGGCCCAGCTGCTCTGGGCACCCTGTGCCAGGGCCTGCCCACCCTGCCAGGGAACAATTCCTCATTGCCAAGATCCCATCCAGCCCTGCCCTCCCTCAGCTCGAGGGCAGTTTCTCTCTTCGTGCCTTAAATTTGCATCTTGTAAAAGTGCAGCACAAGTGAGGTGTGAGCAGGGGCTGAGCACGATGAGGATGAGGATGGTGCTCCTGAGCCATGGGCTCTCAGGGTGGGCAGGTCCCACCCTGGGCACTGCTGGGAATCTGGGCAGGGGTGCTGCCCTGGGCGCTGGGTGAGCAGGAGGCTTTGGCCTCTCAGCACCATCCCTGCTCCAGGTGATGAGCATGCACAGGCAGTGGAATCCCAGGTCCTGAATCATCACTGCATTCCTGGTCTGGGAGTTCTGTGCCAGCCCTGAGGGATGAGCCCAGGGAGCTGTTGTGACTCGTCCCCGTCCCCATGGCCTACGCAGCTGAGCTGGCAGGAGGGAGAACTGTCTGCCTTCATCTGCTTTGATAGGGGGCATTTTAACATTCCAACAGTTTTCCTTTGGCTGTGTCACTTCTTGCACCCACCTCCTTGGCTCTCCTAAGTCCCAGGTTCATGCACTGRAGCTGGGAATGGGAGAGCTGTGGGAGGAGACTTTAATTTTTGATACAATGGCACAAASTCAACCTCAAACCAGAAATCCTCCTCAGCCCACGCCCTGGGGTGTGTTTGGTGGTTATTCAGGGGAGGGATGAGCCAAGGTGTGAGAGCCCTTCACTGTGAGGTACCTGCCTCATGGAATCATGGAATGGTTTGGGTTGGAGAAACCCTGGGAGACCTTCAAGTCCACCTATTCCCTGAGCAGTGCCAAGACCACCACTGCCCCATGTCCCCAGGTGCCACATCCACAGGGCTGTGAAATCCCTCCAGGGATGGGGACTCCAGCTCTACCCTGAAAGTTCAGCCTTTTCAGTTCAGTTCCCTCTGATTTTTGGGAATCTGGGAGAAGGGAGCATGAAATCCCCAACCTGCTTTTTGCTGCTGGGGAATTCCTGCCCCAGTGCCAGGGAGAGCAGCATTCCTCAGTARCACCACCATTCCCACTGTTCCCACATGTGCAGGCAGCTGCAGGGACTGTTCCTGTCTCAGCCCATCCAGGATGTCCATGGCCTGGAGGAAACTTCAGGTTGTCTTCTTCCTGTGACCCTTCTCTGTTGATATTCCAGGCTGAAAAGATCAAAAAGAAGCGAAACACCCTTTTTGGGACGTTCCATGTCGCTCACAGTTCCTCTCTGGATGATGTGGATCACAAAATCTTAACTGCAAAGTGAGTGTSTGCTCAGCACCTCCCTCTTCATCCCTCCCCTGTCCTCACCTCTACAGGGGCTTTGGGGCTCATTTTCTGAACTTCTCTTGTCCTCAGTGACCTGGGGTTGGACTTGCTCCTCTTCATCAATAACCTGATTTTACCTGTGAGAAACAGGATCACAGTTACATGGAGCAATTAAAAGTCCTGCCAAAACAAGGTTCCAGGAGGCTGCAGGATGCTTAAGGGGTTGTCATGGAATGGCTGGGGCTGGAAGGGACCTCAAATCCCACCCAGAGCCACCCCTGCCATGGCAGGGACACCTCCCACTGTCCCCAACCCCTGCCATGGCAGGGACACCTCCCACTGTCCCCAGTGTCCAGCCTGGCCTTGGGCACTGCCAGGGATCCAGGGGCAGCCCCAGCTGCTCTGGGCACCCTGTGCCAGGGCCTGCCCACCCTGCCAGGGAACAATTCCTCATTGCCAAGATCCCATCCAGCCCTGCCCTCTGGCACTGGCAACCATTCCCCCTTGTTGTTATTATCCCCGGGTACTTCAGCTGCTGCTGCATTTTTAAATTGCTGCATTCCTGGAATTGGAATGAAAAGTGGGTGCACAGCTGGCCCCAGCTGACCCTATCACCCCCTTGTCTTTAAACTATGTAGACTTTTTAAATAGTTTTGTTAATTATTTGTTGAATGYATTGGAGTAAACAAGGTACTATGATTAGTAGTACAACTACAGTACAACTAGTAGTACAACTATAATAGTTGTACAATGATGACTAAAATGTATAAATTCATTTTAATTTTTTTTAACTTACATTGAATTTTATTTATTAAATCAACTTTTTAATTTTTATTATCAACTTTAATTTTTYAATACATTTTTGTCAAGATGTTTTTCTTAATAGATTCTGAGTGATCAGATAGATTTATATATATTTATATATACATTTTATATATAAATATATATATTTAGATATCTATTATATTATGTCATATTACATTACATTACCTTATACGTTGGACTTGATGATCTTAGAGGTCTCTTCCCACCTCATTATTCTGTGATTCTGTGATATATGATATGATATGATATATTATATCTATATATAATTTTTATATATAAATCTATRTGTTCATTTTTCATATATATTTATATATACATTTTTTAAAACTAAAAATACATTTTTTTTAATTATATATATACACATTTTTTTAAATCTTCACGTCTGTGTGTTAACAAAAGAAAATCAGTTGTAGCCTTTTTTTGTAAGAAATCCAAGTGCAGCCCAGGTGGTGCAGGGGCTGTGTCCCGTGTCCCCAAGGCCTGCTGCCATTGTCCCTCTTTCCCTGTGTCCCCAAGACAAAAAGCCTCGATTCACCCTCAGGCAGTGCAGGGTGTGTCACCAGGCCCGCCTGCAATTGGGTTCCCCCATGTCCATCTGTCCCCAAGACAGGCCCACCACCCAAGCTCTGTGACCCCAGCAGTGCAGGGGTGTGTCCCAAGGCAGCTGCCTCGCCAGTGTCCCTCGTCCCTGTCCCCAGACAAGCTGCTGATACCCTCAGGCAGTGCAGGGTGGTCCCAAGGCCCTGCCTGCATGTGTCCCCTGACTCCCTGTCCCCACCAGACAAGCTCTGCGCACGCCCCAGGCAGGGCAGGCTTGTGTCCCCACGGCAGGCAAGAGGGTGTGTCCCCAGAGTTCCTGCCTGCAGTGTCCTCTGCCCCTGTGTGCCCCCCAGACAAGCTCTGATCACCAGGCATGGCAGCTGGCGCACGACCGCAGGCAGGGCAGGCGTGTGGTTTCCCAGGCCCTGCCTGCAGTGTCCCTGTCCTGGTCCCCAGAACAGCTCGGCACACCCCAGGCAGTGGCAAGGCTGTGTCCCCAGCCTCCTGCATTCCGCCTGTCCCTGTCCCCAGACAAGGCTGAGCCGAGGTGACCGCGGCGGCGCTAATTAAGGTGCGGTGAGCGGCCTGGCAAAGCACCGCTGGCAGCCAAGATCGAGGCTGCTCTGCGGCTTCCAGATCGCCAAACAAAACCGGCATCCCCTCCCTCGTCCTGGCACTCCGGGAGAGCACCATCGACCCCGGGCTGGCTGGGCACGCCCCGCGCCCCCAGACTCCTCCCACTTCATCATCACCCCTGACGACTGGATGACCTGGACGAGGAAGGCTGGTGTCACGCGATGTCAGCAAGTACGGCACACACCCGGGAACGATGGGGGTCCCGGGAATGGGGCCGTGGGGGGCTCCTTGGGAGTCACAAGGGCTGCTATGGAGCTTCCCGTGGGCCATGGGGGGTTCTCCCTGGGGAATGGGGGTGTCCCTGGGAATGGGCAATGGGGGCTTCCTTGGAGTCAGGGTCTTGGAGCTTCTTCCCTGGCGAATGAAGGCACCCTGGGAATGGGGGGGGGCTCCTGGGATGGGAGCTTGGGGGGTCCTTGGGACTGGGAAGGGGTTCCTGGAATAGAGGGAGGCTCCTATGGGAATGGGGGCTTCTGGAGCTCCTGGAATCGGGAGGGGTTTCCTGGGAATGAGGGAGGCTCCTGGGAGATGGGGCTCCTGAGGGCTCCTGGGAATCGGGGCTCTGGGGTCTCCATGGAATGGGGGCTCCCTGAGAATGGAGGGCTTCCATGGGAATAAGGGGCTCCCTGGGAGCAGGGGGCTGTGTGCTGCTGGGGTTGGGGCTGTGGCAAGGCACAGAGCAGACATGATGTGTAGTTCACTTCTGTGTCAGAGGGATTAATTGGGTCCAAGTGGGGTTTTCAGGCCAAAGGCCAACAGCTGGTCCTTCAGGGTCAGGAACATCCTACCGGCAGGCGGCCCCACTGGCTGGGGTTGTTGGAAGCCTGGTAATGCCAGCATCGACTTGTGGTTAATAATTTAAGGAATTGTCTCATCATTTCATTCTGTCCTGTGATATCGGTCATGGGAGGGATTTAAGGCTTTACTACCGAGAGAAACCCACAACAAAGGCCATGGCACAAAGCAGGTGGGCAGGAGGCTGGGCAGGCCTCTGCCACCTCTGCAGTGATGGAACTGGAAAGGACTCCCTA
>NDFG01000001.1:1396328-1410528 GCA_002167245.1 Sporophila hypoxantha | reverse complement strand
TCCAGCATGTTCAGCACCAGCTTAAAGCTGCTTCTGCATTAAACAGGCCTTAACTGCTGGCACGAGGTGGGACAGTGCTGGTGGCACAGGGACAGAGGGATGGTGCTGCTGGGATGGTGTCAGTGGGGTGGTGCTGCTGTGGTGGTGCCTGTGGGACTGGGATGGTGTCAGTGGGGTGGTGCTGCTCTCATGGTGCCAGTGGGCCAGTGCCAGACCTGGTGGAGCTCCACAGGCCGGGCTGTGCCCTTACTCTGTCCTGGTGGAGCTCCACAGGCTGGGCTGGGCCATGCCCTCGCTCTGTACTGGCAGAGATCCATGGGCTGGGCTGGACTGTGCCCTCTCTCTCTCCTGGCAGAGCTCCACAGGCCAGGCTGTGCCCTCGCTCTGTCCTGGTGGAGCTCCGCAGGCCGGGCTGGGCTGTGCCCTCACTCTGTCCTGGTGGAGCTCCACAGGCCGGGCTGTGCCCTCACTCTGTCCTGGAGGAGCTCCACAGGCCGGGCTGTGCCCTCTCTCTCTCCTGGCAGAGCTCCACAGGCCAGGCTGTGCCCTCACTCTGTCCTGGTAGAGCTCCACAGGCCGGGCTGTGCCTCACTCTGTCCTGGAGGAGCTCCGCAGGCCGGGCTGGGCTGTGCCCTCTCTCTCTCTCCTGGTAGAGCTCCACAGGCCGGGCTGGGCTGTGCCCTCGCTCTGTACTGGCAGAGCTCCACAGGCCGGGCTGGGCCATGCCCTCACTCTCTGCTGGCGGAGCTCCGCGGGCCGTGCCCTCCCCTCACTGTGCCCCTGTGTCGTTGCAGCTCCGGCCTTGCCCAGCACAGTCCGGCAGCGCCTGGTGGAGCCGTCGCACCTGTCTCTTATACACATCTAGATGTGTATAAGAGACAGGTGGGATGGTGCTGCTGGGATGGTGTCAGTGGGATGGTGCTGCTGTGGTGAAGCCTGTGGGACTGGGATGGTGTCAGTGGGGTGGTGCTGCTCTCATGGTGCCAGTGGGCCAGTGCCAGACCTGGTGGAGCTCCACAGGCCGGGCTGGGCCATGCCCTCGCTCTGTACTGGCAGAGATCCATGGGCTGGGCTGGACTGTGCCCTCTCTCTGTCCTGGTGGAGCTCCACGGGCTGGGCTGGGCTGTGCCCTCTCTCTCTCCTGGCAGAGCTCCACAGGCCAGGCTGTGCCCTCTCTCTGTCCTGGTGGAGCTCCACAGGCTGGGCNCTCTCTGCTGGCGGAGCTCCGCGGGCCGTGCCCTCCCCTCACTGTGCCCCTGTGTCGTTGCAGCTCCGGCCTTGCCCAGCACAGTCCGGCAGCGCCTGGTGGAGCCGCAGCACGGCCACGGATCGCAGAGGTTGGTAGAGAGTCTCGTGCCGGGGCAGCCCGAGGCGGGCCCCGTGGCCCCGCTGCGCGCGGGCCGAGCGTCCCTGCGCCGAATGCACAGCCTCACCTCCGGACAGTCCTTCGGCTCCGACCCGCCCGGCTCCAGCCCATCGCCTGCCTCCACCTCCTCCACCTCCTGCTCCTCATCCGCCACCACCGCACCTGCTCCTGCTTGCCATGTCCACCCTATCTATTACCATCACACCACCTCTTATTTCCTCCAGATGGATTCCATCCCCGACCTGCCCCCTCCTGATGTCACCTCTGGAGTTCGCTGTCGCACTGGGAGCTTTGGGTATATTGCTGTTTCTTTTCTAGCTGCCTCGTGCCTGCCGTGCCTCGGAGCTGATGCTTGCTGGGGTGCTCTTTCTCTCACCTTCCTCCTGCCCTTTTCTTTGGGGCCTTTGTTCTGTGATTTATCCACTCTTGTTCCTTCCGCTGCTCTCCCGAGCCGCTGGAGCCTCTCAGGAGGATTCCGTGGGCCATCCCCACGCCCAGGAGCTCAGTGGGGGCGTTCCCGAGGTGCTCTGCTGCTGTTTTACTGCAGCTGAGCAAATGAGAATTCCCAGGTGCTCAGTGTTCCCTGAACAAGGGAATGTGAGGAGGTAACAGAGCTGATCACCAAACCTGATCTGATTTGAAGCCTGGACCTCCCTGGGGTCCTCACAAGTGAATTGCGAAGGGAACATGATGGGTAGGGACCATGAGGTAGCAGCTGGAGAAATCTGGGATGGTTTTCAGAGGTGCTAGAGTGGCAGTTCAGGAATGTGTTCTGGAGTGACTCTACCTCTGGTGTGGTAGGGATGAGGAACAGGGTGTTTGGCTAGGGAATGTCTGAGGAGRGAGTTGGAGCTGCTTCTGTTGGCTTTAGCTTGGTGCCCTTCAGTTGGCTCTTTGGTACCTCCTAGGGACTGGTTATCCTCCATCCCTCAGTGCCAGAGCTGTCCCAGTTCACRGTGCTGGTGACAGGGAGGAGCAGGAATCCTGCCTGGCGCTCCAAGGGGGCCCTGACAGCCTGACAGGAATGCTGTGTGTCCCAAGCACAGGGTCAGGCTCCTGGGGTRGCTTTCACCCCAGTGACATCCCAGACATGCTGGTCCCACGGGGTCGGGGTGCAGCCAGTCCCAAGGTGTTGTGTCCCTGTGGGATCCCCCTGGGGCGCTGGGATGTGTGCTCGTGGCCTCAGCTGTGCCAGGCACTGGATGCAGGCAGTGGGGAGGCTGTGATGGGCCAGGGAATCCTGTCCCTGCCAGGTCATTCCATCTCTGTTCCATGCTTTCTCCATGGCAAAATTAAAACCAGACTGCTGATCCTCAGTACTGGGGAGCAGRCTGCTGGGAGAAGGCTGGAAGTCTCTGGGTGAGGCAGAGGAGAGGGGAAATGTCCTTCCACCATCATTTCTCCAGGCAGGGAAACATTCCCAGTCACCACATCTTCACCCATCCCAGCACAGTGTCCCATTATCCCTTTACCTGTGGGTCCCCCTGCCCTCAGGTGCTGGGATCTCTCCTGGCCTTGTTCACAGTCTCTGGCTGGGATGTTCCACCCCCTCCCTGCCCCGTGTGTCTCCAAGCTGAGCAGCCCCAGGCACATTCTGGAGTCTGGAATACCGAGGGGGAAATTCCTGCACCTGCTCCACARTGGAGAATTAAAGAGCAGCATCTCAGTTAATTCAGTAATGGTTGGTTAGGGATGATGAGAAGCAGTGTAATTAATTAACTCCTACCAGTGGGAGCTCAATTGCAGCTGTCCCAGTTGGACTGGTAAGAGCTGGGAATGCTGCTGGTCCCTGCCTCCATTGCCTCCCTGACTCTGCAGGAGGGAGGGCTCATCCTGGCAGCCTGGGGCTCATGTCCTGTGTCCAAAACAGCTGTTTAAATGTGATTTATTTCCACTGAGGCCYGTGGCAYGTGGAATTCCTGCCCAGGACAAAGCCTGAGTCCCTGCAGACCCCCTGAGAGTGGCAGAGGGAAACAGGATCCAGTGTGGGGACCCCAGGAAGGGAAGGGCAYGGTGCCAGAGGAGGGAATAAGTGAGGCCTGCCCTGGTCAGAGCCCAGCTGGTCACCGCTGGGTGCCAGCAGGACTGTCCTGTCCCTGCTCCATGGCAAAGCCCAGCTGGTGATGCAGGGGAAGGGATGGAGTCAGAACCTCCCACCTGGGACTTGCTCCAGCTGCACCTCAGCCGGCAGCTCCCCCRCCTCACCATCCCCGCTCAGGCCAGCAGCAGAAATGAGGAGCTGTGTGCCCAAGGACGTGGGTTTGAGGTGTGCTGATAACTGTTTTATSCAGCTGCATCACTAGCAGACCCTGCTTTGATGCATCCCTAAAAGCGCCGCTGCCGATGGATTGCTGCCCCTCCTTGATASCCCTGCTCCTGGAGGGCTTTCCTTACATCCCTCAGCCTCCTGAGGAGCCTTGAAAGGCCTTCCAGGGAGCCACTGCAAGGAGCAGAGCCCCAGAGAGTCCTGGCTCCCTTGGTAGGAGGAAAGTGCCRCCCTGGCACCGGGGGCTGCTGGAGCTCTTTAGCCTCTGGCACATSCAGCAGAGCCCAGGCTGGGCAGAGCTCGCAGGAGAATCCTCTCCAAGGAGCTGCCCCCGAGGAGCGAGGCTGGGGATCGCTGTCTCCGGAGTCCTGCTGGGGTTATCCTGGCAGGGAGCCTCTCCCTCAACTCCTCACTCTCTGCTTCTCTTTTGCAATTGGCTTCAGAGGATCCGGCGCCAATAAGGTCAGAGCGGTTCCGGGCCCGAGGCGGCTGCGGGATCGGGGGGTCCCCGGGGGGAGAGGGGCTGGAGGGGCTGTGTGTGCACAGGGGTTTTGCTGCCAGTGCCTGCCTCGGGTGGATGAAGCCCACGGAGATGGGAGTGTAGCACCAAATGCCCAGGCCCTTCTCCAACCAGGAAGGGAGGCGGCAGCYGAGGCTCAGGGGAGGGAGAGAGTCAGGAGCGCAGGGAAATGAGTAATTCACAGCTCTCGCAGGGTGGAAGGGAGGAAGCTGCTGGGTGTGCGTTGGGGCTGTGCCAAGCTCAGCCCCACAGCAAATTKGGGACTTTGCCTTAAGAARAGCCTTGGTCYTGGTGCCACAGGCACAGAGCCCGGCAGCTGAGGGTGCTCTSAGAGCCAGACACASAGGGATGGGGCAGCCAGGGCTCAGAGCCTYGGTCCTGGTGCCACAGGCACAGAGCCCGGCAGCTGAGGGTGCTCTGAGAGCCAGACACAGGGATGGGGCAGCCAGGGCTACAGAGGGATGGGGCAGCCGGGGCTCAGAGCCTTGGTCCTGGTGCCACAGGCACAGAGCCCGGCAGCTGAGGGTGCTCTGAGAGCCAGACACAGGGATGGGGCAGCCAGGGCTCTGTGGCTGCTGCAGCACACCCAGGGCAGCTCCTGGGCCATGCTGGGCTGCACCCCAGTGCGAACACCCAGGGAAATCCCTCGTGGGCTGCAGGGCTGGGGAAAAATAGGTGTTWGTCCTCCATCCTCCTGCTGCTCCTCCCCTGCTCCTGTATTCCACGCTTTCCTTTTCCATGCTTTGCTCTCTGCCTCTTCTGTTCACCATCCCCATCTCCTCACCCTCCCTCCCTCCCTCCCRGCTSGGGTGGATCCTGGTGGGGTGGGAGGGGGCCAGGAGGAAGCAGATCCATCCTGCCTYAGGCAGGGTCACTCTGTGGAGGTGCTGGAGTGCCTGGATCCATGGAAAAGAKCAGGGAGTGCTGCTGGCATGGAGGAAGGCTCGGGCTCCCAGGTATTCCCTGTCCAGTTGCTGCTCTGTGGTTTCCAGGAGGGATGAGCTGTCAGGGGCTCCTGCTGCTCCACAAAAACACCTCCTCTGATCCCTGCCTGGGATCCCATCAAGGCCAGCCTGTCCTGGRATAGCTTTTCCTCTTGAAAGTGTGCTGGAACAGTTCARGAGCATAATCCTCATGGAAATCAGTGGGATAYAGGCCAGGCCTTGCTGAGCCTCATCTGGGATGATGGCAGTATCCTGGGAATGCTCTTTCCTCCCTGTTGTCCTGGCATGGGCTCAGAAGTGTCCACTCCTCTCACTGCCTGACCCAGTCAGTGTGATGCCAGGAATGCTGTCCCTGCTGTTGTGCACTTCCTTGTGGGAACCACCAGGGAAAGCCTCATTTGGGGCTGAAGAAAATCCCAGCAGTTCCTGTCACTGGTGTTCAGCTCCCAAAATCAGCCTGTGGGTGCCCCAGCAGGAATGCAGGAGGTCCCTGTGCCTGTGCCAGGTGTCCCTTGGATTGTCCCTGCTGTGGTGGCTGTGTCCTGTGTGCCRGGATGTCCCCAGAGCCTGGCACAACAGGGTGGGCACTGCTGCTGCTCTGGTGGGTGCTGCTGTCACCAGCTCCTCCCTGTGTCCTTCAGGAATATATTGCTGACTTACAGCTGGAGGGATTGTGTATGTGCAGAGTAGAATATTCAGGAATTGTGTGCTCTTGGGCATCAGCTCACTCAGCCCCCCCGGATGAGCCCAGAGGGATGAGCTGGGGCTCCCAGGAGGTGGAACCCATGTGGTGCACCCACTCCAGGTGAGGATCCCAGAGAACAGCCACACCAGGAGTGGGGACACTGACCCTGTGCTGCAGCCCCAGGAGGGGACACGGTGGCCCTGGTGGCACCGAGGCCCTGCCCAGCTCCTGCAGTGTGGGACCAGCTGTCCTGGGATCAGGTTCCCACTCTGCTCTCAGGGCAGAAGATCCTCGTGGAGCAGAGCATGGCTCTCCATCTGCTGTTGTCCTTTGCTGCACCTGCTGCCAGCGCTGCAGGGCTGCTTTGGTCCCTGCTGCATTGAAACCTGCCAGGCCTGCAGGAGAGGGAGCAGCTCCATGGAGCCCAGCATGGAACACTCACCCTCTTCACACACCCTTGAAGTCTCCTCAGTTGGAAGGAAATCCATTTTCTCCTGTGTTTGCTGCCCTCTTGCTGTTAGAAAGGATTTCTATCACGGACCCTGCCCCGGATCTCTCCCYGTGGGACTGTGGCAGCCAGAAGGGACGGGCTGGATTTCCCAGATTTCCTGGAGAAGAAGGTTCCCTGGTGGAGCTGGGGCACTGCCTGTGAAGGGAGCRGGTGTTGCTGTGCCCCCATCCCCAGCCAGGGCACACAGGGGCCCTCAGGGCTGCTCCGTGAGTCCAGAGTGGGCCCTGCATTCCTGCCAGGATCCGATCCTGCCTGGCCCTGGCCCTGGCTCTGCCCAGCACCATTCCTGTGCCAAGGTTCTGCCCCACAGCCTGGCTCCTTCTCCAGCCCTGCTGGGCCCAGCACCGGCTGCTCCTGGCCTTGGGCTGGTGCCAGCCCCTGCAGCCAAAGGCTGCCTTGTTCTCCTGGAAAGGGGCACTTCCCAGGGTTTGTGGAGGACACAAACCTCAGGAACTGGGTGTTCTCACCAAGGGCTCAGCATGTGCAGGTGAGGGCTTCTGCCACCTTCCCTGGGAGAGGAGTGTCCAGGCAGGAGTTCCAGCAGGAATTCCCCTTTGCAGGTGTGGTAAGCCACRAGTAGAAACATTTGGGAAGGGCAGGAGATTCCTGAATTCCCTGCAGGAGCTGGAGGCTGCGATGGCAGTGACACTGTCTGCAGGCACTGCCTGGCAGCATCCCGAGGTGTCCCAGCCCAGGGCTGTGGGTGTGTCCCCGTTTTGGGGGTCAGCTCCAACACCCCGAGTTCAGCCCACTGTGTTCTGTGGCTGCTGCTGCTCCCCAGTTACCCCAGTAACCCCAGTTGTCACAGTTACCCCAGTCGTCCCAGTTACCCCAGTTGTCCCAGTTACCCCAGCTATCCCAGTTAGCCCAGTTACCCCAGTAACCCCAGTTGTCCCAGTTACCCCAGTAACCCCAGTTGTCCCAGTTGTCACAGTTACCCCAGTTATCCCAGTTAGTTACCCCAGTTATCCCAGTTAGTTACCCCAGTTATCCCAGTTACCCCAGTTGTCCCAGTCACCTCAGTTGTCCCAGTTACCCCAGTTACCCCAGCTCTCCCAGTTAGCCCAGTTGTCACAGTTACCCTAGTTACCCCAGTTACCCCAGCTCTCCCAGTTAGCCCAGTTACCCCAGTGACAGCCGTGGACCACCGGCCGTGCCAGTGACCTCCTGCAGTATGCCCTGGTGGCCCCGGGAGCTCGGTGGCTCCACACGTGTGATGRTGGCACTCGTGTCCCTCAGAGGGGCTCCAGCTGCCCGCTCAGCATCCCCTGGGACCTCACACCACGGGATTGTTCCCTTCTCCCAGCGGCTCACCCAGGATGTGGCTCAGACACCGGCCAGGCTGGGCTCCACCAAGGACAAGGACAATGCCAGCCGTGCCCAGGGCTCTTTGCTGCTGGSCAGGAGGAGAGCTGAGGTGTTCTGCACAGCTGGGATCCCCCAGTAGATCCAGGGCTGAATGCCAGCCACCCACAGGATCCTCTTTTACTCTGTGTGTTCCCTGGAGCTGCTGAACGAGGGCCCAGCTWTATTCCCTGGGTTCTGTTTAAGGAATGCTCTTGTTCCAGCACAAGGACAAGGTTCTGGGCCTGTCCCAGCACAGCCAGGACTCCAGCGTGTGCCAGCACTTGGTGGAGAGCATGAGGAGGCCAGGACTGGACCAGCACTGGGAAATGTCATCAGGGACAGGGGTCCAGGGCAGGGACAGGGATCCAGGGCAGGGACACAGGGATCCAGATCCCAGGCAGGGACAGGGATCGTGGGCATGGACACAGGGATCTAGGGCAGGGACAGGGATCCAGGGCAGGGACAGGGATCCAGGGCAGCCCCAGCCTGGCAGTGACACGGAGCTGGTGCTGTGGGCACACCCTGCAGGGAAGGGATGGGGCATGCAGAGGCACCTGGGCAGGCTGCAGAGCTGGGACCCTGCCAGCCTCGTGCAGCTCAGCAGGACCAAGGGCAAGGCCTGCAGCTGGCTGGGGGCAATCCCAGCACAAACACAGCCTGGGGAGAATGGACTGGGAGCAGCCCGGGGAGAAGGAGCTGGGGATTGGTGGGAGAAGCTCCACAGGCCCTGGCCACGAGCACTGGGACCTGAAACCCCTGTGCCCCGGGCTGATCCCACAGGGTGGGCAGCAGGAAAGGGATTGGGATTGTGCCCCTGTGCCCTGCTCAGGGTGCCCAGAGCAGCTGGGGCTGCCCCTGSATCCCTGGCAGTGCCCAAGGCCAGCCTGGACACTGGGGACAGTGGGAGGTGTCCCTGCCATGGCAGGGGGGGCACAGGGTGGTCTTCCCGGTTCCTTCTCACCCAGACCAGTCTGGGATTCCTGAACCTCTCTGCAGTTCTCCCTGGATGTCTCCAGCTCTCTGGAGGAGGTTTTCCCTTGTCTTGCCGGTCTCTTTGGCTGCCTCCAGGCCGATGGTGTTGGTGGTACCTTAGGAGATGATCTGGGTGCTCTGTGCAGTGCCAGGCAGGTTTGGTGACCCATGTGCAGGGGTCTGTGCCAGGAGGAGAGATCAGGGGGGCTCCAGGGTGAGGGACAGGTCAGCCCCTTCCATCTCTTCCCACCCCTCTCGCTCCTCTTCCCCTCGCTCCTTTCCTTTCCATTTGCCTCCCATTCCGCTGGTCCCTCCTGTGCGTGGGCAGGGCTGGGGCCCCTCGCCCATCCCCTGCCCGGGGGCAGCTCTGCCCGTGCCCCGGGGTCCGTGGGCAGCACCAGCACCCCTGGTTTGGCTGTCTGGGCACGCTGGCACCTGCACAGGGGTCCCGGGGAGGGGGCCAGCAGCATCCAGCCGGGAGGAGCGAGCTGTGACTTGTCATTTCCCTCGTGCTCCTGCCTCCCGCTCTGCAGAGGGGCTCTGGAGCCCCGTGGGCCGTCACCGGTAGGCACAGGCTGGGCACAAACCTCGTGCAGCGGCGGGGCTGGGCATGGCTTCGTGTGGGCGCGGCCAAGCTCCAATTCCTCCCGCCGGGGTTAGAGCTTGGCACCGGCTGAGCCGGCAAGGGGCAGGGGCGGGGGCTCGGGGGGCGCGGGCACACACGGATGTGGCAATGGCTGAGGGACCCCCGGGGAGTCTGGGGGGACACTGGGCCTGGGGCGAGCTGGGATCCAGGGGGAGGGAGGGATCCTGTCCTGGACTGAGGGATCCCCTGGGATCCAGGGGGAGGGAGGGATCCCATCCCAGACTGAGGGATCCCCTGGGATCCATGGGGAGGATGGATCCCATCCCAGACCGAGGGATCCCCTGGGATCCATGGGGAGGGAGGGATCCCATCCCGGACTGAGGGATCCCCTGGGATCCAGGGGGAGGGAGGGATCCCATCCCAGACTGAAGGATCCCCTGGGATCCATAGGGAGGGGTGGATCCCATCCCAGACCGAGGGATCCCCTGGGATCAGTGGAGAGGATTGAGCCTCCATCCTGGTTTCGTGTCCTCGCTCCCTCGAGCTGCTCGAGGTGAGCCCCCGGCCCAGGGGTCCCCARCCCTGGGGCACAGAGAGGGGCCGAGCCGGGGCCGGGTGGGCAGGGGCTCAGTGCCAGCCCCTCTCCGGGGTCACAGGGGTCCCCTCAGCCGCTGCTGCCATCCGTGYGTGCGGGGCCGGGCCGGGCCGGGCGGGCACTGACCGCTCTCTCCCGGCGCTCTCCACCGCAGAGATTTAACTCGCTGCGACTCCGACTCCTCCATCCCGCACCTGAGCGACCACCAGCGTATCCCCAGCTCGGCGCCCAAGCTGCTGGCTGCCCGGCCCACGCTGCTGACCAGGTCCGTGGAGGAGGCTGTCCCCGGGCCGCCGGGCCCCGGCGCGCCCACGCCCAACGGCGGCAGCCGGCACGGGGAGCCCTCCGCCCTGGCGGCTTTGCAGGAGCGGCTGCCCGAGAGCCCCATGGCGATGAAGAAGATGATGACGGTGAACCACGGCATGGAGAAGTCCTCCAGCCTGGGGGAGATCAGCCACCACCCGACGGGCGGCAAGCCCAGCCACTCGGATTCGTCCCGGTCGCACAGCCCCAGCTCCACCGACCCCGACACCCCCTCCCCCATCTCTGACTGCCGGCCCGGCGGCGCCAGGAACACCCGCATCCCGCAGCTGGCCGCCAAGAAGAGCCCGGGGGACGAGGACAGCAGCCTGACGGGCGACGAGGTTGACCTCGGCCAGAGCAAGAAAAAGTTCCCCATAAAGCTCTTCAAGAAGCCCAAGAAGTAGGGGGGGAGACCCCCGGACGCGTCCCGCCGGGCCCGGGGCCGGCCGTGCACCGGGAGCGCAGCGCGGCCCCGGCGCCCTCCGCACCCCGAGTCACCCCGGCGCCGGCACGGGAGGAGCTATTTAAACTTATTTATTTCCTCATCTCCGAGACGAGAAGCGCGACGCCGCCGGCTCCCCGCGAGAAGAGCCGCCCCTGCCCTCCCTCCGACTGCTGCGGTCCCGGCTTTGCTGTGCATGGCTTCCAGTTACTCCTGCTCTGCTCAGCCACGCGGCCTTTGGGTTTGGTTTCAATGTGGTTTTATTTTTTTTTTTAATTTTATTTTTTATTGTTGTTATTAATTTGTTTTCCTGCCTCCTCCGACTTTTGCACAGGCCGAGGGCGGGCCGGGGCCGCTCTGCGCTGCCCCCGGGGTGACTCCACTCGCAGCGGTTCTCCCTCATTCTCCGAGKCACTTTCCCACCCTGGCTGCGCCCCTGCGAGGGGGATCCCGTCCCCAGCAGCTCTCGCTGCGCAGGGGCAGGGGAGGACTCTGCCCTTGCCGCCGGTACTTGCGTGCTCCCGGTGCCGCCGGGGGCCGCGGGGACGGGGCTGTCCCCACACGGCTCTGCCCGGTGCCCGGGGCAGGTCGGGACACGGGGCAGGAGGGACCCACGCCTGGCCCCGGCTGTGCTTACCCGGTGCCCTGCACTGCTCCGAACCCGCCGTGCCCGGGACCCCGGCTGGGGACCCTGGTGACAGGGACGGTGAGGGAAGGGCCCTGGTGCAGGCAGGGAGCAGTGAGGGAACCACCCTGCTGACAGGGACAGTGAGGGAACCACCCTGGTGACAGGGGACAGTGAGGGAACCCACCTGGTGGTGACAGGGACAGTGGGAGGCCCTGTGATGCATTGAGGAAACCACCCTGCTGAGCAGGGACAGTGGGAAGGCCCTTGCTGACAGTGAGGGAAGGGCCCTTGGTGAACAGGGACAGTAGGGAAGGGCCCTGAGGTGACAAGGGACAGTGAGGGACGGGCCCTGCTGCCCAGGACGAAGTGAGGGGGCCATCCCAAGCGGTGTTGTGCAGAGCCAGGTCCAGCCGCCGCATCCACACGGAAAGGAGAGGAGGGGGCTCCTGGGAGCAGGTCCCCTGTCCCGTGTCCCCTGTCGTGGCTGGGCAGGGCCAGAGGGAGGGACCAGGACACACAGCGGGGCTGTGCAGGGCAGGGGTCAGGCTGTGCCTGGGGGGCAGGACCATGGCAGAGTCCTGCCCTGGAGCAGGCCGGGTGCTGGGGGCTCTGTGCCCACCGGGGGACGCAGGAGGCTCACACGGGCAGAGTCCCCCTTGCCCTGACACGCCGGGCTGTCCCTGGCTGTGCCAGCCTGACCCGGGGCTCAGCCCGTCCTGAGCTGCTCCCAGGGGCTCTSCTGTCCTCCCTCAGCACATTGCGGGTCACATCCTGCTGCTCACAGCCCCGGCTCACCTCGGCGTGTCCCCAGCACAGCCCCGGCCACTGCGGGGTCCCCACTGAGGGCAGCAGCTGTGGCTGAGGGAAAGAGAGAGTGCGCCCAGCACTCCCGGATTGTCCGGTCGACAGCCAGCTCCAGCGACCGAACCCCTCCCATCTCTGACTGCGGCCGGCGGGCCCAGGAACCCGTCCGCAGCTGGCCGCCAAGAAGCGCGTGGGGAGAGAATAGCAGCTGAACGGGGACGAAGGTTGACCTCGCCAGGCAAGAAAAGTTTCCCATAACTCTTCAGAAGCCAAGGAAGTAGGGGGGAGACCCGACGCGTCCCGAGGGCCGGGGGGCGTGCACCGGGAGCGCAGCGCGGCCCCGGGCTCCGCACGGTACCACGGGCCGGCACGGGAGGAGCTATTTAACTTATTTATTTCTCATTCGCGAGAAGAAGCGCGCGCGCGGCTCCCGGAGAAGAGCGCCTGCTCCCTCGAATGCTTGCGGTCCGGGCTTTGCTGTGCATGGCTTCAGTTGATCCTGCTGCTCAGCGCGGCTTTGGGTTGGTTACAATGTTGGTTTTATTTTTTTTTTTAATTTTTATTTTTTTTGTTGTTGATTAATTTGTTTTCGCTGTCCTCGCTTTTTGCACAGGGAGGGGGGCCGGGGCGCTCTTTGCGATGTGGGCGGAGCTCGGTATACGGTGATACACTAGACGGTGCTGATGAGTCGGTTCTCTATTTCTCCGAGTGCACTTTCCCACTGGCTGCGCCCTGCGAGGGGGATCCGTCAGCATTCCTGCGCAGGGCAGGGGAGGACTCTGCTTGCCGCGGTACTTGGCGTGCTCCCGGTGCGCGGGGGCCGGGGACGGGGTGTCCCACATCGGCTGCGTGCCCGGGCAGGTCGGGACAGACGGGGCAGGGGGACCCGCTGGCGGTGTGGCTTACGCGGTGGCTGCTGCACTGCTCGACCGCCGTGCGGGAGCAGTTAGGGTCTGGTGCAGGGACAGTGGGGAACCACCCTGGTGACGGGGACAGTGAGGGAAGGGCTGCTGACAGGGGACAGTGAGGGACGGACCCTGGTGGACAGGGACGGTGAGGGAAGGGCCTGGTGACAGGGAAGTTGAGGGACGGGACGCTGGACAGGGACGGTGGAGGGAGGGCCCTGGTGCAGGGGACAGGGGACACTGTAAGCGGACGAGGGAACCCCCTGGTGACAGGGTGAGGTGAGGGAAGGCCCTGGTGGACAAAGGGACAGTGAGGGAACGGACCCTGTGATGGACAGTGAGGAAACCACCCGTGAGGGGACGGAGGAGCCCTTGGTGAAGTGAGGGAAGGGCCCCCTGGTGAACAGGGGACAGTGGGAAGCCCTGGTGACAGGGACAGTGAGGGAAGGGCCTGCTTGACAGGGACAGTGAGGGAAGGGCCATCCCAAGCGGTGTTGGTGCAGAGCCAGGTCCAGCCGCCGCATCCACACGGAAAGGAGAGGAGGGGGCTCCTGGGAGCAGGTCCCCTGTCCCGTGTCACTGTCGTGGTGGGAGGGCCAGAGGAGGGACCAGGCCACAGCGGGGCTGTTGCAGGGCAGGGGTCAGGGCTTGTGCCTGGGGGCCAGGACCATGACAGAGTCCTGCCTGGAGCAGGCCGGGTGCTGGGGGCTTCTGTGCCCACCGGGGGACGCAGGAGGCTCACACGGGCAGAGTCCCCCTTGCCCTGAACACGCCGGGCTGTTCCTCTGGTGTGCCAGCTGACCCGGGGCTCAGCCCGTCCTGAGCTGCTCCAGGGGCTCTGCTGTCCTCCCTCAGCACATTGCGGGTCACATCCTGCTGCTCACAGCCCCGGCTCACCTCGGCGTGTCCCCAGCACAGCCCCGGCACTGCGGTCCCACTGAGGGCAGCAGCTGTGGCTGAGTCAACTCCTGCGAGGGCCGGGCCTGGCCCGAGGGAATGAGCCTGCCATTCCACCCCGAGGGATAGCCCTGCCCATTCGGGGCTGAGCAACTGAGGGGATGAGCCCTGCATCCCACCCCGAGGGTGAGCCCTGCCCCATCCACGGGGCTGAACACGAGGGATGAGCTCTGCCCTCCCACGCGAGGGAATGAGCCTGCCCCTCCCCGGGGCCTGACGAGGGATGAGCTTGTCCATCCCCACGCCGAGGGATGAGCCCTGCCCATCTCCGGGGCTGAGCACTGAGGGAATAGCCCTGCCCCATCCCCACCCCGAGGGATGAGCGCCTGCCCCATCCCGATGGGCTGAGACTGAGGGATGAGCCTCTGC